>CM035793.1:28942386-29009886 GCA_020466265.1 Siphamia tubifer
GGTCAATTTAATACCGCACTGCCCTTCATGCTTTCCCACTTTCTTTACTTTCCATTAAATGTAGCGTTGTTGTGACTTTAGTTACCTACTTACATGTGTTATAGTTAGAACATATAAACTCACTAACCTCATGAAGCCACTTTACAGATTAAGACAACACAGATCCACGCTTGTTCAAAATAGCTAATCCAGTTCACACGTTGTTTTAAAAATGAACTAGTTTATGTAGAATAAATCCTACTGTTCCGGATACCAGAACTAGTTTCCGGTTTCTCCTTATTGGCCACACCCACTTCAAATTTCTGGCCAATCGTGCAGTAGTTCTCACACCGCACGAGGAGAAAGTTGTGTGGGATTAACTGCAATAACTCTAAAATAGATTACATTTAATAAACAAATACATTAAATTAATTACGACAATTACCTTGAGTAGACTGATCTGCCATTTCATATTGTAATATTTTTTTTATTTCCTTTTCGAACGTACTTTACTAATTGTTGTATCTTCTCTTTAATATTTTTGCCTGTATATTAGTTTAGGGTTATTGTGGCTTGCAATGGCCGTTCATGCATTTTTTTTCCTTTGCAGAACATATCACAGACTTGATATAGGCATTAAGTTTACTTATAGTATGAAATCCAAGTGATGTTTATTTGTCATCGATAATGCAGTGAAACATAGATTCTGGAAAAATGAGAGTATAATAGCATTGAGCTAGGCATATCCCCCGTCCCTGGTTGGGGTTTTCAACAGAAACACACATTTACAGTATAAGCAGTAATGGAGAAAAAAGCAGTGCAACCAATGGTATAAAAACAGAAGAATAAAATAAAGAAAAGTCCAACTTAAACAAATATAAATTTTAGAAGTAAGTATATCATTGTTGTTTTCTGCCAGTTCTTAACTTTTGTTGCAAATGTTATCAGTTTTAATTCATTTGGCATTATGTTCCCGATGTAGCTGCCTTTTATGACTAAAGCAGACTGTCCATGTGTAATTGTACAGTGGTTTATTTTACACTTATTTTATACAAATATTATGCCGACTTAGCAAGGTATAATTTTCCAGGACAGGACAGGACACTGGTGCCAGTGAGTTGGCTTCTTATTAATCATTTTCAGAGACAATGATTATAATGGAAGTACTTGTACGTTTTTGGCACACTTAGGATACTTATAATTTTATTTTATTAATGTGCGCATTTTAGTTCGTGTGAGGAATTTTAAAGCTCACGTAAAAATGAACTTTTGAATCATGACCTTATTTAAATTCTGAAAAATATAAAGTTTTTAAACAAAAAAGTCCACGTGGCAACAAACCAAACAGTTTACATTCGGTAAACTGCTTAGTGTTGTTAGCTAACGGCTGCTAATGCCCTTTAGACCAGTGCTTGCTAGTTTTCTCCGCTTACCTTAGCTTGTTCGGTGATAGTTGTCTCCAGTTGTTGGTGGTCCAAAGGGTGTAATGTTCTGATTTGTGTTATCTTTCCTTAAAAGTAATGATTAAGAATACTCTGCGACTAAATAAAATGTTTGTTTTAATTGTGTTCCGTTGTCTCACCTGGTACTAATAACCTGCTCAGGTCTACTACTTGGATGTCTTTTCAGTCTCCTTTTAAAACCAAAGCTGTTTCGTTTACGGCGCGAAAGATCCCGGTGACATTTTGAATAGGATTTGCATGTAAATACTATTGGATAAAGTTAGTGGTACGTTCACCTTTTACGTCTGACGCACAAATGTCCTGATATTTACTTTTTCCTTCTAAAAACCGAACTAGAAAAGTACTCTGAGAGCACAAAACCCCGCCAAGGCAGACCCTCCCTTCGAATGAAGAGAGGTCCACCAAGGAGCAGAATTACGTAAAACGTTCCGATTTGATTTTGGGAGTGTCACAAGGAACAAATAATTAAATCTTGGTGGAGATCCTAGATTCTGGATCACTTTTTTACATTGCTGTAAATGGAGATTAAATGTCAAAGTGATCCAGAATCCAGGATCTCTTCCTGATCATCATCAAGATTTAATCATTTGTTCCTTGTTGTGACACTCCCAACACATCCTAAAAATGTTAGCTAAATCCATTCCGAATTTTTTGCGTAATCTTGCTGACAGACAGACTGGAATTGAATGCCTCCTTGGCTAATGTCATAAACTCAATGGATGTCATTCATTTCTGATTTAAAACAAGAGTCATTTAATATATTTTTGGGGTCAAAGAGAAAGAAGTTTAAGAGATTTGAGACAAACATAATCTCGATTTACAAGTTTTTATAAAACAAATCTTGTTCCACAGTCACATTACATAAAATGCTATGTATTTCATGTGATGAATTTCATAGCTTTACATGTTATTACATTAAGGTAGCATTAACCCCATCCCTGGCCCTCCAAGAACACCACCCTGAATGTTTTAGATGTAACCCTCTCCAAACACACCTGATTCAAATGACCAGCCAATCACCAAGCTCTGCAGAAGACAGATATAGACCGTTAAGTGTGTTCAAAAAGAGTAACATCTAAAACATGCAGGATTGTGTTCCCTGAGGAACGCTGCATTAAGGAATGATACAGATGTGTGGATGTATTATGCTAAAATCCAAGGGTTTAACTTACATTCAACCACAAAGCTAAAAATAAAATTACACTAACAAAAACAGTGTACTTTTGTTATTTTTTTCAGTACTTTTATGATTTAGCACTATATAAATAAAATTAGATTTGTTTCGATTCCAGAGGTTCCACTTTTGCAGAGCATCTACTTGCTCAAATATCCTAGAAATATGATATGTAGACACTATAGACTGTATATAAAATAGGCAAACCTTGCTTTAGTAACACTTCATATGTTAGATTCATGTGTACTTGTATGCTTATGTGCATGTTGTGTTTGGAGATGGTCAGAAAAGAGGTTTGGGTGAACACAGAACCAAAACAATCCGAGGAATAACTGTGCAAGTAGTTTTACATGGATGTTGGGAATCAAGAAATGGAGTCCAAACTAAACTTCATATAGACACACAAAGATGCTTATCTAACAAGCTGAAGTGTTGAACAAAAAGTTCAGTCATCATCATCAAACTTGATCTTTTTCCCCTGGAAGGCCTGGATCTGTCCTTGCTGCTCTTTCCTCTTTTTACTAGCCTCCCAGGATGGGTGCAGTGCCTGCTGTGGTGCCTGATGGGAAAAGACACCTCCTCCTCTGTGATCCCTTTGTCTTGTGAAATCCCCTCTCCCCCTCCCCTGTCCCCTCCCACGACCAGCGGATGCAAAACCCCTCTCCCCCAAGTCAGGACGTCTGTCTTCAGGGCAGGGTTTATTGTATTTCAATCCCTCCTTACCTTTATCCTGATTTTGGAACTTACTTTGTTTGCTAAAATCTCTAGTTCCATCCCTTCCACCCCTCTGTTTACTAAATTTATTTCCGCCTCCACCTCCACCACGTCTCTGCTTCGTCCCTGATAGGGAGGAACAGAAAACAGATTTAAGGGAAGTTGCCTTGGATTTCAGTCTGGATTCAAGCTCGTCAAGTTCACCCTGGATGGGGTCAGAAGTTTTCAGTGGACTGGTTGTGTCCACTTTCACATCTTGCGTCTGCTTCATCTCTCCCCCACTCGTCTTTTTCTTCTTCTTGAATTTGTTAACTTTTCCCAGAAAAAAGTCATCATCATCGCTTTCAGACCCGGAGGACTGCTTGTGAAAACGTTCCTCTGTGCTGTCATCAAAGTACTCTTTCTCCTCCTCCTCCTCATCCTCCTCCTCCGATGATGACTCTAAATCACTCTCAGCCTCAACATCCTTTTTCAACATCACTGCAGGAACAGGTTTTAGACTTGGTTTGGTTTCTGCAGCTACTCTTTGAGGTTTACTTCTCACAGCCTCAATCACTTCACTATTTTTTATTGATGCTGGTTTTATAGTCTCAGTTTCTGGTGTCTTTTTCTCTTGAACATCAACAGCTGAAATATTTGCATTCCCTTTATCCTCTATAAACAGTGTATCAACACTTGGCTTCTCTATGTCCATATGTTTCTCTTCCTTTGCTTGTCCTCTTTTTCCATCACTGCCTTTTGACTGTAGCTTTGACTTCTCAGCCTCATTTTGTCCTTGTAACTTCCTTCCCTGCTTTCCTCCCTTCATCCTCTCTTCTTTGAAGGCTTTCACAGCAGCTTTGATCTGCTCTATCTTCTTGTTGAATTGTGGGTGGGTGGCGATGCGTGCTATAGCTCGATCAGAAATAGTAGACTTGGGATTTTTACATACTTTGTCAAAGTTGAGACTCTTCTGCAAGGCCGTTTTGGTGACCTGAAAAGGGTAAAAACAAACAAGCCATATTTGTGGAAATATGTACAAAAATATATGAACATACAATAGAACTTACATATTTAGTGGAGATGTCAAATTAAATTTAGGATAAAATGCTGATGACACTAATGGTATTTACAAACACATATTTTTTCTTTATATATATATATATATATATATAAAGAAAAAATATGTTATATTTATATTATATATAAACACTATATATATATATATATATATATATATATATATATATATATATATATATATATAGTGTTTAATACAATTTCTAATGTTTCATGATAGCCCCTTTATACCCAAATGACAGTTTAAGGGTAACAGTACATCAGTGATGTTTAGTCTGTTTAACCCACACATACACAAAGCACAGAGGACGTCAGCAGAGTGTATTGTTTACAGGTATGATGACTGATCAACTTTTCTACTTCAAATTTGTAAAATGTCCTACTGCTCTGTAAGGATCATTTCAAGTTAAATAAACAGATCTGAATTTATGTCCATTGTGTTGATTTGAATGTGTTGGTTCTGTAATCTTACTTTTAAATATTCATTGTTACTAGTTTTAACTTTAAAAAAAAGGCACAGCAAACTGTGGCTTTTGTTGTGATTTCATTATTTTTTTAATTAAGTGAGAGTCCATGTACTTAAACATCATAACAGGTTATATTTGCAACCTACCAGATCTGGCACGAGAATCTTCATGGCATGGATCTCCTCTAACAGTCTGGCTGCTCTCCTCTGGTTCCGCTCAACCTCTATCTCTTTCCCTTTCTTCTTCTTCAAAGCAGAAATCTGACATATCATCTTCCTGATGACCAGAGCTCGTACCCTCTTCATGTCCTTTCTCATCCTCACCACCTCATTATTCAGGTTCAGGACATCATCCTGCTTTTTCTTGGCTTTGACCGCTTGCTGTGGTGTTGGTGCTGCTTTTACTTCTTTTTCATCACCTGCATCTTCTGCTTCTTGATCAGCATCAGCATCATTATCTTCACCATGAACTGACTCCTCATCCTCATCACATTCTTCTACCTCTTCTTTCATTTCTTCTTTTGCTACCACTTCTTCCTCCATATCAAACTTTTTCTCCTGCTCTTCATCAGCAGGTGTCGCCATTTTTATCATCTGTAGAAAAGAAACATGGTTTAGATCAGGGATTACTATAGTTATATTGATTTAATCAGAGACAGGGAGCCATGATCCCATTGCTTGGGTAAAAAAAATTGGGATCATGACATTTATGAGTCTACATTACACCCGATGCTCAAATAAACCAAACTAACACTCTTATGTTTTCTTATGTCATGCCATGAGCTCTGAGATTGAATGCCAGATATAAACTTGTTCAGTCTAACCTCATGTGCAGCAGATCCAACAGTGATATGTTAAAACAACACTGATCTGTTTGTATATACAATATGCTGAGGTAATATACAATATTTCATTAGATAAATAGACCAAAACAGTAATAGTTTGAGTGTAACTTACAACTAATACTTCTGTACCCTTACTAATATAAAGTTTTCATGGCATACCTTTACTATAGTTTATCATTTTATATTTTTACATTCCTATGGATATGTATGGTGTTATTTTGCAAAGGTGGAACTAACTAAGTAGAAGTACTTCCTTTACTGTACTTAAGTAGATTTTTTTAGGTATCTGTACTTTACTTGAGTATTTCTTTTTCTGGCAACTTTCCACTTTTACTCCCTACATTTTTGTATAAATATCTGTACTTTATACTCTTTACATTCTCAGAATATATATATATATATATATATATATATATATATATATATATATATATATATATATATATATACTGTGACGGTATGAAAATAAGTCATAAATCAGAAATTGTGAATTACTATGTGATAATATTGACTTTTTATCTCATAATTTAGATTTTTAAAAATGTCATAAATATGCTTTTTTATTTTACACGTGTTTTCTTAATCTCCTATTGATGACTTGTGAATTTTTCCTACATTTTCTGCCCATACCCACAATTCTTTCGGCTTAAATAAGTATTATTTCATCCATGCAAACCAAAAAAATGCAGTTTTACTTTTTACGTTATTACAATTGGGAAGTTGTATTTTCTTACTTTTACTTCAGTAAAGGAGTTGAACCCGTACTTCTACTTTTACCAGAGTACTTTTCACACCAGTAGCGGTACTTCCACTTAAGTACAGAATGGGAGTACTTTGACCACCTCTGTTATTTTGTAAGAAAATGGTCTGAACACATCTTCCATATCAGCCAAAACAAACGTGGTAGAGCAAGCATGGTTCATTTTCACCGTGAAATTCAATGTGTTTCTAGACTTTACTGCATCCCAAACCAGTTTATACACTAAAAATAACACATAACGTCAAAATAAGCAAGTAATGTTGAGTGTAAACCACACTTACTGTTGTTCAGACGACAAAAATCTGTTTTAAAATGGAAAGAAACGCTAGCAATCACAGGGCGCTGCCATGATTCGTACGTCCTCGGTGACGGAATGACGTCATACGTGGCCATGGGACGTAAAGTGTCGTGAAAAGGGGAGGGCCTTCCGCGGACTGTTTTTATTTATTTCTTTGTTTCATGTGCATAAAACATCAACAATGGTGGATAATTGAAGAAGTGTGCATAGTAGGATGAGCGAATGACATTTTCTGTTACAGTTACCCGACCAATATTTCAAGTGAATCAGCAGGGGGAGGATGAAGCGGCGCAATGCGGACTGCAGCAAACTCCGACGGCCGATAAAACGGAACCGAATCACCGAGGGTATATATAGCAGGTACAAAAAAGGGGCTGGAGGGACGTTATTGTATAACAATGGCGCCTCTCTGAATATGTCAAGATACGGCTACCTGGTTCTTCTGCATTGATACCGAGGCATGTTTTCATTTGAAGCTGCACAGTGAGCTCAATTAACATGGCGTTATATTGTCAAATTTATAGGCCTATCGTTATTTAAGTGGCATCTCATACATGATTTGTCCCTAGCTAGCTAGTTGAATTGAAATTATTGTCAAATTCAAGTTAAATATGTCATTGAGCGGGTTTAAGCGTTGCTTCCGAATTGTTAGGCATTTTTCCCTCTTTGTTGAATTATTCTCAGACAAAAGAGATATGAACTTGTGAGAATAATGTTATTGAAGATTGAAATGACAGCGGCAGAGACAGGGGCGCTCGTTTTGTTGTCCGGTGTGACGCTGACGGAGGAGCTCTCACCTGTGCTTTGTCTCAATCTTAGCTTTTCATGCTTCAGTTAAACATAATTACTGAAACTGATGCGTGAAAAGTGATGACAGACAGAAATATGATACCCCCTTGTAAATGTATATTTCATTTCTGTAGTTCTTTAGTCAAAAGGAGACTCTTTCTATTGTATGTGTTCTCCCTGGGTCATATATAAAAAGCCGTTTTCTAATCTGTTAATGTGACATATAGTAATGCATTTGCTCTTTGGTGTTAACCGCAGGAGTAATTTTAGTGCTGCTTTCGTCTCTAAGAATGTATCTAGCTTCTATATTATGCTTAAGAAACAACTGTTTGGCTTTAAAAACAGAATTGAATAATCTGTCAACACTGCTTCAGAAAATAATCAATTCAGATGTATATATTGTATCCGAAACGAGGATAAACCAGTAAAAGAGCTTGTATGTGCAGTAGTTTTTTAACAGAGGTGGTCGAAGTAGTCCTGTACTTAAGTAGAAATACAGTTACTTATGTGGGGGGAAAAATGGTAAAAGTAGAAGTACTCATTCAACTCCTTTACTGAAGTAAAAGTAAAAAAAAAAAAGTACAACTTCTCAATTGTAAAAAAGTTAAAAATAATAACAATAATAATTTTGCTATGGGTAAAATAATACTTACTTAAGCAGGAAAAACCAGAAAATCATAAATAGGAAATTAAAAAAGCATAATTATGAGATTTAAAAAAAAAAAAAAAAAAAAGTCAAAAATATGGCATTAAAAAAATCGAAATTATGAAATAAAAAGTCAAAATGATATGGAAAAATTCAGAATAATGAGAGAAAAAGTCAAAAATATGATATAGTAATTCACAATTTCTGATTTCCGACTTATTTTTCATACTGTCACATTTGTCTAGTTTGAAAAAGTAACGCATCTATTCCGAGAATGTAAAGAATATAAAGTACAGATATTTATAAAAAAAAAAAATACAGGGAGTAAAAGTAAAAAATTTCCAGAAAAATAAATCCTCAAGAAAAATACCTAAAAACAGTAAAAAAAAAAAAAAAAAAAAAAAAGGTTTTTTAAGCGGACGAATAATAATATTCTATATCTTTTTTTTATACAATACTTTTTTACCCATGTTTTTACTCTTTTTTTATTTTACATATATGTACATGTAAGTTGTTACACTGTCTGAAATCATAAAGAATTGCATTGAATATTGTATGACAAGACAAAGTGGGAAAACCAGCTGTGCGTTAGGTAGACAAGTAAACATGTTCAGACTTGGCCCTGGACCCTTCCCCCTCCTTCTGCATGCTTCTCTCAACCATTAGTATCAATTTAATTTTACTGTTGGGAATATAGTGTTGTAGATATGCTCTCATCTGCCATCAAACATGCAAGGAACGAATCACAAGACTGTTTTATAGACATGGAGCAGGGTTCACAAAGGTGTACAGTATGGGGAGCCAGACTAAAGCTTTTAAAACTAGTCAAGGTGCAAACTACATATTCAGGATAATTTTCCAAGTAACATATAAAAACTAATATCTCTGATTTGTTAATTTACTTGAACCTTTGATTAAGTGACAGGAGTACAGTGCATTGATTTTGTGTTTTCACTTATGTGGTTAATTATACGGTTTGAAAATCTTCCATATGCTTTAAAAAGTTGACAGACTGAAACCATGATAGAATATATACTGTAAAATCTGAGGCTTAGTCAAGACCTATTTTGGGAAAACTGGTGTTTGATAACCAAGTAATTCTATGATCATCTGTCTCTGTGACATTTTTCTTCCATTTTAATTTCTCTATCTTGTCTTCTTTTGTAGTACATTCCTGTACCTGAAGTTCCTGGTAGTGTGGGTGTTAGTTCTCCTGGCTGACTTCGTGCTGGAGTTCAGGTTTGAGTACCTGTGGCCCTTCTGGCTTTTCATTCGAAGTGTCTACGACTCTTTCAGATATCAGGGGCTGGTAAGAACTTGTTCATATGACCCTGATTGTTCCTCAACGCTTGTCAGTTGAAGGAAAAGAAACCGAAGCTTAAATTAATTGCACACAATTTTGGAATTAAAGTAATTGATATCAGTGGGCAGCTTCTTCTAAATTGTAATATTTTCTGCGTTCTGTCATTTTCTCTGATTAAAAAAAAAAAATGCTTTGAATCAAATAAGACATGCTTTAGGAATTGCTGACTAATATTTTTCACCAGTTTCTGATATTGTATTGATCAAATAAAATAAAAAAAAAAGATTCATTTCAAAATAATCAACCCCTTAATTGTTCATAACATATGTTAGTTGCAGCCCCAGATGAAATAATAAAAAATATAGAAGTATGATTTACAAAAACATTGTTTAGAAAACGTTCCAAATTATGCAAATCCCTTTTCTTCTACTATGCAATGAACCAATAACACAATGAAAAAACAAAGCTTTTCCTGCCATTTGTCTTTATTTTAGTTTGTTTTGCATCATTTAGTGGTTGTTCTGTTTTTCCTTTTTTTATTTTTAAGTATCAAAATGTATTTAATGCTGCTGGTGTTAGCATTAGTCTAAGTTTTCATTAAGTAATTAAAGAACCCTGGTTTGTGCATACCTTTAATGTAATGTATTTCTGCACATGATCACACAATAGTGACCTTTCTGTCTGTGTTTCCATACTCTAGGCATTCTCTGTCTTCTTCGTATGTGTGGCGTTTACATCAGACATAATCTGCCTGCTCTTCATCCCTGTCCAATGGCTGTTTTTCGCTGCCAGCACCTACGTATGGGTCCAGTATGTCTGGCACACAGGTTAGGTTTCAACTTTTCTGCCTATTCTTTTTTATCTCTGCCAGCCAAAGGTCCACCTTCCCCTCAACAACTCTCTGCACAAGGAATTCATACCTGCCAAGGTTCTTCAGATTTAAGAAGGCTCATTTTATTCTACTTTTGTCTCCTTCATACAGAGAGAGGAGTCTGCTTACCCACTGTTTCGCTGTGGATTCTGTTTGTGTACATCGAAGCAGCGATCCGATTCAAAGATCTAAAGAACTTTCATGTAGACCTGTGTCGACCTTTTGCAGCTCATTGGTAAACATCTCATACTTTCCTCAACCATTTTTTTTAAAGCTGTTGTCCTTGTCCATTCAATACTAAGAAAAATGTCACTTTAAATGTTCTTTCTCATTGTTTCTTTTCACTTCACAGCATCGGCTATCCAGTTGTGACTCTGGGCTTTGGCTTTAAGAGCTATGTTAGCTATAAGATGCGACTGAGGAAACAGAAGGAAGTGCAAAAAGAGAATGAATTCTACATGCAGCTCCTACAGCAGGCTTTACCGCCAGAGCAACAGATGCTGCAGAGACAAGAGAGAGAAGCAGAAGAGGGTGAGACACACACACACACACACACACACACACACACACACACACACACAGACACACAGGGGCTATGAAATTCAAAACAGAAAATATACATAACATATTTTTTGACATTCAGATAATGAAGTCATGATGATGGAAGAACAGATCTTTTGCAAAGTGATCTCTTGTCTCCAGAGGAAATCTGTCAGATAGCCAGAAATTACATCTGTCACAGATACTGAACTGAAAATGTGTGAAAATAGTGAAGTGTCAGTGATAATAATTCTGAGACTGGCTTGCAGCCATACCTTAGTGAGGTGTTGATGGCTGCAAACTGGACAATAATACTGGTTTTACAGATGAAGGTTTGAGGATAGAAGGTTTACCTTTAGCATGTTTTTGTCACTTCTGTCAAAATTTTGCAATCATATGCAGTTTTGTTTGTGACTAGACTACATTTCTCATGAGGCTGAAAAATTATAAATCTGAATACTAATGTAATTCTAGGTTGACGGATTGTCATGTGATCTTTTGGCTGAATAGGTCATCTTCAGTCTTGTTTATTGTGCCCATTGTATTTTTCCATTAAATTAGAAAAATATGATTTCAAGTATGATACTGTCCTTCTTTAACCAGCATGTGGAAAGCAATTAAGTATTTTCTATTTTAATCTGCATGTGAAGATATGCACATTTCTCTGTTTCAGTCATGGGGTCAAGCAGTGCCATTGCTGGGTTTGTTTATGGCTAAACAGGATTAAAGTTTGTTTTTGCATTTAGTTAATTCTGTCTTGAATGTGCATGCATGTGGGTGCTCTGATCCTATCTGTTTCTATGCTCTCTTCCAGCTGCTCTAGCTAAAGGGATCTCAGAGGTTGAACCTTCAGTAATATCCCAAAACGGAGCACCACCTGGAAAGAAAAACACTTCAGTCCCATTACCAGAACTAGAATACCGGGAAAAGGGCAAAGACAGTACTGCAAAAGAGGGTAAAAAACAAAACACATTTGGAATCAATAATAACAGTATTATACACACACTGGACTCCAAACTACAGGAGACGGAGTATATTGAAAACTACGTCGGGGCAAAGAGACTGAATAACGACCTCGTAGGAGAAAACACACTCGCAGACGCCAACACACACTCGAAAGAGGAAATGGGAGGGAAGAACTACAAAAATGCCAGTGGCGGTGGGGGAAGTATTTCCAACTCATCCCCACGGAATCACAGCTCTACAAATGGGAGCGTACCTCCGGGTTCCTCAGCCAATAAGAATGAGAAGAAGCAGAAAGGGGCAGGGAAAGGTCAGAAGGATCCGGTGGAGAACTGCATCCCTAACAACCAGCTGGGCAAACCTGATGCTTTAGTGAGGTAAGGGATACAAACCATAATATGTGCACGCACACACAGGTACTCGTATCTAACACCAGATACACTGGTCTATTAAATCCAGCATAGAAAACATTCCCCTTATGATGGTAAATAAAACAACGCAGTCAGAGATGGCTGACCTCTCCCAAGGCTTGATTTTTCAGTAATTTTTGATGAAACTCAATATTATTAAAAATGGGATATTCTATGATGCTTGGTTGCTGAGGAAACCGATAAAACATTGTTCAAATGGGATTTCCCATATTGAATAAAAACAGGATATTATTTTTCGATACGTCATTTCCGTGTTGGCTCGAGATTTTATTACATGGATCAATAGGAGTCCCTTAGAGTGTCTAAAAAAATCCTCTGTTCAGTTTATGTGATATGGCCATTTCAATACTCGATTACTTATGACGTCACTGTGACGTCATGTGATGTCGCATAGCAACCATATTGCATATTTTTGATCTGATATCTAATATGAAGCACAGTCTGTTGTCGGATTTGGTAAAATGTGTCAATAACCCTGATTTAAGGTCAAGGTCACAAAGTTTACAAATACAATACAATACCTTTGGCTTGATCTCATATGACGTCAAAACATGATGTGATGGAGCCATAAGTGTTAACCCATCTGATGTCCGAAGGTGAGACGATGTGAATGAAAAAAAAACGCAGATTCTATCTTGTCTGAATCCTGGAATATTACCACTGATGTGTTTTATCTGTTGACCTTCAGTGTGACCTTGACCTTTGACCTTCATTGCTCAAAATCTAATGGGTTCTTCCTTGACCCATTATCTATCACTCCTGAAAGTTTAATCAAAACCTGTTATGAAATATTTGTGTAATCCTGCTGACAGACAGACAAACAGACTCAAATGTAATACCTCCTTGGCAGAGGTAATACTCATGTAGATACTGTTTAAACGGCCCAAATTATGTCCAACCTTGTGGAAGTGTCTCCTGTGGCTTCCTTCAGATGGCTTCTCTTCTTCTTTCGTCAAAGGTTGGAGCAGGATGTAAAGCGTCTGAAAGCAGATCTTCAGGCCAACAGGCAGTTGGAGTCAGAGCTGCGAAGTCAGCTTTCCTCTCTGAGCAGCCAAGACCGCAGCCTCCGCTCTGAACTGGGCCAGCTCCGCCAGGACAATGAGCTGCTGCAAAACAAGTGGGTGCATTAAGATTATACTCACCTCTCCCTGAATTCAGTCTGAACTTGGCAGTCAAGGAAGGGCACCGCTTCCATCTGCTGGGGTTCATTCTATGGCCTATGATTGTAACATATGTAAATGTCTGTTCAGAACATGTAAACACAAGCTGAGATTTATGATTGTGTACCAAGGTCTGCAAATGTGTATTCAAATTGTGTTTATAATCAGATTAGGTAATCCATGCATAACCCTGTAGATGTGTAGACAAATCTCTAAATGTGTGCATACATATTAACCACTGAAAAGCTTAAGTCTTTTCCTCTTGGAGCTGGAAGTACTGACATGTCATCAGTTACAAATCAGGCGAACCTCTCAATTGGCTGTTTTCACATGTTTTTTTTTACATGCAAATATGTGGCAACTGCCAGTGCATATGGGAGGTTTCTGTGTAACTCAGCAGTTGGTGCCTTCAGGAAATGGGGGAATTGGGATTACTGTACGCCGTATTTAAGCGACTTGTATGGAAATACGAGAGGACAGGGAGAAATTCGCATTCACTGGCACATTTGCACACTCTTCTACATATGTTTCAAATCTCAGCATGCAGTTACAGATTCTTTTACATATTTACAAATCTTTTTGCATCTAGGGATTGAAATACGGACATGATTCTGCACACAAAAAAAAAAAAAAACGCCCCACTCTTTGTCTGTATTACTGATGTCAACCCCCTAGTTCATATTATGGAGTTTCTTCAAAAGTTTTATGTGAAAACTGCCAATTTCACAAAACCCTACAATGAAAGGATTTGGTCAAAAAACTAATTTTAATGGAAATATCATTTTCTAAGGTTCACTTTTTAAATTATTTTTCAGTTGATTAAGTTGAGGTTTGTACTAGACATCCAAGAAACCATTAGATGCAGCATGTAATGTTAATGACTGCTGATTAAATCAAATGAATAAATGTTGATTTTGTTAGACTTTCTGTTGTAATGTGTGTCGTGACAGTTGTGCTGATTGATACTGAAAGTTTTGTGTAGTGGTTTAATCCCTGCTGTAATTGGTCTGTAAATTTTGCAGTTTATTTCCATTTAATGAAGAGATAAATAATGTGGGCGTTTTGATGGCGACTAATAGAATGAAAAGTTAAATGAACATAGTGGAAATTGAGGGGTCAGCTGTTTTTTCCTATATCATAGGCTCCACAGTGCTGTCCAGGCCAAGCAGAAGGATAAGCAGACCATCTCTCAGCTGGAGAAGAGGCTAAAAGCTGAGCAGGAGGCTCGGGCCCTGGCTGAGAAGCAGCTGGCTGAGGAGAGGAAGAGGAAGAAGATGGAAGAGGCCACTGCAGCCAGAGCTGTAGCGTTAGCTGCTGCCACCAGGTACAAATTAGATCAGTAGACTGGAAGAAATTCCACCAAACAGCTTTGGTTATAAAAGTGAACCTGAAATATGGAGGTGAAAGTTTATCTGTTTTGTCCAACAGAGTGGAGTCCACTGATAGTTTACGTGGTCGTATCAGAGAACTGGAGACCGAGTGTAAGAAGCTCAGCATTGACATGAAACTGAAGGAGGAACAGATTAGAGATCTGGAGGGAAAATGCCAGGTGAGATGACATAAAATGCTTGTGGTGGTGACTGTACGCTTCAGAAGAGGTTTAAAGCTGTCATTCCATGGTTATTTCATTAATATTGTTGTGTTCTCCATTGTTATTGAATACATTGTGTGTTGGTTCTATTTAAAAAAAAAAACAAACATCCGGATTGTTTTGTTTCCAGCTGTTTTTGGGGGGTAGAAAAATGACTTGAGGCCGAACAACAGAGTTTACCGGTACTTCCTCCATGACGCAGTGATGAGCTCAGAATGTGTGAAGGAACACTCCCCCCTCTGGCTCTGTGTGCGCTTTTACCATCCCAGAGTAGCATCCAGCTAGGTTTCGTGCCCTCGCTTGTTTTGAAAATATGGAGGCTTAACCCCACGTGGGCAGAGATGTATAAAGTACTGGACTAGAGGAGTGGAGTAGAAGTAAAAGTACTACATCAAAAAACTGACTTGAGTAAAAGTTGAAGTGTTCTTCAAGTATCATACTCAAGTGAAAGTACTAAAGTATCCAAAGAAACTTGTACTTAAGTATTGCAAGTAGAAGTATGTAAAAAATTTCTACTCAAGTACTGAAAGTAAAAGTAGAAGTAAAATTACAAGTAGAAGTAATGAAAAAAAATACTACTTAAGTACTGAAAGTAAAAGTAAAATGTAAAAGTACTGTGTAGGCCTATAGTAAATGAAAGCAGTCACAAGTTTTAACACATTTATATATTTAATATGAAAGGCACAACTTCAGCTGAGGCAGCAGTAGTACAAGGACATACCAGTTCACTTACAAGTGTTCATGAAAAAACTAAAACTTTCAAAGGCCAGAGTATTCCAAGAATATGGCCAAGTGACAAACCTGGGCAAGTCAAGTCTAATGGACAACCTTACAATAGAACAGCCCAGAAGCATCCTTCTCACAATGCCAAAGGGCTCTTCCATCGGCAGGTTGACCACTACCTCCAGGTTAACTTACTCAGGTTTGTCTCTGAACCAAAAGGTCGATTAGAGCGTGCAGTTTTATTATGTAGTGTTTGATCGCTGACTCGTCCAATGATGAAACACCATCATCAAACCAGGTGACAGAGCCATTTATCGCTCTGGCATTGATATGCTATGGGTTTGGTATGCTTCCAAACAATTTTAATAAGAGTAATGCGTAACGATTCGGCACATAAAAAATGTATTGGAGTAATAGTATAATTTTTTTTTTTTAAATGTAATGCAGTAGAAGTGGAAGTGGGCGAAAAAAATTATACTCCAAAAAAGTACAGATACTGCATTTCACTACTTAAGTACAGTACTTAAGTAGTTGTGCTTCGTTACTATACATCTCTGCACGTGGGTGACGCCAATGTCCTTGTGACGTGTAGTGGACAGGCTTTTTCTGAGTGGCTCGCTTCTCTGTGTTGTTTTCTATGAATGGTAAATACAGCCAGTGGAGGTGACACACCACGCAGCAAACGTAGCATGTGTTGGTAACTCGGGGTGACTCATCAGATTCCAAAAGGAGCGTGGAAAAGTGGTTTTCAGCGGAATGACACCTTTAAATATACAGACAGGAGACAACTGAAAGTAAAAATTGAAACTTGGCTGTACTTCTTGCAGTGCACTAGTGTGACACATTCTACAAAAAAGGTCTGTTTTCCTGTGTTTCCATTGTCACTGATGACTTTTCAGGCTGTGTTTTAAAATATGAATAACAGTAATGATGATGATATTTAGTTATTTAGTGCATTTGCATTTTAAGAGCATCTGGTAATGTACTTACTGAAGCTGCGAGATCATTAAAAATCAAATGTGAGGACTATTATAACAGCTCTTTACTTCTACTGAGACTACTACATACACTTTATAACAGTATGTGTTTAAAACTGCCACTGTTGATTTGATGAGCTGAGTTGTTGGTGACACCCCCGACATCATCACTGCTGCAGCTTTTCTCTGTAGGAGTTTGAAACTGTTTTATCATATTGTGAGTCTTGTTCTGAAACAGGCTTGGCTTTGATTTTACAAGTCTATAAACTCAGCTGGATGGATGAACACCCCCCAAAAAAGAAAGAAATGGCTCCCTTGTTCATCTTTCAGCACTGCAAAACTCAAAATCTTACCAAGTGTATTTTTTCTCATTTCTAGTCAGAATTCCTCATCACAGTCAAAATTAAAAATAATCCTCTAAAGAGTAAATTTCCAGTGAGATAAAATAACTTATTTTTACACAATAGATCTTGCAATTCTTATTTCAAGAAATCTTACCAAGATAAATTGCTTATTCCATTGACAGATTTTTTTTCCCCCTTAATTCAAGTAACTGATGGAGGCTGAGAGCACAGTGTTAAGAGTTTGACTTAAAAGCTACCATAAATATTCAGTTGGGTTGCGATATTATTACTGCAAAGGTCATAGAATAGCATTAATATCATTATCATACTCAAACCACTCTGTGAGCTCTTGTATCAAATGGGGAAGAAAAAAGATTATCAGGACTTTTAACCATTATGAAAGAGTGTGTTTTTGATAATGATACAAAAGCAAGTGGTTGAAAGATTGAACAGGACCGAACAGAACAGCCATAAACTTGTTTTCTGTGTTTGCATTGAGATTATGCTAATTTGGCTGAATCTCCACCAATTGAAACCTGTGTTAAGTCAGATTTTTGCAATAGCACATAACCGGGATGTAAATGTGATCAGAGAGTCCTCTTCCATGAGGTTTTCTGTATTTTAAATGTAATTAACGTCCACTTGTCATTTGCAGTTAACAAGCTGTAGAAATGCCTACATTTCTGTAAATACAAATGACACTTATTTACTAAAGTGATGAGTAGTTGAAGGCATTCAACAAATTGTTCCTTAGCGAAAGCTGTTTGTGCGTTCTGTTTCCTGTGTGTCTAACTCTTCGGTTTGACTTACAGGAGCTTCGCAAGTATAAGGAGAACGAAAAGGACACAGAGGTGTTGATGTCAGCGTTGTCAGCCATGCAGGAGAAGACCCAGCACCTGGAGAACAGCCTGAGCGCTGAGACCAGGATCAAACTGGATCTGTTCTCTGCATTGGGCGATGCTAAGCGGCAACTGGAGATAGCACAAGGTACCGTGGATGCTATAGGGATAAGGGCCTTTCAGATGCTCAGATCTCACCTGAATGGAATTCACTTGTTTGTTTTTTTAAATCAAACTTTGCTTTTTTTAACATTACATAAAATTAAAGGCAAATCAGAGAAGTTGGAGTGGGTGTACTCTTAGCAAATGCTTCATTTTTGCAGTCATTTTAACTGATGTGTGTGGAAGTAAATGCATATTATACAGGGTTTCCATGGGGTCTTAAAAGTCTTGAATTTACAAATCAGTATTTATTTAAAAGGTATTAAATTTGGAATAGAATAGACTCATTACTTTTTCAAACTGAAGACATGTAACAGTATGAAAAATAAGTCACTTCAGAGGGAAAATCGGTGGAGGAGTGGCCCCCCACAGACCCCCATGACCCTAGTGAGGATAAAGTGGGTTCAGATGATGAGATGAGACCTTTACTTCAGTAAAGGAGTTGAATCAGTACTTCTACTTTTACCAGTGTTTTTCACACAAGTAGCTGTACTTCTACTTAAGTACAGGGTGTGAGTACTTTGACCACTTCTCTTAACCATCTAAATTACATTTTAGGAAATGTTTGGGCAAAAGCCAGAATATTTTATGCATGCATCCATAATTGTATGTTACTAAATTAGCATTTCACTACTAAGTCTGATGACTATACGTTCTGAGTTTGATGTAACCATGTGTTCCTTTCCTGAATCCCTCCAGGCCAGATCCACCAGAGGGAGCAGGAGATCGCTGAGCTGAAGCAGAAGATAGCAGAGGTGATGGCAGTGATGCCCAGTTTGTCGTACTCCTCAGACGGCAACAGCCTGAGCCCCGTCACCCCACACTACTCCTCCAAGTTCATGGACAGTAGTCCCTCTTCCCTGGATCCCAATGCCTCAGTCTACCAGCCCCTCAAGAAATGACTCTGATATACATACACACACACACACATACACTTTTTGTCCGACAGAACTTTTTTCTCTTTGTTTCAGTAAAGCTCTTGGTTCTTGTTTGGGTCATGATTTTAGCAGCCCCCCGACAGATTTGCACTCTGTAGAACCACATACAGACAAACAAAAACACACACAAGTTGCACATAACCACTCGATACATGTGCATTTGGATTCTTTCTCCCGTTTTTTGGGTATTGTTATGAGAACTAATGTTTGAGGAGGTTGTTTGACAGGATTTACTTTTGAGCTTTGGGATTTAGCCATCCAGAGGTGGGTAATTCCAGGTTCAAGTCAAAGTCCAATGTATGGTTCAATGTATGTATTGGTTCAAACCTGTTCATTGAACACAGGTGATTCCACTAATTATCCATTTACTTGGATGAGGCATTGTGCTCATCAAAATGGGCTGGTTTAATGAACAGGTTTGAACCAATACATGGCGTGACTTTGACTTGGTGGACCTGAAATTACCCACCTCTGTAGCCATCAGACAGTGTTAACAGTTTTTTATGACAACGCATCGGGGCCAATTTAAGTAAAAAACAAACAAAAAATAAGGTAATTCAGGAATGAGGGATACTTAATTCTGAGATTAAAGTAATACATTTGCCTACTTTTATTAGATAAGAAAATATATTTTAAAAAAAAATTAATATTCTCTGAGATTACAGTAAAATTAAATGGGATGATCTATGATATTACAGAAATATAAACTATAAAATTTAAATTACAAATTTACTGGAAATATAGGAAGTTCACTGAAGTGATATGAAGGATCTTTTAATATTAGAATATTCTGGGTTTTCTTCTATAAATGTATCACGAAGTCATAGAATTTCTAGATTTTTGTAAACTTCCAACTCTGACTCAATCTCTGAATTTTGTAAGTAATTTTTCTCTCAGAATGTGGCCCTCTGTCCTGACGTGTTTTTGAAAAGGGAAAAAAAAAGGAAGGGGTGAAACAAAGACCAACTCATTGGCCAAATGTCTTCTGATGAGCCGTTTTGCTTTGCTTCATGTCAGTCTTCTTTTAATGTAGTTTCACAGCCCCAACAGCCATATTTTTTTTCTCTACTGGACTGACACCCAGGCTTATAATTTCCTTAAGAATCTCCTTTTTGAGATGATTTCTAATAAGGCAAAAACCTGTTTTTGGTTTAGACCAGATTTGAAGCTCACCTGTAAAGTAAAGAACGCCCTCTGAGAAATACATGAATGTAAAGCTGTTCATGTTTTGATATCATCCAAAATCAGTGATTGTTTTTTGTACCATTTCGGTTCAGTGTAAATTTCTTTGATAATAGTGCTTAAGGACAGATTAATGTTCGATGTGTTCCTCAGATATTCCGGCACGTATACAATTTATTCTCTTATGCTGGAATTAGTGAATTCTCCAGGATTATCACTAAATGAATTAAGATGATGATAGTTTTTGTCCTACAAAATACAAAACAACAAAAAAAAATTGTCTAGATTTGACCTGGCACTGCCAAAAATGTTGTGCTAACATTCACCTGTTTGCTGCAGACACCTTTTTTCTCCCTCTGGACCAAATTAGAAAGTGTTAGGCCATATTTGACCAGTGGATTTTATGATGTCGAGGTAACCGCTCGTTACCGTCTCTTGCAGTTTTACAGTGCCTTGCAAGTTCTCTTTTTAAGACACAGAAAATACATACTTTGCAATCCTGGGATCGAAACAAAACCAACCTTTTCTCTTGTTCTGATTTGCCTGGTTTTCATTTGTACCAGTGAAATGTTGCTCATATTTCAATCATCGCCATACAGTAATTGAAGGCTAAAATAATTAAGCGTCACCTTATATATCGGACACTTTGGATCTTTTTCCAGTTCACGAGGTCTGTCTCAAAGGGAAACCATAACACTAGCTGTGGTACATGTCATTTCACAGTGACAGTCTTGGTATGCCAAACACCAACCAAACTGATTGTCTAATACGATGCCCGAGAGTCGGCATTTAGTTGTTTACAACAATGTACATTAGATTACTGAGGAATGTTTTCTTTGTTTTTGTTCTTAAGTGCCAAGTGTTGATGTTTGGTTTCCATCCATATTTTTGATCGATGTAGCTAGCATAATGTTTGCATAAGAGTGATGTTATTTTTGTCATTTGAACATATTTGGATGGTGTCGTGTTTACAAGGTTCTGGGCTGATCATGATAAAGTAACAGGCGAGTGATTAGTTGGACTGATTGTGTTCTTCGCACATTTATTTACTTGTTATGAAATTTTATTGAGTGGCACTTATTTGATATTTCCCATCATATTCATTTGATTTCCTCTTTTTTTTCTATCAGGAAGGATTCTGTGAATGTTGTTGTGTTGGGAAAGGTTACCCCTGAACCATTTGATCATGTTGTGCTGTCATGTTGCCTAACCTGGGAAAAAAAAAAAGTATTTTGTGGATCGCTCTGGCATTGTGAATTCAGTTCTCAAGTTGTTTTTACAAGTTTGTTTAGAAGGAAAAGAAAGTATAAAAAAAAAATAAAAAAAAAAAGTGGTTTGTTTTATCTTCTCATTGTTCCACCATGTTTATTTTCTTTATTCAGAGTGATGGTGGCTGTGTCACACTTTTCACTTTGACCATCAACTATTAAAGAAAGTCTTGCTGGTGGCAATGCAAGCCGTTCAGTACATGTTATATCATGTGTCCAGTTTCCTTTCTTCCTTTTTGTGACACCAACACAAGGTAAATAATTAAATTAAAACTTTACTGAGAGTTTGGAAACTAATGTTGGTGAATGTTTAGGAAAAGGAGTGTGATTAACCCTTTGTTGGTCTCACTAAAAAAATAAAAAATTTCCACCTCACAGGGACTATTATAACATAAAACATTTTTTTTCTTTTACTGACCCTAGATTTAAAGTATTAAAACTCAAACATTACTCCTTCACCAATCTTGCCAACATAATTTGTGACTTGGTTCAAATTAGATGCATTAAGTCTTTGTGTTCGTAGTATTAGCGATTAGCATTAGCATTTCATGACCCTTTACTATCATCTCTGTTTGGTTCAGCATGTTTTTTTTTTAAAAATATTACATGAATACCAAAGTATTTCTGAAACATGATGATTTTTTATGTAAAACAGACTCTAAATGAATGAATGGAAAAATCGAATTTAACTGCAATTTTGTGTCGAAAAGAAAAGATCATAGCAGAGGTGTTGTCACAGTTATGATCTTCTTCGTTGGTGGCATTCTAGCATGAGCTGAATATATCATTGACAGTGCCACCCAGTGGTGTGTTTGTGCATTACATGCTTCTTACAAAAGGGGGAGACTGCCCAAGAAGTTTGGTGTCAAATGACTTAAATTTAGATGAAATATCAGGGTTCAAAGTTACCTCAACCAAACGGTTGAGCTGACCAACAAAGGGTCCATTAAATTAAGGCTATAATGCTTTTGTGTCACTTGCACTGGAAAAAATCCAAATCTTACCAAGTGTATTTTTCTCATCACACTTAAAATCAGCAGAGGTGGAAGTAACTAAGTACAAGTACTTCCTTTACTGTACTTAAGTAATTTTTTTAGGTATCTGTACATTATTTGAGTATTTATTTTTCTGGCAAAATTTTACTTTTACTCCCTACATTTTTGTATAGCTATCTGTACGTTATGCTCTTTACATTCTCAGAATAGGCTCATTACCTTTTCAAATGAAACAAATGTGAGAGTATGAAAACTAAGTCATAAATCACAAATTGTGACTTACTATATCACAATTCTATCTCATAATTATCCATTTCTTACTTCATAATTATGACTTTTTTCCTCATAATTTTGATTTCTTATCTGAAAATTGAATTTATTCATCTCAATTTATGTTTTATCTAATAATTTCCACATTTTATCTCATAATTTTGATTTTATCTCATAATTGAGTTTTTTTTATCTCATAATCATGTTCTTTTTTTCTCTCTCTCTTTTTGACTTTGTCCTAAATAGGACTATGTCAACAGATTTTACATGACATGCATTCAAGAGTGCCTGAATTATAAGGTTCCTTTTTATATTACCAATTATGACATTCATTGAAAAGTTGAGGTAAACCACAATTTTGCTAATTTACCCCCAGGAAACAACCACACAGCTGTAAGCGCACTGTTCAAATTTTTGTAAATGACTTTCTGAGCCTATTTTTGTCCTTATTGTGTATATTCTTTCAAACAGAGGAAAACACACATGAGTTGTGGTTGGGGTCACAAGTGTTGAAAACAGAGGTGGTCAAAGTACTCCCATTCTGTCCTTAAGCTACTTGTGTGAAAAAATACTTTGGTAAAAGTAGAAGTACTGATTCAACTCTTTTACTGAAGTAAAAAAAAAAAGGTACAACTTCTCAATTGTAATGTGTGTGTGTATACTTACTATGGATGAAATACTCATTTAACCAGGGAAGATGGTTAATGTGTTTGATTGGGTCACAGTATTCAGATCTGTGGGTATGGACAGGAAATTTAGGAAAAATTGGAGGGGGGGTCACAATTGAGATAAAAAGTTATCATTGTGAGATTTAAAAAGTCATAAACATGAGATAAAAATTCCTAATTATGATACAAAGTTTTTAAAAAGTGAGATAAAAAACATCTAAATTATGAGATAAAGTACTAAATATATAACAAGAAATGCATAATTATGAGAAAAAAGATTAAATTATGAGATTAAATTGCAAAAATGATATAGCAAGTCATAATTGTGATATATAAATCACAATTTCGCTCTGATTTCGCCCCTAAAGTGTTAATGTTTTAGCCTTTTAGCATTCGGTCTAGTTTGAAAAAGTAAAGAGAATTTTCTGAGAATGTAAGGAGTATAAAGTACAGATATTTATTCAAAAATGTAGGGAGTCAAAGTAAAAAGTTCCCAGAAAAATAAATACTACAGATACCGAAAAAAATATACTTAAGTACAGCAATTAAGTACTTTCACTTAGTTACTTTCCACCTCTGGTTATAATTCTCCACACTCGTAGGAAGAAGTGTGAACTAAGCAATAAAATTAACGCAGCTGGTCTGTTGTGTTTTCTTTTCGCTTGTAAAGAAACTCAAATGTCCCAGCTGACCCAAATGCATCTCCATACATCTGTTGGGCTTGTTCACGTGCACTGCTCTCGTAAATTACCGTATTTCTGACAGCACAGGAAGGCAGCACGGCTCCGTCCTCCCCATCATCAGCAGTCCAGTCAACAACAACCCGCCTCAAAACATTCACCGGACAACTTCAGCCGCTCTCTGCGACCTAAAACCCCGACATGGATGCCCTCAGGTCGGCTGGAAGAGCTATTATCCGGAGTCCGAGTATGGCGAAACAGTCGTGGACCGCCGGCAGACACAGAAGTAAGACAACTTAGGACAAAAACCGCAAAGCTTTGTTTTGACCGTTAGCAAGATTTTCCACTTTGCGTTCATGTTGATTTATGCTAACTATTATTATCCGTTTATTTATTTATTTTAAATCGTTGTTCCACAAACAGCCTGTAAAGACAGGGGGGGAAAAAACAATTGTGCCAGAGGTAAACTTTTTAACCGCAGAACTACTAAAATATTGCTTTATTATTTTATTTTATTTTTTAAGCTAAAAGTTCAAGTCTTGCCTTGTTATCATTTATGTCATCGTTTACCTGAAATAGTTTTTCCAACTTGTATTATTCTACTGTACGCAGTTTGGTTCGTGTGCTATTCATATATGTATTTATTTCCAAGGGATTTGGTTACTCGCTTGCTATGCGGTTTACTCATTGATTTTCCCGGAAATGAATTTTATTTTGAGTCTCAAAACTCTACACTGAAAACATAATTGGCTGTTAGTTTTTCATGTTGTGTTTTAGCTTGTTTTTAGTGTCTTTTCTCCTTTCAAGTACAGCTACTGATGTGGAAAAGTAGAAGTACTGATTCAATTCCTTTACTCAAGTAAAAGTAAAAAAAAAAAAATAAATAGTACAACTTCTCAATTGTAATAAAGTAACACATTAAACAGTATGTTTTGCCCTTAAGGCAATAATACTAAGTTAAGCAGGAAAAGTCATAAAGGTTTCAAAATTATCAAAAATAAAGCTTTTAAAAGTGAGTTACTGTGTAGATAATCTCACTGTACTCAGATTTGTGGGTATGGACAGGAAATTTAGGAAAAATGGGGGGGGGGGGTGTTAGTCATCATGAGATAATAACAAAAAAAAATACATAATTTTAAGAGAAAAAGTCAAAATTGGGATAAAATTGTGAAATAAGTCAAAATTATGAGATTTAAAAAGTCTAAATTATGAGAAAAAGTCAAAATTGTGAGATAATAGTCATAACTATAAAATCACAGTTTCTCTCCTCCCTCTGAAGTGACTTATTCTTCGTACAACCACATCTGTTTAGTTTGAAAAAGTAACAAGTCTATTCTGAGAATGTAAAAAGTATAAACTACATATATTTCTACAAAACTTTAGGCAGTAAAAGTAAAAAGTTGCCAGAAAAATAAATACTCAAGTAAAGTAGAGATACCTAAAAAAAAAATCGACTTAAGTACAGTAACTTTTACTTAGTTACTTTCCACCTCTGCCTTTCACTTTGGATGTAGTTATGTTTAAGATCCAATCCTGAATTAACTAGATGACTTAGAAGCTCTGCGGAGTGTGATTGCTGAAGGTTTGCTGGAATACAGCTGAGTTGTTGAAAAATGGCTGAATTTGCTGAAGTTATAAAGTACTGTGCAAGTGAAAAATGAAAACTGAAGAAGGTGATTAGTCTAATGTAGAAAAAAAAAACTGTAGAAGTTGAAAGAGGAGCTGAAGGTTTGCTGGAACATAATTAAATCATAGCCGAAGTAGTTTAAATTAGAAAATATTGTTAAAGTGAAATATTTAAGTTTAATCATATTTCAATCGATATTAATCAATAAACTAATATTACTTTATGGTGTGAAGTTGAAAAAATATTCTTTCTTGTGCTCATTTGTTGCAGAAAACTCCACCCTTTCCCAGAAGGGTAAGGGTCAGACCAAAAATCCACAGCTACTTTGTGTATTGCTCAAGAGCCCTTCAACAGACTAGGAGCTTGCACACACAAAAACATGTGCTTATTTTTTTTCCCAACTTGGAGGCCACTTTGGAGCCCATTGAAGGATTCAAGGGCCACTTTGTAAACTAAATCTCACTTGATCCTGGCCGTAAAGTTCTGGAGGAATGACCAGGGGGGAGCTTAGAAAGCCTGAAAGCTCCCAGTTTGTAACCAAGCAGACAATACAGGAATGCTGAGGGTCAGTCAGTGCACAGCCTCCATTGGCCCAAGTTCAGCTCAGTTTATTATATATTCCATATAGAAAATTCAGGGTACATTACAATGCATGTTGCCTGTAAACTCAGTAGCTCACCTGGAAAAGAACTGAAGATGTATATTATCTTGCTGGTATGTTTTTGTCAATACATGAGTCTGTTGTTGACATACTGTACATTCTTAGGCCAACATTTTCCTGCTAAATGGATGGAATCATCTGATGTATCTTAGAAAACATATTTATACAGAAAACCACTGAGATTTTTTTAAAGATAAAAATCATGTTTGATCTGATTTTGTCTGTTTTATCTATTTAGTCTTGAGTTTTTGCAGTAAGTGTTTTTCAGTAATTGGGTGTATCCTCTGGTGATTAGTACAGTTTACATGCCGCTACTTACCCACTTGTCACAGAAGTATGGTTTTGCAGCCTATGTAGATTGCATGGTCTTCTCAATGCTGCAGGGCAAACATTCCTTACCAGCAATGACCCATATTGCCCATGCCAGACATCCAGGTCAGACTCTGGCCTACAGGATCCATGTGGGATCATTTTACTCTTTTGAGCTCAGGGATGTCAGGTGAACGCTGCGAACTGGCATGAACTCAAAAGTGTTTCAACTCTTGTATCCATTTTTTTAAAGCAGCACCAGTTGTGATTAAGAGTTTCATTCCTCTAATCTCAACCAGTAGTTTGGAGCAGGTGCTTAAACTTGAACCACATATTTAAGTAGTAGAAGTCAATGTACAAGCTCTTGGCCAGGAAACCTGTCTAGACTAGTGCAACAGCAACAGCAACATTTGGCTGGTTTTTACACTAAGAACCAACCGTTTCAAGGAGCATGTGGCAGGATCATCATGACCATTAAATCCGAACGAACATTTTTGACTTCAATCTTTACAAAAGTAGTCAGTGTAGCATTGGTCCTATTGTGTTTACATGTCAATGTAGGGTTGGGGTACCACAACTGCAGACCCATCTCCTTACTTTTCATATTTCAGTTTGGCATTCAGCAAAGATGGCGGTTTCTAACACTCTTGTTGGGTTTCTTCAAACCAATCTCCACTATTTAACCCAGGATACACTGGCACTGCTTTGGCAGAGAAGTGTTGTGGTGGAACATTTGCACACGGTCAAACAATTCATGGCCTTAAATTTCCCCAAACTTGTCAATGTGGAACATGTACACATAGTGAAGGGGAGGAGAACAGTGACTGCATTAGTCACCAGTGGCAGACTTATTCTAATAGAGCACTTCCTGTGAGCTAGACATGCTGAGAAAACAGGTGTATACAGTGATGTAATGACGGGGCTCTCTTGTTTGTGGAAAAATCAGTGCTTCTTAGAGAGTTTGTAAGTTGAACCAACTCCAAACCGACACTAACACCAGCCCAGAACTAAAAAAAAAAAGGGGGCATGACAGGACAGACCTATTCAGCCCTATGGAGACTGCTCTATTTGAAAATGGCAATGCCCCCTCTTCTTTTCCCCTTCTCTTCTCGGCTGGCCCTGTATTGGTCACCCAGACGACCCACACCGGCACACTGCCAGTGTCAAGGACCAACCAGAGGGTGCTTGTCTATTGCAATGAACCGTGTTCCACCTTCTCAAATGGAGATGTAAATAATTTCCTAGTATACAGTGATGGGAGATGTGCACTAAGATGAATAACTGCCAGGCTTGGAGAACATCTGACCTATTATCCAGTTGTGATTTATTTGACCCTTACTCTGCCAAAACTTCTTCTAAACATTTTAAACTTGTGTCTTTGAATGAAGTGGACATGCAGAGCTTCTTTCCTTCTTTCTATCTTTCTTTCTTACTTACTTACCTCAAACATACAAACAATATATATATATATATATATATATATATATATATATATATATATATATATATATGTATGTATATGTGCTACGGTGGCTAAGTGGTCAGCGTTCTTGCCTTGCGGGCCTTTCTGGTTTTCCCCCATCACCCAAAAAAATGTTTTAGGATAAAAATCCTACAGTAAGCACAATGCTTACTGTATCTAGTAGTGATGTGCGGGCTACCCGCTGGCCAGCGGATATCCGCGGGTGACCCGCGAGTCGGGCGGGCTGGGTCGCAGTATTAATACATATTGCGGATGCGGGTGGGGCGGGTCAGGGACGATCAGTACCCGCTGAGGTGTGTGTGTGCGTGTGTGTGTGTGTGCTCGGCTCGCGCATGTGCAAGCCCGTCAGTTCCTGTTTTGAATGCTTTTTTATCCCACCTTTTTGTTATTTGTTATTAGCGCCAAATCTCCCTGAACACTCAGAGATAAGAGTGAAAATGGCGGACTTGATCAGGGAGAAGATTAAAACAGGCGATGCGAAGGTTGTACGGAAACATTGTATGTGTTCGCTTTATAGAGTGATGATGTGGGTGGAGTCTATTTTATGTGCTGGAGTGAAGATAGAATTAGAAAGGAGGCAAAAATTATGCTTCATGACTTTTAACATTAGAAGCGCAAGGTAAAGATGCCGTGAATGTACTATGTGAGTTTAGAGCCAAATTTAAGCTCGCGGGTTGACAGCGGGCGGGTTGGGTTTATCGATACGTGACATCATGCGGGTTGGGCCTAGCCACGTCTTGGGTTTGGGCGGGGTGGGTTTCTGTAAAACCCCCTAACCGCGCATCACTAGTATCTAGTATTGCTCCTACCTTAACTTACAAAAAAATTACCAAAACATTTAGCACCTTGTTTGAGTAAAGTTAGTCTCCTCTGACATGTAGCTTTACTCTAGTTGATTTATGGAATTACACTAACAAGACCACTATGTTATGAGGTGAGCTGGTAATTAATTACAATAACCAGTATAATATGGCTGCACTGCATGATGTTGTCATTAATGTGGTCAGTCAGCCTGCCTGCTAATTTGCTCAGGTAGCTTTAATTACATTTGCTGGTTTTTGTACTTGGCGTTTCCTTCATCTTCCAGCCTAGTTGCCTTTTTCTGTGCACTTAACTTGCAGCATGTTAAAGGATGAAGAAATTAGAATTCACAACAAAATGCATAATTAAATAAGTTCATTTGGAGTTGAATATGTCCTCATTGGGCTTTTGTTATATTCAAATGTTATTCTCAAGTGTATTGGGCTCTTTAATCTTAACCGCTCTTCAATTGCAGTGAACCACTGTACTTTCCTTTTTGTCCATGTGAGAGAAACCCACTACTCAGACTTAGACGGTACAGTTGGTATGTGGGAAAATATTTAGCTAATCCTAGTTTTATAGAGTCCCTGTGATCATAAAGTCAGAGCAGAGGTCAAATGAGTAAAGGTAAAAGGGTGTGATTTATGCGCTGAGATGTCTTCAGGTCAGAATCCTTCGATCAAATGAGCTTTGCAACACACATGAATTTTGTATCGCAGCAGTGATAGGAAACAGTATTGAATTTTACTTTGTTACTTTTACTTTAATAAAAGTAAGAAAGTAGAACTTCTTAATTGTAATAAAGTGCAAAAGTAAACCTGCATTTTATTTATCATTTGTTTTTGCCATGAACGCAGTAATAATAATTTAACCAGGAAAAATCGTGAAAGTTTCAAAAGTGTCCAAAATAAAGCCTTTGAAAGTGAGTTACTGTGTAGATCATGTGTTTGATCAGATCATAGTACTCAGTTTTGTGGATATGGGCAGGAAATGTTGGAAAAATAGGAAGAAAAAGTCATAATTGAGATTAAAAAAAAGCATAATTTTAAGAGAGAAAGTCAAAATTCCAAGGTAAAAAGTCAAAATTGTGAGATAATAGTCATATAACTATAATATATAAAGTCACAGTTTCTCTCCACAGATTTTTCCCTCTGAAGTGAGTTCTTTTTTGTACTGTTACATGTCTTTAGTTTTAAAAAGTAAGCATCTCTTCAGGGAACGTAAAGAGTATAAAGTACATTTATTTATGTAAAAATGTAGAGAGTAAAACATGTCCTGAAAAAGAAATACTCAAGTAAAGTAGAGATACCTAAAAAATCTGCTTAAGTACAGTAACAAAGTACTTTTACTTAGTTACTTGTTTTATTGCTTGTTTACCTCAGTGTATCACTAAAAATCTGACATCAACTGTAATGAATTTGGATCCATTGAAACATGCTCTTATGTGCAATTAAGTCGGTAAGAAAGCCAAATGGTAGAGGTAGTAGTTTGGTTTAAAAAAAAAAAAAAACTGTCTTTAGCCCCTAAGTTGTAGGAGCAAAGTTTGTGGTTTCCACAGTGACGCAGTGTTTGGTGTAGGACCACAAATCAGCCAGGATCTGAACTGCAGTTGGGTCCTTTTCAGTCGGCATGTTTGTTGTCACACTGTTCAACAGGGACTTTTGTTATACTGGTGATGCATGAAATGGATCGTCATCCATCAGTGTGGGATTTGGTGGAACATTAAGAGTGCCTTTAATGCCTCTGTTATCTGAGAAACTTCACCTACACTATCATCAGAAATCCCCAGACTTTTACACCCAGTAATTAATCTCCTGGTGTTCACAGATGGTGAGGTCCACTTGTATTTACAGTGGGGTCACCTGGTTTTGCTTAGTCTCAGTTCACACAGAAAACAGCTGTTTCCTTTCACGTGTCATGAGCGCTGACCTTTGACCCCAAAACTCTCTGCATTCTGTGTCTGAGTACTGCCTGGTACCCAGTGACGTCTTAAGCTCAGATGGAGGTGGGGCCGTGTACCATCACAAATGTAGCACCGTTTCTATAAATTCACGAATGAAATAGTTTTGCTTCTATGTGAAGCAATGCTCAAAAAGAGTAGCATGTCATGCTAATGTTAAATACATTTCTGTGTTACTTCAAGTTATCCAGCTGTTTTAGTCTAACTTAACTGAAGATATTATAACAACACTGACAAAATGGTTATAATTTTGTGCACTTATGTACAAATTGTGACTGGCCTGGATAATAGAAGTCACATAGGCATAGATGTGGGTAGTTATTCAACATATGCATATTCCAGTGTCCACCTTTTGTAATATGGGTAAGGGCAAATGTTCTTAATTTTCCAGTAAAATAAGAAACAAAATCTGCCATCCCTGCTGTCTGAGTCTTTCCAACCCCCTCTTTGGTCTGACCTCACAAATTACAGTGTGCATCTGTGCACGTGTAAGTGAACATGTGTCTGCATGAGTATGTGGTATGCACTCTCACAGGACCTAAGTGCTACAAGGATGGCTTTCCAGGTAATAGAGATGTTTTTCTATGCTTAGCCTCTTTCCCCTCCCTTCATTCTCTCAGGAGATATGTGTAAACACAGGCAGAGGGTCAGGGCCAGCCACATCCACACCAAAACTGATAAGAAAGAACGGAAGTACTGTAGCTTCTGTTCCTTTTACAGTTAATCTTTTATGCTATTCACTCCATTCCAGGTAAAATGTCACTGGTTTTTGTTCATCTGAAATAGAAAAGCATGTTTCTCTCATCATAGTTTGTCAGTGATGTGCATTTGCTCCTGAACCTTCCCCATAAGTTGTTTTGGAGTGGAAAAATGTACTTTACATTGACAGTACCTCTGACCTAGATACCCTGTTTTGCTTTCTACTTGAGGGAGCGAGCAGATGAAATGGCTCAACTTTAACTCCAACACAGTCTGTTTATATTTCTTCTGACTCTGTTTTTCTCAGACTCTTTGAAATTTCTCACAACTTGATGATATTTATTTTGATTTGTGGTCGGATAAGTGTCTGAAGCTGTAAGCAACAAACATTATGATGTTTTCAATTCAAAGTGTGTTTATCAGCTGGCTTCCTGTTAATCAATTTATTGACTCACTTTTCCCTGAAAATATGCCTTTCCTGTAGAGCTTCCAGAGAACTGGACCGACACACGGGAGACAATCCTAGAGGGTATGACCTTTAATCTTCGTCACCTCGGCATGACACTAGTGGACCAGCCTAAGGGTCAGGAGCTATCAGCAGCTGCTGTGAAAAGGATTGTTGCTACGGTGAGAGGATGTTTCTGTAGCTGCTCTAATAGTTTCCACAGGTCAGAACAGCAGTGTAATGTTAAACAAGCTTCTCCTTATATGTTTATGTGTAACAGGCTAAAGCCAGTGGCAAAAAGCCTCAGAAGGTTGCTCTTAAGGTTTCTCCTCAAGGAATTGTCCTGTATGACAGTTTGACCAATAAACTCCTGGAAAATGTCTCTATATACAGGTATGTGTGAAGCAGCTCACATTTTATGCAGACGTGTATATGTTGTTACACTAGGTGGAAGCTTCAGACTGCAGGGTCATGACCTTTTAAGCTCATTGCTGGCACATGGCTTACATAACCTATGAACCCTTGTATGTTGTGTGTGTGTGACCTGTCAACTCTGACTTGCAGGATATCCTACTGCACAGTGGACAAATTGCACGATAAAGTGTTTGCTTATATCGCTCAAAACACCCTCAATGGGACCCTAGAGTGCCACGCCTACCTCTGCTCAAAGAGCAAAGTGGTAAGTAGCGCATTGCATCACCATGCTTATTGTCACTGTTCAGTGTATGCCACATGTACAGGTACAGAAAATATGCTAAGTATTTCTGCCTGTAGTTAATGTGCACTTATTACCTTCGCCAGCAACAATGTAGTTATCAGGGATTATTAGGCGGCTGTGGCTCAGTTGGTAGAGTGGGTCGCCCAATGACAGAGAGGTTCTGGCTGTCCACATGTCGAAGTGTCCTTGGGCAAGACACTGAACCCTGACTTAGGCCCCCAGTAGGACAGACCTTAGACCTTAGAAACCTACTGGTGTATGAGTGTGTGTGTGTGAATGGGTGAATGTGAGGCTAATGTAAAGCGCTTTGAGCACCATGAAGGTGGAAAAGCGCTATATAAGTGCAGTCCATTTACCATTAGTTTGTCTGTTAGCGACATGACTCCAAACGTTATCGACGGAGTTCAACTAAATTTTCACAAGATGTCCATAATAACAAAAACAACAAATGATTAGATTTTGGGGGTGATCCGGAACACCGTCTGGATCCAGAATTTTTTTTTGAAGGAATCTTTACTATTGGGAGATAAGGCCGATTTTGACGGTACACATAAACAAACTACCACTATGGTGCTATTAAATTGATGCCTTCAGTAAATAATTGCATGGTGTTTCTGTATATAAATCTGAACTCTTTACAGATCCTATATATAAACTGCAGCATAACAACTTTAATCAATAGCAATACAAATAAGAAGTGTAAAATGCATTATTAAAACTGAAGTTTAGCTTTAGTAGCTGACCTCAAAATATGCTTTGAAGGTAACTGGGTGAATGAGAAAATCCACGTGATTTCCTCGGTGTCTTATCCTCGTCTGTGACAGTGTAGTCCTCTCCTCATCTCTATCCATCCTCAGGAGGAAACTTTAGAAGGCGAGCACCTCATGCTGTCTGTCGTCTTCCTGTTCCTGTTCATCGAAAAGCAGAAGGGCACTTTTCATCTCATCTTACCTACTTCACTCTTTGCTCCTCTTTTCCTCCTCAGATAACAGTGTTCCTTAATATTTGTCTCTATCATAGCATGGTGCTTATAACCTCTTGGTATTCTCTATCCCATCCTTCACTCCGTTTACGGTATCAAAATGTATCCTGGAGGACATTTTTTTTAGGCTGCATTTAATTACAGCACAGTTTTGGGTACCAAGATTATAATGGATTAAAAATTGAAAAAATGATTGACAAACTAGGTGTGTGGAGGGCGTTTAAAAAGAAATCTGAAAAAGATAACTACGTAAGAGACTGTATTATATCTTTATAAAACCAACTAAAATCAATTATATTTAGAGAGGGAAATGTGGTGGCAGTAGACTTAGTTTTGTCTCTGTTAAATAAACTGCCATACTTGGTTACCTATATCCAAGACAGTAGCCACAATAAACTCATTTCTATGTAAAGGATTCAGGTTGGATTTTTCATCATTTTCCACCTTCTCCGTTCTGCTTCTTTAGTGATAGGCAACATTGTTAAAATATTCCATCACAGTATGTATAATTGTGACAGGATATAAATAGTATTAACTGATGCAATATACTGTTATATTTCCCTTTTATTAACTTAGAAATAGTCGTCATCAAACACAAATTCTATGGAAGCACGCTAGGTATTGTATATGAAGAACCAACAAGAGGTGGTCAAAGTACTCACATTCTGTACTTGGGTAGAAGTACAGCTACTTGTGTGAAAAAATACTCTGGTAAAAGTAAAAGTACTGATTCAACTCCTTTACTGAAGTAAAAGCCTTGTCTCCTCATCTGAACCCACTTTATCCTCACTTGGGTCATGGGGGTTTCTCAATTGTAATAAAGTACAAAAGTAAAAAGGGAAACTGCATTTTATTTATTGATCGATTTTTTTTTTTTTTTTTTGCCATGAATGCAATAATACTAATTTAACCAGGAAAAATCTGAAAAGTTTTAAAAGTATCCAAAATAAAGCCTTTAAAAGTGAGTTACTGTGTAGGTAATGTGTTTGATCAGAACGGAGTACTCAGTTTTGTGGATATGAGCAGGGAATTTATGAAAAATTTAAATAAAAAAGTTATAAATATGAGATTAAAAAAATCATAATTTTAAGAGAAAAAGTAAATATTATGAGATAATAGTCATTATAACAACAGCTACTATTACTATACTATATAAAGTCACAGTTTCCTCCACTGATTTTTCCTCTGAAGTGACTTATTTTTTCTTTAGTTTGAAAAAGTAATGAGTCTATTCTGACAATGTAAGGAGTATAAAGTACAGATATTTATATAAAAATGTAGGGAGTAAAAGTAAAAAAAAAAAAATCTACTTAAGTACAGTAACGAAGTACTTTTACTTAGTTACTTCCACCTCTGGAACCAAAAATAAAAATAATAGACAATAAAATACTAACCTTGGAGGCTCTAATGCCTAGAGGCTCTAAAAAAGAATTCACTTCAACAAATTTTAGACATGTCAAGTCATGGCTGTCTGCACTTTGAAGACCATTTTTAGACCGCCATGAGTTGACAGAAAAAGTGTTACTAGCCAGTTGCCAAACTCTCAGCCATATTCTGTTCTTCTTTTGCTGTTCTCAGGCCCAGGCAGTGGCTTTGACAGTGGCACAAGCTTTCACAGTAGCTTTTGAACTCTGGCAAGTAGCCAAAGAAGGTAGGCATCACACTGTTCACACCCATCAAGTCCTGGAAATGACACACACATTTTATCCCCACTTCCCTCATACTGTAATTTTTACTCTGATTCAGATTTCATGCGCCAAGGCTATTAATCGCTGCTGTAAAGCTCTAGTCTAGTCTTGTCCTGCTGGTGTTAAGTCTTTGCGTGTCTCTTCTTTCTTTAGAGAAAGGGAAAAGAGTCAAATCTGGTTCTGCAGGAGAGGCCAGCAATAGTTCAGATTCAGACCGATCTAACAGCCCGGGGAGCCTGAAAGGATCGGGTAAGAAAAAATTAGCGTTAACTGTCTTTCCTCTGGTGCCACCATCAGGCCTGACCTAAATTAGCCTTTCCTCTCCTCCCAAGATGCTGCTACAGACAACCTATTGGACCTTGTGGACAGTGTTAATGGACTGGAGACCAATGGGAATGTAGAAGAGGATGAGCTGGATAACCACAGGCCTTTGGAGACTAACAACAACCCTGCATGGGTAAGAGGACCCACTCCTCTGGTGTCATGTTGAAACTGACAAAAGCAGCATTGGTCCAGTTAAGGATGGTTACAGTCAGTCACTTTTCTACAACTCGTATGTAGTTCAATAACCCCACTCTACCTCGCTCTTTTATCACATGTTATGAGGGTCATACAGACCTTGTTAATATTTGGTTTCATTGTCTAATTTTCGGACTTGAATCTAACAAAACACAGTAGCCTTTCTTAAGTGGCACCCAACTATAAACATGTTGGAATTCTGGAAGAAATTCCTCCTGCACAACTCATGACACTGAGTCAAGTTTGTGAACCTCCTTGAATAAACTTTTTTTTTTTTTTCCCCTGTTTCGTCACAAATGCTCCACTAGATTAAGGTCAGGGCTTTGTGACGGTCATTCCAAACGTCTATGTTTACATTGTTGGCATTAAGCCATGTTTTTCCAATTGCTTAGGTTCAATGCCCTGCTGAAAAAATGCATTGGGGTTCCTAAAGGTTTTCGGATGCTGTCTTTAGATGAAGTTTCATAGTTTCAGTTCCATATTCATGTACTTTTATTTGAAAAATAAATACATTTTGCTCATTCTCCAAAAAGAGGATCCAGACTCTTAGCCTTGTGAATGCACTTAATGATGGCCTGAAGTTGTAAAGATAGAACATTAATCCCTTGACGTCTCCAGGATGTTTACAGAAGGAGTGAACTTGGTTTATATCAGGTTTTTAACCTCTGAGAACGTGTGAAAATAAAAGCTGAAATTAAAAAGCAATTATTCTGAAACTTGACGCATCCAAATGAAATAGTTAGACCAGGCATGTCCAGACTATTTTGTGGACGCAGGTCTTTGTTCCAACCAACCAGTTTGACTAATCGACTTTCTGAAGACAGAAATCAGTTGATTAATTGAGTCCAGTCTGGTGTGCTGCTGCTTGGTTGGAACGAAAATCTGTTGCCACACTGGCCCTTTGTGGAATAGTTTGGACCTGCCTGAGTTGGACTATCAGAGGGACTATACAAGGGGAGAGGACCTCGGCCCCAAAATGTAGCCAGTCGGTAATTTTTAGGGGCTTTTTTTTTTTCCTTTTCTTTTTCAGGACTCTTTCCAGTGTCATATACTTTATAAGGGTCCTCTGAGTGATTTGACAGATAATATGTTAATAATTAGTCTTCTGTTAGTAAGATGTTGTAAAATAATAGTCAATAGTAGTGTATATTAAAATGAAGATTTTAGATTTTGTAATGAAGTTCGATTAGAGATGGGACATGATTTTCAAACATTCGTATTGGTCGCGGGGAGGGTGGGGGCTATGGAAACGTGTTTAATTTTCGAATAACAGTCTAATTGTTTCTAGTGAATTTCGAATGGTGTTTTGGACCAAAAGTCACATCCCTAGTTTGCATACATTTATCCAAACTGGATGTAAACTCCACACAAAACGGGCTGAATTTACCTTTGAATGTAATTTTTGGCACCTATTTCATGTAGGATTTAGGCCATGTGAGAGTAAATTCTACTTTTCTGATAGCTTCATGAGTACCCTAAACCAAGAGACTTTAAATATGCTCATACAAGGAAAAAAACCTTAAGATTGGAATACTACATCTGTTAGTGATGTTGAAACATGATTTTTGCTAATAAACACCTCCTGCACACATTTATGGAGCACGTATTGAGCCTAATTATCCTTTTTTTTTTCCTCTCAGGAAATAGAAGATGGCTTGGATGAAGCTTTCTCCAGGTAAGAAATTAGCTTTAATGGTTTCATTTTGTGAAATGATTCCTTATTGATTTGCCAATGATCAAATGATGATTAGTGTAACATGCAGAGTAAACATACTGCACAGTCTTAAGAGAACAGAAAATGGAGAGAGACAATCACGGTCAGTGAGAATAACTGTAGTTTCTAGCTGAGCTTTAAACTGTCCTGTCTGTTGTGTTTGTGTCTCCAGCTGTGCTCTGGATAGCTATGGTTCATTTACAGGTAAAAATGAGACTTACTTGGTGTAGTTATCCTGATTACTAACCTCAATCCAGTTCATTCCATCACCGCCAAACCCAATAATACCGTCCCACAGGTCAGTAGTGTTAGCGTCGACTGGGTTCAATAGTGTGAAATAGCTTTCTCTATTGTTCACTGACTCCCAGGTCGAATGGGTTCAGAAAAGAAAGCTAATTCAATGTATTGAATTTCAGTCAAAGTGAAAAATGTTGTTTTTACCCATCTCATCATCACTAAAACTCACTTTTAGCCTTGTTTTTTTTTTCCCTCATAATCATTTATGTGATATATAGACTATTTGTCTTTTCGTGAGTGGACTGAAGTAGCAGTGGAAATGTGCCTTCACTTCACAAACACACACACCTTTCTTTAAACGGGTGTGTTTTAAGTAGAGCAGTGTGTCACTTAAACTGGCTAACATTATTACAGATCACACCACTTATTCCATGGTACTGGTAGTGTACTGAATTTGTAGTTAGAGTACCAGTAATCTTATTGACCTTCACCATGACTTTGCACACATTATTATCCACATGACAAAACACTGTTTGTACCTAAACAGGGGAAGTGGGATTCAGACAATTGGGGTTATAACTACACCAACTTTCCTGAGAGGCTAGCCTGAGGTCTGTTTGTAAAATGAGTTGATCTAATGTATGTAAGATTTGGTCATGCTTTTGTGCTTACATGCACTTTGTGTCCGAGTCTGTGCTTTACAGGAAGCTGGTGATTTATTAATGCCAGTCATTTCTAAACCAACAGCAGCGTCAGGAGCACCACCGGTGTGTTCTCATGGCTTTTGTCTACTTTGTCAGCCATTAATATCAATAAACGGTAGCCCCGCACCCGACATGAAGCACATGAGCAACAAATCGATCCTTCTAATCCACTCATCCTTGTAGCTGAATTTGCTTTATCAAACTGAATCAGCAGATGAGTTGGCTTAAATGAAATAAGCTGAGGTAATGTGATCAACAGGCAGCTGGCAGAAGAAAGGCCTGAATAAAAGTAGATGACAAAAACACAAATGAAAGCATCAAGTAAAGGAGTAAAAGGGGCCAATGCTGTTTAACACATTCTAATTAAATTGTCATTGTCATTTGATGCCAAAGTCATTCAATCAGTCTCAAAGCTTTTAACATGTTTTGCTCGCATAAATGAATATTAAACCAGGTTCTTGTGCTTATGGGGCATAAATGATAATATCTATGCACGAGTCCCACTCTTTTGTTTCTGTTTAGACTATTTTAATATTATCTTCTCAATAATTAGGTTTAGTTTACATTATATCCTGTGGGTTGTTTTTTTTGTTTGTTTTTTTTTTTAAATTGAAATGTTCATTTTTCATGCATTTTTGGCTCATTAAGTGACGCCTTTAAGGTAGAGGCAACTCTTTGTATATCGTCCGATCCTTCTCAAATCACAGCCAACAGATAAGTCTTCCTGTGTGTGGGGGGGGGGAACATACCAGCAAGTAGAGTGAATGTGAATGCTTTGTCAGAGGGGTTCATGAACATAGGCACATATCATCCTGCATTTGGACTCAATGCCAGTAAGTGTTCGGACATTAACATAATTGATTCATCACTCTATGGATTAAGTCATTAGCACAAACCTCTGAACAAAAAACAGTTATTCTAACAGTTTTATAGAATATCCAGTGTAATTAAGGCTGTTATTTGATTTTAAAAAAGTCTCATTTCTTGCCAGCCAGTGAGCTATAAGGCTACTGCTAAGCGGTTTCAGGGTGGGTTTGTCACATCCTATAGGAAGTGGGTAATTTTTAACAGATTGATGTTGTATATGTGAGAATTATATCTGTTTCTGTAAGTATTTTTAATTATATAGTTTCATAATTTCTTGACCTATCTAAAGGACTGTATCATAAGTGATAGTTTGTTTATTTATTTTTTATAAATATGTTTGTTTGATTTGTTTGTTTTTAACACACAAACTAAAGCAAAACACAGACTGGTCTGTATAGTCTAGAAAGAGTATACATATAAAAGGTACAGTATAAAATACAATGGAAGATGGGTAGAAAGAAAATAATTTTTATACAAATGCTCTTGTCATCACAGTATATTTACATTAGATAGCTGCACAGCTGTTGATCCCTCTTGCATTCTGTGTGTGAGCGACAACTACAGAATATACATGGGGGGGGGGGGGGGGTGCCACAATCTATTTGTGGTGCTCAGTTTTCATTCTATGGCACTGCACCACAAATTACTCTATGTATGGGAAACATTGTTTAAGTATATTAAACCAACTGAAGTGCAACACGGACCTCGACTTAATATTAAAGTAATATACCCGATCCCCTTCCTGGCATTCTTATTCTATTAGGCCTAAGTAACAGGTTGATTAGTTTAATCATGACCTTATTGACTTGCGTAAAACTGACATCTCTTGCATTTAAAACAAAGCATTACAATTACGGTTGGGAACCAAAAGTGGCTATAAGTATGGGGAAAACATTACCGGCAGTAACCAGACCAAAATCTAATGTGAATTCTGGCATCATATTTTGGTACCACACACATATACAGCTGTTTACACCCTCTCTCCACTGTTAAACAGAAACACACACATGCGGCGACAGTGTGCGCATGCTAGATTGGAACGGACGGGGGTGGGACCAAAGTCTGGATGTTCTGCGCAGCTGCAGATTGTGTTGCTATGACCTGAAATATGACGATCACATGCAGCGCAGTCAAAAAGCTGAATGGGGGTGCATTTCATTGGACAGATTTTTTCGTGGCATGCTTTTATTTTATTTTTTTCTTTCATGCGGAGTGTTTTGGCAAATCTTAACACCACGAGGATGGAATATAATTTTTTATTGATTAGAGTACTGACTCATTTAATATTGTTTTTTTTTCTCTTTTTACTCAAAGTTTCCTGTACGCCACCGAAACTAGACGGAGAGGGAGGCCATGGCCATGCAAAGTGACATTATATTAATAAAATGACAGTGAAACAAGGCTTCAATAACTTGCAGCAGGTTTATTTTTAACAAGCTCCCCTAGCACCATACAATGCCACTTAGTCTGTGTATTAGTATTAGTATTAGTTCAAAGGCATTGGGTCAGAAAGTCCAGGGGTATGAATTCCATTAGTATCTTATGCCGCTGCACAACTAAGGAGGTTTTATCTGAAATCCATGATAGCGTTTGTTTAATATTAAATTAATGTCTAATCTTGTCATGTCACCACAGCCCGATGTAGTTTCTTCATTTGAATCATAGACCCCCATGGTCCCAAACTGACTCACCTGTAACGGTTGTAAACTTTTAGTGAATGCTGACAGGAAAAACAAACAAACAATGGAATGAATAGTGAATATGTAAATGCCTTTTGTGAGTTTAGTTTGGTTTATTTTTCTTCCTGTTGTCTCCTCAGACTGGCAGTGTCGCGTACTAACCCCCAGGTCCTGGACATTGGGGTGACGCCCCAAGACTGGCTGATTGAACCGGACTGGGACAGCACTAACGGAAACACTCCCAGTTCCATGAGCCCGTTTGGCAACGACAACTTCAGCTTCTGACAACCACAAAGCAGCGCAGAGCAACACAAAGAGCAACCACAGCGGGCAGGCGTTAATACCTACCATGAATTAACAAGACATCACTGTGTATTTAAATTCAGTAAGTCCATAAGGGAATAAGTGTGAAACTGTGAGATGCAGCTTGACCTCTTCACCTTTATGTTGCACTCTTTATTTGAACATACACCAAAGCAATATTACCAGCATCTCTCCTGTTCTGTTACTATTCCACAAACCTGCACATATCTGTTTATTTTGTCAGCATTTGTTGTCCTGTTTATTTTGATGAAACCTAATTTCCTGTAGTTTTGGCATCATAATCAGTGTTTTGTATGTGGTTAGTTATAATTTATAGTTTTATAATTATTTTTTTATTGATAAAGAAAATAAAAGTAGAATTTAATTTAGACTGATGTACAGATTATCAACAGGCCTTAATGACAGCAGGACAATCAGTTCCACTTGGCTGGGAAAAAAAAAAAATCAGTGTTTAGACATCACCAAGAGGATTTGGCACTGACGCCACCTCGGATATAAACTGGATATTCATGTCTAAAACTTTAAAATCAGTTTTGTATTTCTATGAAATCTGCATTCTAGTGGCTCATTCAAGACCAGGCTGTTCCAGGCGTGTTCCCCTGCAGTGGAATGGTTTTCTCTTGAATGAAGTTAATTTGTGTTCAAGGCTGTCAAAACCAGGTTATGGCCATTTTATATGTATGCTATACTTTACCAGAATTATACAGAATAAAAATATATTCATGAATAAGAAACCCGCTGTGTTGTATTAATCCAGTTTGTTGATGAACAAGTATATAAAAATATCCAGATGTTTTATGCTGACTGACCACTTAATGTTTAAAATATCACATTTATTTGTATAACTGAACCTTTATCTTGATTTATATCTTGTTCTTGTGCTAGAAAACCATTTGATGGTAGTTTCCTATCCTGATCCTTGACCCCTGTCTTACAGGTTTAGGGCCTGTTTACACAAACCCATGTATTTTTGAAATGTTTTAATGTTTTATATTTATAAAAAAAAAAAAAAAAAAAAAAAAAGCTTTGTGCACACAGCAGCATTTCTTTATTTATTGACGTTCATATTAATTTGCATAAATACGCTGTCAAGAGCTGTTAAACCATGCCAAGCCTATCGGTGGCAGCCAATCAGAAACCTCATCGAGAATCGCCAATACTTCTACTTCCTGTTTCATTCCACCGAAGAAAGCAAAGCATGGCGAAGTAATTTGTTTGGACTGACAATGAAGTTGAGCTTCTTCTGAAAGTATCTCAAAACTACAAGGCCAGCAATGAAGCCCAGAATATTGTGTGGATGACCATCAAAATGAAATACACGGACATATTGATGATGTATTTGGAGAGGTATCCAACGGAGGCTAATGACGCTTTCCCACATGCTAAGGGACACATATCCCAAGCAACCCCAATATAACTCTTAACAAAAGAAAAGCTGCTATTAGAAACATATATTGCTATGTGAAATTAGCCTAAAACTAATATTTCGCATAGCAATATTAAAAAATATTAGCATATATTAGCATATTAAAAAATATTGCTATGCAAAAGTAGCGTAAAACTCCATTTTGGTCTATACACAAATGCAAAAATGGAGATTTCAAAAAGCTTTACTTATACCAGAGTTTTTATAAAGATGTGTTTTCACAGGAAAAAACTGTATAAATGAAAGGCACAAACGAAAACGAATGTCTGCCTTTTCAAAAATACCCAGGCTTGTATAAACAGGCCATATTTCCCTCTTCCGACACAGCTGATGGTCATTATTAGTCTTCTGCAGAGCATGATGATAGACTGATCATTTGAATGAGGTGTGTTAGATGAGGGTTACGTCTAATATGCAGGATAGGGATTGAGGACTAAGGTTGGGAACCACTGCCTTATGGTATAATTACATTTCAATTAAGATAGTGTTTTACTTGTAAATGTTCCTCAATCATTTATATCCTCCAGAGACCCAGGAAAGTGCAACTCTTAACCCTTTTTGCATGAAATAATTGTCTTAATTGGAAACTGCATAATGCAGCAGTTAGTATATATTTTTTTTCTATAATTTTTATCTTTTCTTATAGAATGACCTTTCCATTGGACAGCTTTTTTTTTTTCAGTAAAACTGTCCAACATTTCCTCTTACACAGGACAAAAATGCATTTATGGGTCTCTGGAGAATGTTGAATAACTGATACACATATTAATAGTTGTGTTGTTTGCTACAAATGAGTCAAACCCCAACTTCATAATCAATAGACACTCCACATACATACATGTATAGACCCTGGTGTAAAAATATAAACCTGTAGAGCAGTGTGTTGGTGAAATATATTTTCACAGTAACATTTGTTATTTTAGCTGTGCTACAGTAAGGGAGTAAAGGCCAGAAGGCATACTTTAACAGTAATTAAACCCATATGTTTCCCAGTGTTACTAGAAGTAAAAAGTTAACACCTTTCAACATTTGAAACTATAGGAATGGGCGGTGTGACCAAAAATTTATATTCCGGTATAATTTGAGCCACTGGCGGTATAAGATATATATATCACGGCATAGTATTTTTGAAGGACACTATACATAAATAATGAATAAACTATAAGTGACACTAGAACAGTTTGTTAGTGTCCATATAGCTCCAATTGCAGTCTTTCATAACTGTGGAGACTTTCTTCATATTCAGGAGCGTGATCAGTCATAATGAATGAAGCACATGGATTTGATCCAATAAATCGCTCACTGCAACTTTTTGCAGTTGTTGAGGGTGATATGGAAATGTGTACTTACATATGTGATTATGCCAAGCCTAAAGGTTTAAGTTGTTTCCGTTTCAATTTGAAGAAAAACGATCCTTCACGTGAGTCTATCATTGACAGTAGCTAGCACAACACATATCAACGGTAGCAATCATTGTAGCAGCGCTTAGCATGCTAACGTTAGCAAAACTGCTAGCAAAATTGTTTGTCACTTTGAACAGTCATTTTTGTTGCTAACATCCGACCAGACGCTATGACTAATAGTAACTCAACTGGCTATAGTAACATACAACTGTTAAACCTGCCGCAGTGTGTTAAATTCAAGGCAGCGTTAACAATTGTTTTGTTGTCGTCAATAAACCTAGTGTGTCTATCCACTGTCACCATAGGTTTTACTCCGTGGGTTTCTGTTTTTTATTAACTGGTCATGTAAAGGCTCAGATTAAAGTCGAGGGTTATATTAAAATTAGAGATAACTGCAGAATTTTTTTTGTGGGAATATATCAGTACCTGAAACAAAACCAAGTGTCTCATTTCATTGTTCTATTTCAAACTCCATAGGTTTCACTAGTGAATCAATGTTGCAGAAGATGACAGTGTTTCCACATTCACTATGGAGTCCCTGAATATTCAAATGGGTCATATCTGGTGACCATGAAAAGACAAAAAAAACTGTTTTATTTTTTTATTTGTACTGACAGGCTTAGTGGATCAGCAGTGATTAAAAAGTTTATATCAGTAGATGGTTGATGTTTGGGTCTTCATGGTTAAATCTGGCACAAAAAGGTCTTATAAGTTCAGACAAAATAAATGATTTTGCTATATTTGTGTTTGGAAGTCTTTGTAAAGAATTTCTGGAATGTGTAATTAGTGTTTAGCATTTTACCACAGCAGAGACTGGAACGAGTGGTGCCTCCAACAGTCATTCATGGGTGAAGCACTGGGAAAAAATGCCCCTCTAAAAACAAGTTTAAACAAGGCAGTCAGAGAGGGCAGACCTCCACCAAGGCTTGAATTTTCATTCACACGTGACTCGATCGAACCATAGGTGTGTTGACCCATCTGATGTCTGAAGGTGAGACGATGTGAATGCAAAAAAAATGTGACATTTTATCTTGTCTGAATCCTGAGATACCTGAGAAACCTGTAACACTCAAAGAGACAACACTGGGATTTCATTTCATTAATAATAAAAAAAAATGCAGTTTTACTTTTTACTTTAGTACAATTGAGAAGTTATATATATATATATATATATATATATATATATATATTTTTTTTTTTTTTTTTTTTTTTACTTTTTAAAGGAGTTGAATCAGTACTTTTACTTTTAACAGAGTATTTTTTCACACATGTAGCTGTACTTCTACTTAAGTACAGAATGTAAGTACTTTGACCACCTCTGAAGGGACCCTTACATGCAACCCACATGTAACCCTTCTGGGGCCCCACATAGACATGCTGGATTGGGCAGCAGCTGGGGGCAGAGTCAGAGTTGCAGTTTGTCTGAGTGGACAGCAGGGGGCAGTCCTGGACTACACACATTTCTGTTAGGATCTGTGCTGTTTGAGACTGAATGAGTATGTGATGCTGGTCACATCCTCAGCTCTGAGAGACAGTCATTTGTACTCTCCTTTGTCAGAAGATGATGTTATAACACGTCTAATAAGTGTCTCCTCTTCCTGCCACTGTCCTAAATTCAAAGTGACAGTGTAGGTCAATAAACTCAACTTTATTTGCTCTAAGAGATATTGATGTATGAAAGGGAAAAGAAAGTAAGAATGCTTTGTGCCAGACTGATCTATAACCCACCGGTGAGAGGACATGATGGTGGGGGTGCTGGGACATGGGTTGGCATCCTCGTCACGGCTGCACCCTTCACACACGTTCCATGCCACGTTCTGTATTCGACCCATGAGTGTGAACAGGACTCTGGAGGGCTGAAGTCACGCGGCCCCCCCATATCCACCCCCACTAACCCCCCCCCCCCCTCTTCCATCTCTCTCTAACAGGCTCCAGCTCACTGAAGCAGGGTCTTTTTTTTTTTTTTTTTTTTTACAATTCGTCCCGACAAGCTTACTTAACCACCTGCATTATTTAACAGTCTTTCCTCAAAGGGAACTCAAACTCTGTCTCACTCTCTAAGTTTGGTGAAAGCATGAACAGTGAGATACAGCCCGACTAAAAGCTCCATTCAGTCAAGGAAGGGACACATACTGATAGACTTACACACTGAAATAGCAATGAGGGCTAAATGTATGAATGAAGTTTTAGGCTCGAAGGTCAAGTAGTTCTGAATTGTTGAAAGTACTTAGAAAAAGACATAAGAACATAGATTTTAAAATGCTTCTTTTTTTTTTTTTTAAGTGAGTAGTATGGTGGCCAACAGGGACAAAATGCTGCAAACACAAGAAATATGCACAACCTCCCAGATGTGGATGGGTAAAAATATAAAAATATGCAATCTGAATTATTTTAACAATATTTCTACCAACTGCTGCTCATTAAGCAGTGAAATTTCACCAACAGACTTCACATTCCTTCTCCTCTAATCACATTAGACTAATACGTAGGCTATAGTCTGTGATATAACTGTGTATAGTTGCTAGGGAAAAACAATAAGTATTTGGCCTATCAGCATCACGAATGAAATGGTGTTGTGGTGAAGAGCCTCTGCGTCCCAGGCCAATGATATCACAGTTCATATGTATCAGTTCAGTGTGATTAGACAACTATTAGCAATTGCCTATCACAATTAATGTTATTTCCTTCATCATGGCACAGACAACGGCTCCAGAAAATGATGTTGTTTCTTTGAAACAACTACACTTCACTCGTTGTTCGGATGAAGAAAAAAAGAGAGTGAAAGACTTTGGACCTGACCGTCCTAAATTAAAAATACAACAACAAACTGATGGACATGTTAAGGGTTATTTTAGGAGTGAAACACATAAAACACATTAGAAATAAATACAAAAACACGAGACCAGCCGACGCCACTTGGATAATAGCTTGAAGCTACGTCTTTTTGGGCTAAATTTCTCTACAAGTAGTCTGCGTTATTAATGTTGTTTTGTGTAAAAGACTCTTTAAAACATATAAAGTTAACTGTTTTAACAGCCTTTAAAAATGAAGAACTAAATCTGTCTAATATTTATGTGTTGAAAGCACAATAAAAGTGCAAAGTTATGTTGCCTTCAGATTTTTTTCCCCTAACCTTTACACCCACCATGCCCTCCCACGTGTGCCCTGCTGAAATTTTTGGTCACCAGCCGCCACTGTGCACAACCAAAAACACAATCACATAAAACAAGTGAAACTGTGTTTTTGAAAAAAAAATAAATAAATAATGCAGGTACTGCCTTTTTGCTTTGTAGGGCAGTTTTATACTTTTTGCTTTGTTTTATTTGTACTTTTTGCAGTTACTGTACAAACACTCACCAATTTTCTCCAAAACTACAGACAATTGAGATGAGATATTTTATTACATGACAAAGAATGAATTGAATGTTGCAAAAGAAACACAATAACTCATCTTTGCAACAAAAAATACAGTTACTGCCTTTTTGCTTTGTAGGACAGTATAGTTTAGCAACAAAAGTTAAATTATGTAAGAAAACTATGTTGACAAAAAGATCAGATTTTGTCATCTGTCTAAATGACAGTATCTAGCAACATGTTTACTTAAACATTAGGTTAGTCTTTAAGTGTTACTTCAGTTGACTTTAGTATTTCTGCACCAGGTCACATATGTTATAGGATGAAGAAGACACAAGGACCAGGAATATTTGTTCTACAGAAAAGACAACTCAGTCCTCTTCACTATAAGAACAAAGTGTAAATGCAGTCACTGACATGGATGGAAAATTCTGGCTTTCACTCAACAGCAAAATCTCATGGGTAAACAGACTTTGCAGCGGTCAAAGAGGGTATACAGTGGTTATGTCATCCACACATAAACACACAAACAGTAGCAGGGTGTGCTTATCGTATGGCTGAGGCAAGCACTGCAGCAAAACTGGCTCAGCATCGAATAAACATTTAAGCAAAGTATTACCTTCAAAGAAGATTAATTTGCGCTGGCCACGATCAATTCCATTCTTAATTCATATATCTAATAAAGTTTGCGTGTAATTTCACTTGTCGCCAGTAATGAATCGAGGCAGTTGGAGAGTAAAACAGTCATATTAATTTAGCATTGTGCGTACCCCTGCAAAAGCAATGACTGGAAAAAGAAAGACAGGCAGTGATCAAGGGACCTAAAAGAACTGAGTTTAAAATGATATTCGTTCAATGGAATGAATGCACGTGTCCCTGTACTGGTGTGTACATTTGTGCAGATTTGTCTTCATTTTTGACATGAACGTCACATCACACAGGCACCAGCTAGAACCTAGAACAAAGCTGTCTGCATCATTAGGCTCCATCAGCCTCCTCTGGCAATTTACTGAGTCATCATCAGCCACCGCTGTTCACCCCATTCATTAGGAAGTAAATATCACCATTTTATTATGTGTGTGTGTGTGTTTGTATTTCTATCTTTATGGGGACATAGTGACACCATGCATAGTGACACTATGGGGACCAAAATTTAGGTCCCCACAAGGGTTAAATATAAATAAAGGTCTCGAATAATAAAATAGAAATGATGTGGCCCTAAAATGCATCATTTTTTTTTTTTCCAGAAGTCCTCATAAAGCATGAGGGAAACAGGTGCATATATATATATATGTGTGTGTGTGTGTGTGTGTGTGTGTGTGTGTGTGTGTGTGTGTGTGTGTGTGTGTGTGTGTGTGTGCAGTTGTACACTCTCTTATGTTTTTGGTTCCACAGAATGCCCAGGATAGGTGTGAGTGTGTGTGCTTGTATTGCTATCCTTATGGGGACACTGAAATGTTTAGACAGTCACACTATGGGAACCAAAATCCAAGTCCCCACAAGGGTTAAATATAAAGGTCCCTACTAGTAAAATAGATATTATGTGGCCCAATAAATACTTTTTTTTTTTTCAGGAAGTCCCCATAAAGCATGAGGGAAACAGAGGCAGAATGAAGTATGTATTTTTCAAAGGTTTGAAGATGTGTTTACTTAAAGAATAAGCATTTATTTTTATGTGTTCTTTATTTATTTAATTTATTTATATTTATCATTTTTAAAAAATATATCATTTATTTCATTTTATTTATTTTATTCTTCAAATTATATTTTTTTTAATTTAGTCATTTATTTTTAATTGAACTTTCCAAATGTTTTATTTTTTTTTCTTTTATTAAAAAAGTCTTTATACTCAAATGGCCACTTGATAACAAACTTGGTCCTCATGAGATGTGTGTGTGTGTGTGTGTGTGTGTTGTTATATTGCTGCTGATCCAGCCTCATAAACCATCCTTAAGTTTGAAGGCCTGGGCCACATCCTTCGCAGCCCAACCTTGTCACACCTCATATGCTGGATGTCAACTCTGGCCACACACACATCCATTAGGACGTAAAGTTCCAGTTTAAGCTCTGTAATCACCGTGGTGTAGGCTCATTTATGGAGCCAATTTAACTGAAATGATTAATCAATTAATTGACTCAAATCAATAAAAAATAAAACACTGAACCGTCAATTTCACTGCTACAGTACAAAACTTGGATCCACAGAAATGTATTATAATACATTAATATATATATATATTTTTTTTTACCATGTTCAAATAAAGGATTCATTCATTCATTCATTATAATCGATGATTCCAGGATCAGTAACAATTTATAATACCTACACACATGTACCTATGTATTAACCATTTGTTACCTATTTGTTAATGTTTATTAATATATTGCTTGCACACAATTAATTATAAAGCATTTCTTCATATGGCTACAAATGTTTGTTCATAGAAAAGAAGAACAAATGATTTGTTTATGATAAAATGTGTATGAATAAACCATCAACACATAGGTAACAAATTTCCACAATTGGTTGATATTTAAAAAAGAAGAGGGGAAAAAAGCTAAAACTTACTTTCCTGGGTTTCAGGATGTCAATATTAACCCCTTAACCCCTGAAACTTGAACAGTTCCAGCCAATTAAAAAAAAAAAAAGCAACAAAATGGACAATAACAGTTAAAATGTATAATAAACCAACAGAATAATAAGTAACATGAACAAAAAAAGACACAAATGGCACAAAAGGGGAAAAAAAAGAAAAAATATAAAACAAAAATATGGAACAAAATTAACAAAACTAATAAATTGTTACAAAATAATAACGTAACTTAGTTAAAATAAATTAAAATTAAGTATAAAAATAAATAACATTGTAATTTGGTTCCAGTAGTTTTAGTTATGGGTTTTTCTTTTTTCTAAATCAGTTGCTTTTTAACACCTGTTTATTTCCATATATCAGATCCATGAACCAAACTAAAAAAAGTACAAATACTGTAAAAACACTGTAATTTTTTTCTGCATATTGAAACTAAACCGTCTGTTCAGAACGCGTCATCGCCGACACATCACGGGTTAAAGGGTTAATTCCGTATTTAGAACCAGCAGTAAATACAAAGACTCACATATTGCAATGAAAATATTTTATTTATTTTCTGTGTTAATACATAAGTAGACATTTATATTTTCATAGAAATAGGATATACCATGGGTGTGATCAATAGCAGAGTCATGCTAGCCCTCATGAACAGGTTTTATCCCATAAACATCAAAATGTTTCAACACAGACTTTAATGATTGTACATAAAACACTGACTCCATTATTCTGCTGTAAATCCATGCTTCTTGGTTATTTGATTCCACACAAAGTACAAATATATAAGTGGCCCCAAGTCTTTATTAATATGATGTATAGGGCCATATGGTGATTATTCTCAATATTCACTCATCCAGTCATCAAAAGACAAACCAGTGGGATGGGGGGGGGGGTATATTAATGTAGTATCTTTCCTTTGTCAAACATAGTATTGTGTTCACTTTATTAAAACAAGTATAATGTCACTTTGGAGAGGGCACTTGTTGGAACAATGAAAGTAAATCAATGTGTGGAAACCTGCACGAACATAAAATGTGACAATGATTGATGGCAAATTAGAAAAGACTTGTTAGACTTTAAAGTGTGATGCAACTTTTCTTTTTCCTTTTCTTGTATAGACTATAATTCATCCATAATATCTTGCTCTGATGTTGCCATTCAAACATTTCATCATGCTGGACTGGACTTGGAGCTTTGACACTATAAACCTCACCGGGTATAATCAAGCCTGTGTCTGGCTGTCACTTCCCATTTTACTCCCTCTGATTCTCTGACTCATCATCCTCTCTCTCTGTCTTTCTCAGTCTGTCTTAGTGTCTCTCTCTCTCTCTCTCTCTCTCTCTCAGGCTCCAGTAGGCTCCATATTCACACATGCCTCATTGGATGTTCACCTTGAACAGCTGTTGAGTCGCCTCCCGCAGCCTCAGATAGACAGAGACAGAGCTGTCTGGTCCAGACCTGCCTTCTGCCGCTTCCCAAATGTGTCAGTTTGGACGGCAGCCAGTTGGAGAATGGACTTGATGCATGAGTGAATGTTTAAGTGTGTGTATGTATGTGAGTGTGTTTGTGTGTGTGTGTGTGTGTGTGTGTGTGTGAGGTCTGTGGCTGTCGTTGGATTAAACCGATATGGGAAAATGACTCCTTCAGGTATTGACAGTATTATAGTTACAATACAGCACAAGTCTGCCAAGGTTTGGATCTGGATGTTCATAACTTATTTGTAAACTATTTTAAATGATCAATCATTAGCAATCTCTTAGAGGGTTTAAAAAAAGTCAAAGAAATCCTCGGCCCCATTTTTGAGATATGTCCATTTCAATATTCGACCATGTATTATGTCACTCTGACGTTATGTGATGTCGCACAATGACCAAATTTCACATGTTAGATCTAATGTTAAATATGAAGCACAAGATATTGTCAAAACGTGACGTCATCGAGCGTATCGGTGTTATCTCATCTGATGTCTGAAGGTAAGACGAAGTAAATGTAAACAACACCTGGTACTATCTTGTTTGGATTCAAAGATATCACCACTTATGTGTTTTAGGTGTTGACCTTCACTGTGACCTTGACCTTTGACCTTTATAGCTCCAAATTTAAGGGTTTCTTCTTTGACACATTGACACACAGTCTTTGAAAGTTTCACCAAAATCTGTCCATAACTTTTTGAGTTATCTTGCTGACAGACAGACAAACGCACGGTAAAACATAACCACATATTATCGATAATCAGATAAACTTTTATCTGATTATCAATAATCAGATAAAAGTCTGATTATTGATAATCAGACTTTTATCGACCACTATATCAGATTAACGTCCAGTGACCCATTGTTGTCAGCTTTACATGCACTTACTTTCATATGCAAAGTTATAATAGTGTTTCTTTTTTTTTTTTGTTAATTTAGGGGCTATTTTTTGCGGCTCCCAGTCTAGGATAAATTGTGACTGAAATAATCTTTAATTTCTAGATTCTTGTTATGGTTAAATACTTATGCTAACTGCTAGCTAACTCAACATTATACACGCAAAAGTTGCACGTCACGTTAGCCCGCATAGTGGTTCTGCTAACTTCTTGTCCACGCAGTGAGTGATCGTGTAGGGCTCGGGGAATGTCATCTCATCAGCTAGAGTCAACTTTTTAAAATAACATTTATGATCTTGGAAAGTATATCCACTAAAATGTTCGGTGTCCTCGTCCATCACACCAAAAATATTTGGATAATAAAACATCCTTTGACAAGCTAGCACGTTCCAGATGTTTTGCCTCCAGTTACACCCCACCCCCCAAAATAAATGTTTTCCAAACTATGAAAGGGTCTATTAGGGCATCAGTTTCAGTATCCAGTTCAGGACCAATTACACCTTTTTAATTTAGTCCCTGTTAAACTCAAGCAAAACTACATAAAAGCTTGACACTAGAAAACTATCAGTTGATTATCCACTTTCTTCTAGATTATGGGGATTAGTTTTTTGGTTTTGCAAGTGGCACTTCACACATATCCTATAAACTAATATCACTATCAATCACTATTACTACTTTGAAAAAAGCCATTTTGCTGGTGTTGTCTCTGTAAACCAACTTATGACAGGTTTAATAGCCTACATATTAGCCTTACTAGCTAGCTGATCCAGATGAATCTATTCCTAATTTCACCTAAAAAGCAGTCGATTATTTCACTTATTGGGGAAAAACTAGTGAAGTTGATGCTTTTCAAATCTATCCAAATTACTAAATAAATTAGAGATATGGAAATTACTATTATGACTGTAGCCAACAGTAAAGGGAAACTATAGCTAGGTACATTAAAGGGAAACTAGGTGTTAGCCTCTTACTCTTTGGACTGAATGTTAAGGACATTTAATCATGTTAAGGTGAAGTCAAGTTGCATTATCAGCTTGCAATATTTGCTATCTATAACAGGGTTTGTTTGTTTTTTAATTATTATTATTATTATTATACAGTTTTCCTAATGTCAGGAAATGAGCTAGCCATCTAAGCATTCATCAACTGTTTCCTTTTTGTGTTTTCCTGCACTGAACAAAATGACCAAATAAATCAAAGATGGAAATGGCTAGATTCAACCTTGAGCTGGATTTAAGAGGCCACAAAAGATGAACAAAACATTATCAGGCTACCTCATGTTTGCTACGTATAAATATAAAGTACAATAGTGGAACTGGAGGATGTAAATGCATATGGAGGCTGGAATTTATTTATTTATTTTTTTTAGAAAAGGAGTGCTTTCCACCAAATGTGCATAAAAGTCTGGTCCTTGTTCTGTCCTTTTCCTTAAAACAGCAGGCAGACGACATGACAGCCAGCAGAAGACAAAAAGCAGGGTGGTTTAAAAATACTCCTGAATTTGCTGACTGGAGTCTTTCCCTGTTTTTACCTGGGCCATCTGTGCAGACTGAGCAATAACAGCTCCTTCAAACTCTATCATCTACAGCCCCCCTTAGAGATGCATGGTATTCACATCCCCTGTGTGCACTTAGCTGTCCACGCTTGTTCTTTAATTCTGCTGTGACCAGACGTAATGACCCACTTCTGTCACCCCTTCAAGCATTGTAATATTTGAGAAATTGCAAATCTGCTCTCTTATCCTTCCTTTGTGCGCAGGAGTGAAACTAGTTCCTTTAGCTTTTTTTTTTTTTTATGATTGTTCACTAAAATCATATACATTCAATTCACATATCCCTTCGATCATACTTCATTCCCTCTCTAATCTAAAATCATGTTCATATGTCTTTAAAACAGGGGTCTCAAACATGCGGCCCGGGGGCCAAATGCGGCCCGCCAATGGTTCCAATGTGGCCCGTGGGATGAAGAGCATAATAACTTATTAAATAACCCCATATTTTCTTCTCAGTTTTTTCTTTTCATATGAATGACAATGACAACTCCAAATTTGTGTCATTGTTTAACTGCAAAAAAATAATACTAAATTATGAAAATATTGACATTTCCAAACAATCCTGTACCAAAAACATGATTAGACAAAATTAGACAAAATTTTAACCATTTTCTTCTTCTGTTACTAAAACTTTAGTGTCTTTGTAGAATTGACCCATAATAAAACACATGGACAAATGATAAATTGAGACAGATTATTGTTAAAATGTAACACCTTTTAACACTTGTTGCATTTGGCTAATTTATAAAGATATTTTCATAATTTAATGTTTTTTTCTTTGTTTTTTGCACTGAAATAATGACAAACAATTTGGAGTTGTCATTATTTATAGGTTATTATGTTTTCATTTTACTGGTCCGGCCCATTGGAGATTAAATCATCCTGAATGTGGCCCCTGAAGAAAATGAGTTTGAGACCCTTGCTTTAAAAGCACTTTAAAATGTGCTTATTAAGAGAGTAAAAAAAAAAAAGGGGGCTTCTGTTTTCATTACCAGTCTTATTCTTCCTACGTAGTTCTCAGACTTCTTATCTTTCATTGATTCTTTCATTCTCCTCCTCCCATGTAGTCTATCCCACCTTACTTGTTTACCAGGTAAAGTGTCTATCCAGGCCGGTCTGAGACGAAAAGGTGATAAATGACTAGAGGAGCGAGGGATAGGCAGTGGGCCGAGGCTGAATGAGAACGCAGGAGAGCTGATGCAGAGAGGAAGAAGGTGGCTAACGGGGAGTCTGAGAGTGGCTATAATGAGAAACAGGGGAGAGGGGAAAGCTGGGGAGGGGGAGAGAAGTGAGGACAAGACTGGTGGAGGGGAGAAATGAGGTAGCGTGGAGTGATATATGAGAAAGAGAACACTGCGACAAAGGGATAGAAAGTGAGGGGAAAGTCATAAATGGGGGAATGAAGGCGGATGAGGGTGGCTGGAGATAGAGGAGGAAAGAAGGAGGAGATGAGTGAGAAACTAATGCTGTCTCTCTCAGCATGGAGTAGTATTTAACATCAAATTCAGCGTTTCTGTGTCTGTATGTGGTACTGATTAGCAGTCATCTCAACCACCGAACCATTCAGACATTCACTCATTATCTCTAATATGGCTGCTGAGTTCAGCTTCACAGCGTTTTTTTTTTTTTTTTTTTTTTTGTGTGTGTCTGACTTTTTAGTGAACTCCACTGGCGAGCATCAGCATCCAATAGTCTGGGGTCTAATATATTTGCAATTATTTGAATAACACATCATAATTGAATAGGAAGTCCCGTAGAAGATAATGAGGGTTCATCTTCAGCTGGATAACTCTGATGATGTCTTTTGATAGTGCACATAAAACCACTGATTGAATAGTAACTGAAAAGAAAGAAAATGTCATGAATATTTATGCTGTCATTTATGATAAGATGTCAAACTGTGTTTAAGATGTCGGGCTACAAACAGTGATTTTTTCCCCATTGATTATTCCTGCCTAAATACCGAGAGTAACAACAAGTTAAAACTACTGTAAATACCTCAGACTTGCAGGGGGTAAATGCTCAGTATTCATCATGTTTCCATAACTATTAAAAGAGTTTTACATTATGCAAAATGGATTTGTAGTGCATTTCTATTGACTGGTCATTGGAAGGTGGTGGTACAGTTTATATGCAATCATGGGAGTAATCATGATATTGACATTGGTGGGGACATAATTCAATGACTTCCTCGCGAGAGACAGCAACAATAAATAAATAAATAAATAAATGGCTAAAAGAATTAAAATAACATCTCATTTTGTTTTTGTCAAAAGTTACAAACAACAGTAACTCTGTGAAGAATGAGGGTCAAAGGGTCACCAAAAGCATCATGGGTAGCTGCCTCATAACCAATGGGATGTTACATACAGTACGTACATGATGTATTTACATACGCTATGCAGTTACATACAGTAATGTACATATTTATGTCTAGGGGGTTTTGTTTGATGAATTACATTTTCTTTCGTATTGAGAAATGAAAAATTGATGGAAAGTTTTTTCGTTACTTGGATTATTCATTAGCTGAATCCTCCATAAATTGAGGTACCACTGTATATTCATTATTATATATTACCCCTTTATCCCATACTAAATTACCACCATCTTTCTTTTCAAATTCTTCATCTTTGCTTGTTGTAATGTCCATCAAAGTCTGTCTTTTTTTTTTTTTATTCAGGTAACTTACTGCAGGAAAAAGTTTTTCCATTGCAGTTTTGTGATATACAAATTTAACTATGCCAGAAAAAAACCCAATTCTTTCCTGTGCAAAAACTTTTCGACTTGAAATTTAAATTTTGGAGTTTTGGTGACATTTTTTTTTCCCCCCATTGGGCAAGTTTATATGTGCAGGTTATATTTGTGCAATTTGAGGGTCCATAGATAAGCCACTAATGACTTACAAGAGATAGATTAGACCACATGAATCATATATGTAAAAAATAAATAAAAAAAACTAAACCTAACTTATGCAGTGATCCCTTAAAACAACCATCAGTTTCACAGAGTATAAAAACTGGAATGTGAAAAAAAGGTCATGTGGTCAGATTAACCCTATCAGGATGAGGAGAGAAGTGGATGAACTGATTACCCATCATGCCTAGTGTCAACAGAACTATGGGAGGCGGTGTTATGATCTGGGTTTGATGAGGTCTAAGTTCAGATATGTTATGTGAACAAGAAATTATGGAAATAAAGGATACTGCATAATGACTTTATGACGCTGCATAAATACATTGAAATGATACCATGTCACAGGAAAAAAAAAAAGTCTATGTGGGACTTTTTCTGCCCAGGCTATGTATAATTATACTATTGTCATCTGTGCTGTGGTTCAACAGAGCAGATTATTGTAGCCTGGAGGATTCCTGTTGAACATAATGAGTTGAGTATGGGTGGATATATGCCATTATACATGACTACACAAGCACAGAGTCAGAGTAAATGGGTTCCATCTGTCCTCACACCTCCAGTGGTCACTTAATAGGCTTTCATTTCAGACAAGGTGATGTTATTATCTCCTAATCTACGCACAATGTGTTTGATATTGGAATGCCATTAGTGTATTTTAGCAAAGTACATGATACATTTTCTTAAAAAAAAAACTGTAAAAAAAAAAAATATTCCAAACTGTGAAAAATTATTTGAATTTAGTTTTTCTGGAAGATTCTGGAAGTTAACACATAAGACATATTTCATTCTCTTGATCATTGTATGTCTGATCAAGAGAATGAAATATGTCTTATGTGTTTTACAAATCATGGTAATTACACTGTAAAAATACAAATCTTACCAAGTGTATTTTTCCTCATTTCTATTCAAAATATTTCATCACACTTAAAATAAGACATAAAATGTAACTTGTCAGTGAAGTTATTTTAAGACAATAGATCAGGAAATCTTACCAGGATCATTTTCATTTGTTCTATTGGCAGATTAAGCAAAAAAAAAAAAAAAAATCCTGAATAAAAATGAATAAATTCATAAATATTGAATAAAGCAACAAAATACGATTAAAAAAAATCTGCCCTGGAACAGATGAAAATTATCTTGGTAAGATTATTTAAATAAGATTTTCAAGAACTAAAATAAATTCTTATATCTCACTTAAAAGTTACTATTTAGGTGAGTATGTCTTATTTTAACCCTTTGATGCATACTGGTCACTACAGTGGACATTTATTCTACAGTTGTTCTTTTGTATATTCATGGGTTTTATTATTTTAGTTCCATATCAGTCAGTTCATATCATTAATATAACTGGTCTGTTCTTAATATCTGATCTGTACTAACATATTTACATGTATATCAATTGCTTGTTGTTATTAAACTGTAATTAACAGTCTTCTTAAACAAAAACTGTATTAAAAATGTTTTATTTAATCATTATCAAAGCATATATATTGTATTTTAAATACACATGTGTTTGCTTTAAAGCTTAAACACATATTGTCCAGCTGAGTGGATATTTTTGTAACTATAAAAAATAGGTTCATTAAAAATATTTCAATTATTTATTGTTTTTCAGGCCTAAAGAGGAATAAAAACACTAACAGTTGACTAAGGTTCTCAAAGGCTTAAGCATGATGAACGTTTTGTGACTAGAAATGAGAAAATATACACTTAGTATGTTTTAGGTTTTTGCAGTGTAGCATAGGGTGTAATATTCTGACCAGGACCATATTGTACAACGCATTTTCGCATTTTCACACATATTCTGAATTCTTTCATTTACCATGATTTTTAAGGACTTTGCTAGAGTTGTAGGGGCTTTAAATGCATCGTTTTTACTTAGTAATTTTTTATTTTAATTGTAAAGTTATGATATATTATGTGCATATTTTAATTTAACAATGTTGTTAAGTCATATACAAAATTTTGTTCCACTGAGTATCTGTCTGGTATAATGTTGAATGACAATAAAAGAAAGTTGAATTTTGATAAAAAATTAAAACAATGAAGACACGAAGAACTGATGCAAAAATATTTGTATTGTTTTTCTTAACAAACGCCTGGATGACTATTAAAAGAATAATAAAACTGTGACATTTGATAACTCTGAAAAGACATCTGTAATAATATTTTGTCCGAAACTCGGCGATCTCCCAAAGAGTGTCTCTACTCTGACATCTTATCAATTAGCCTCAAGTATCACAATTAACCCTTTATAGGAGCGTTGAACCAAAAATAAACCTAATGGACTGTTTTAAATAATCCACAAGTCAGATATCATGTTTTAAAGCATTTAAAGTGTGAGGTTTTTTTAGCTCTACATGCTTCTAATGATCTAATGTTTGGGTAGTCACATCTCTTTCACATCCTTTTTCACTCTCATTACTATCCGGTCACATTAGATGCATGGTGACCAGGGTCAGTTCTCGTCAATGTGGTGCCCAAGGCGAACGCCCCTCTCTCCTTTTTGTGGAATTAGAAATAAGCATCTGTAAACATAGTGTCCTACATACTGAGTGTCCATGAATAATCACTGTCAAAGTTAAGTTTGATGCTTTATTTACCGTATTTTCCACAATATAAGGCGCACTGTCAATGAATGGTTTATTTTTTTACATTTTCTTTCATTAAGAAGGTGCATTACCTGAAGCTAAACAGTCACAATAACTCTCAACTTTGTTGAGTTTGAAACATGGAACAAAACATACTCTTATTTTGCTAAATCATACTTTAAAAGAGTTAAGATAAAAAGTCAAAATTATGGGATAAAAAGTCAAAATTCTGAGATAAAAAGTCCAAATTATGGGGTAAAAAGTCCAAATTTCAAGTCACTAAGCACAACCAGAATTAATAATTAATAATTGTCATCAATAATAATTAATAAGGTGCACTGTGAAAAAATTTAGGTCTTTTAAGTGTGCCTTATAGTCTGGAAAATACGGTACCTTAATGTCCTAATTCTGTGGGACTTGGCGCCCCCAAGACATATGGTGCCCTGCAGTAGGCGACCGCCTAGTCTGCCTATGCCTAACAGGGAAATGAATGCAGCCTCACAGATAAGTCCATCATCATCATCCTCTGCATGCTGGCATCCCTGATGCTCTTGTGCCAAATGAAGAAGTGAAACTCAGCCAAACTTCGCCCAGTGTATACATTTCATTAGAGATGATGCCTTGCTTACTGCCATCCTTATTCCCTGCACATCCTGCTGCAGCCCACAAACAGCATATGGTGCTGAATATGCAGGGATGAACAATAAACCTCAATATGAACTTGAATCAGTCTTTTCCACCCATGTCAGTTATTTTAAAGTTTGACATGGAAGGTTAAGTTAGGATGTCAGACCTCAAACATTGGAGGGTTTTTGGATTTGCAATGATATAGTGGTTTGAAGAAAGACAGCTTGACCAGTCCTTGAACTGTTTTGTGAATCATAGTCACTTTCACAACGTGTCATCCAATTCATTCAAAGGAAATATGAGCCACTGTATAAACTGTGTCCAATTTTATCCCTCAAAACTGAAAAGAGCATTAAAGTGAGAGAGAGAGAAAACAGAAAAACCAGACATCATTTTAGAAAGACAGCAGACTCAATATGAAATACTTTGGACCCAATAATAAAATATATATACCCCTAATCAAGATTGGGATTGTGAACGCTCAAACAATGACAATAGGAGGAGCACCAAACAGCAATGTGCTTATTAGAGAGATACCAACACAGAAAGATGAGATGCTACTGAAAGGGCTGTAATAAAGATAGACAGAAGGATGGGTAGAAAAGACAAAGTCCTCGGTTGGACATTAATACCTGGACCAAAAGGACCAGCCAACCTCCTCTGACCAGGGATACAAACCTGAAAGTGGAAAAAAAAAATCTCTCAGATTTCCGTGTTTGATGATCCTCTCCATGGATTCGATGTCACTGATGATGAATAACCAGAACATTTGTGTCAAACTGTCCACGTCCAGAGGAAATGACAATGTCTCCTCATGTTGCTGTTGATTGACAGCTGTTTTATATCTAGTGTCAGCTGCTCATTCAGAAATAGACCTGTAGTAGTTGTCAAGTTTTGGTCACACTAAAGTAAAATGTGTAGTTCAGTCTTCATCTGTGTGTTCGTGTGCAGCTTTGGATTCTGCAGGTTGAGAACGGGCTGAATGTTGCTTCAGTTCTCCATAGTGTTGAGCATTAGTGGAGTTGAATGATGGTTCAGCTGTTCTTCAATGGGGTGATATCTGGGGATGGCTTACTGTTGGTCTCAGGATCTGTAAGACATCCATTTACAGTCAGGTAAGATTCTGCAATAATAATTATACTTTTTTTAGCCCATACTGTAAAATAAATTAATTAATAAAAAAAAGTCAGAAAAATGCTGTAAAAAACACATCCAACTGTAAACACATTTACTGATATATTTTAAACATGTAGAATTAACATATTTTATATATAGATTTAACATGTAGATTTAAGATTTGAGACATTTAAATATAATATTTATATATATATATATATATATATATATATATATATATATATATATATATATATATGATTTTAAATATCTAGATATAACATTTTTATCATGTATATTTAACATTTAAAAAAAAAATTAACATGTCTAAACATATAGATTTAACATTTTTAACGTGTAGATTTAAGATTTCAGACATTTAGATATAACATTTTTAACATATATATTTAACATTTTTAACATGTGGATTTAACATATTTAATGTATAGATTATTAATTAATGAATTTCGGAATAAACTTTGTCATATTTTGTAATAACTAATTATGTATTGTATTTTTAGGTATCTGTACTTTGCTTGAGTATTTATTTTTCTGACGTTTTACTTTTGATCCCTATGTTTTTGTATAAATATGTACTTTATACTCTTTACAGTCTCAGAATAGACTCATTACTTTTTCAAACTAGACAAATGTGACAGTATGAAAAATAAGTTGTAAATCCGAAATTGTGAATTACTATATCGTAATTTAGATTTTTTAAAATATTTTTTATATTATGTTTTATCTCACAATTCTTTCCTTTTTTCCTCATAGTTTTGACTTTTTATGTCACAATTTTTTTTAATCTTATAACCCTTTTTAATATTTTGAAATTTTTCAGTTTTTTTTACTGCTTAAAATCTGTATTATTTCACCAATAGCAAAAAAAAAATGCAGTTTTACTTTATTTATTTATATATTTATTTTACTTTATTCAGAACTTGTACTTTTTTACTTTTACTTCAGTAAAGGAGTTGAATCAGTACTTCTACTTTTACCAAAATATTTTTTTCACACCAGTAGCTTTAATTCTACTTCAGTACAGAATGTAAGTACTTTTACCACCTCTGGGTATAAACTATAATAAGGGGAGGAATAACATCCAGATTAATTATATCATGATAGTCATAATAAAATAAAAAGTGTTCCTGAGTCCAAAATAACAAATCATGTTACATATTAGTTTTACTGATATGGACATATGACTTTAATAGTGAACTGTGACCCCAAATACTACTTTTTCATCCTGAAGAAACTAGAATTTTTAGACTGACTTATTATATTCATTTTTTTCTTTTCATTATTAAAGGTTGTCTAGCTGCTTCTCTCCCTGCCTTAGGCTTGTATGTGTCACATGCACAGAAACACTGCCAAATGGAATTGCAGTAAAGCAGATGAAACTTTTTGACAAAATGATCCTAAATGAACAGCTTGGTTAGAGCAGGGAGTACAACCACTTAATTAGGTTTCAGCACAAAAAAAAAAATACTTGGTTAAAAGCTGGGAAAAGCTGTCAGAATGAATACCACAAAGTGTTTCTGCTAAAAACCATAGAAGTTGAACAGAAGTATAGCGTCCCAAAAAGCATTATATAAGTTTGATATATTTATTAAAAAGGAAATATGTCTTACATACAGTCACAGAATGATTTATTAAATCATTAGAAGTTATCAAAAATAATCAAGTTGTAACTACTGTGTGTATCATGTGACTAAATCAGATTGAAAAGAAAACATGGAATACCTAAAAAGCACTGATTTTGTCAATGTACAATGACATGGAAGAACTGAAGTGATTGTGGTTATTATCAAGAAAACAGAAAATGGATAGATACAGTATCAACTCTGAAATGTTTTTTTCCACATGACGTCACATTGCAATATAGTCAGTGTGTAATTTTCAAATGGAGGGCAGGAAGTGAAGCTGAGTGAGGTCTTTGTTGGGAAAATGTCTGTTTTATGTAGTTTATGGCTGTGACAAGGGGGACAATCTTTTTTTTTTACTATCAAAGATTGTCATTCGCAAAGGTGAGAAATGAAAAAGCTCACAGAAAACGCTGTAAAAAGTGGATTTTAAATCTGCGGTAAGTAGTAAATCAGAAATTGTGACTGACTATATCATAATTTTGATTTTTCTCATAATTATCAATCTCTCATCTCATAATTCTCATTTTTTTTCTCCTCATAATTTTGACTCTTTTTCTAAATATTTGGACTTTTTATCTCACAATTTAGATTTTTTAATGTCATAATTATGCTTTTTTTTAATCTCCTATTTATGACTTTTGAAATTTTCTGGCTTATACCCACTAAACTGAGTACCATAACCCAATAAAACACTTCATCTACACAGTAACTCACTTTTAAAAGTATTATTTTTTGATATTTTTCATTATTTTCTGTTTTTTCCACCTTAATTAAATATTATTTCATTCATGGCAAAAAAAAGCAGCTTTAGTTTATACTTTATTACAGGAGAAGTTATACTTTTTTTTTTTTTACTTTTACTTCAGAAAAGGAGTTGAATCAGTACTTCTACTTTTTCCAGAGTATTTTTCCACACAAGTAGCTGTACTTCTATTTAAGTACAGAATGTGAGTACTTTGACCACCTCATTTTGTAATGAGCAATGATACTTTGCATTAAAAATATATCAGAGGATAAGTTTCTAATAATAATAATAAATAATAATAATAACCTTTATTTATATAGCACCTTTCATACAAAAACTGTATCCCAAAGTGCTTCACATTGATTAAAAATTAAAATATTTTTTAAGACAAGGGTGAAATAAGAAATACATTAAGATTTGATTGTACAAAAGTACAAGATAAACTGAAAATTTCAATAAAAATAAATAAGAAACACATTAATATTTGCTTAAACACAAAATATAAAGAATAAAGAATGGGGTCACAACATTATAATTGAGTTATGACATATAGTGAAGTAAAAATTAACATAAACAGCATAAAAATATTTAATAAAGTACAAATTCTCCCAAAATATACTTCTGTATAACAGTGAAGTATTATTAGTTGGTTAACACAGACCTCACCTGTCCTGAGGAGGAGTTGGTTATTGCAGAAGGCGATGCAGGGCTGGTCTTAGACGTTGCTGCGCAGTAGCCCCCCCTGTGGGTGCTCTGGGGTACTGCACTCTGAGGAGTTCTTGGCTTTGTCCTTATTGTTGTTGGGCTCATTGTCTTTGATAATGTCATACTGACGACAAAATAGAGCAATCACACCTGCGAGACACATAGACATGGTGGTTATTCATCAAGATGTTTCTGATAATGAAATATATTAACAAGTGCAAAAATGCTTTGATGTCAGATCCCAAATTATTTTGTCTCTACATCTAACCTTTCTTAAGTGATTTATCACCATTTATTTTTTTATAGTATCCTTTGTATTTTGTCAGTATAAATTAAAGTGTGTTTCTCTTTTCACTGGACATGTATGTGGTGTTTAATTTAAAAGAAGTTCAAAGATGATTTTTAAAAGTGCAAGCAAAAAAATATCAATCCAAAATAATAAGTAAAAAAATAATCAAATGAAAAATATAAGACTGTAATGAAAAAAGTGTGCAGATCATGTAAAATATTTTCCCTCTCAGTTTTGGTTGTTTCCTTTTTCTTTTATCACGACTTCAGCCTTTTTGTTTTCGGTCCCTGACTTTTTGATTACGGTTTTGACACAAACGTAGCTGGTGGGGGCGGGACTTCCTTTCCTTGATTACTATTGGTTAATTTATGTTTGATGCTAAGTAAGCGTACCCAATCAGAAGCAGAGTAGCTGCTGCGACCAGAGCCGCTTCATACCCTTACATAACTGTCCATCAAACATAACTAAACCAATAGTAATCCACCAAAGGAAGTCCCGCCCCCACCAGCCATGTTTGTGTCAAAAAGTCAGGGAAACCAAAAGGCTGAAATTGTAATAAAGGAAAAAGAAAAAAACCAACACTGACAAATATGTGAAGGCAAATATTTTACATGATCTGCACATTTTATTCATTGCAGTCTTCTTTGAATTTATTGACACAAATTAAATGACATACATGTACAGTTAAGGCTCAGATTAAAATTGAGGGATATATGAAAATTTGAGAAAAGTGCAGAAAGAAAATTTTTTTTATGCAAATATATCAATATCTGAAGCCAAATAAAGTGTCTCTATCCACTGGTATTTATCAACCTCCATAGGTTTTACTGGTGAATCAATGATGTAGAAGATGATGGTGTTTCCATGGTAACTACGGAGCCTCTAAACATCCAAATGAGTCATATCTGATAATTATGAAAATATATCAAACTGCATTTTACACCAATTATTGACATGAATGAATGGGATTAGTGCATCAACAGATATGAAACATTTTAGAACAATAAAAGTTTTGTTCAATGACAGATGCTTGTGCGTCTTTATGGGTTAAACATCAAAAGTTTGGTGACAACTGTGCAAATCTCCAAATCTAAATCAGATTTCGTAATGAGAGCTGCAGCTTGTTTGTTTGTACGTCTCTGAGGTTGAAGTGAAGTGGGACACTGAGACAGAGATATGAGCTTGATGTTAAGATAGCGGCATGACACCCACCTACAGTCAAAGTGATTAAAAACATGGCAGAGAGAGATGCTGAGCCAGATAGAACATGAACACAGAAAAAGAGAATAATTCATGACGGTGGAGGAGTCAGCGGACGGTGGAAGTGGGCTTCAGTTTGCCGTTCTGCTTATGTCAGCCTCGACTCATCTGATCACTGCAATACCAGAGGGCAAGATGGGATATCTCGCTGTGATATCCCCCAGCATGCCCCACAGGCTCAATTAAAGCTGAAAAACACAATTCTCCTCCTTCACTGTGAGTTGTTTTTTCACCACCCTGCCCTGGTTTTTGCTCTTCTCATGCATAGATGCCTCAGTCTTTCACTCTTTTCACTCTTAGTCCAACTTTTCTTTGACTTTTCCTCTCATGGGTAATTGGTAAAGGACATTTAGGCCTTTTTTGTTACTGTACATATATTCCATGTATAGTAATCAGGCCACATTTGGATCTCATTACAATTTGTGGGTTGGGATGGAATATTTAACTGTTAATGATGCAGATACACATACATATAGTACACTGTAGATTTTGCAGTGTTAATTTGGAGACAATGGGACCAAATACACTCTAGAAGAAGTTAAATCAACTCTCTAAGTGTTGATTTAACACTGCAAAATTTACTGTGTATAAGCCAGGGGTGTCAAACATGCGGCCCAGGCCCCCAAAAGGGTCCAGCCTGGCCCCTGGGGTAACTTTGTGAAATACAAAAATGCAAAAATACAATAATTGCAATTATTATTATTATCTGTACATATATATATATATATATATATATATATATATATATATATATATATATATATATATATATATATATATATATATATAAATATATGTCTGCCTTCCTTTTGCTAAATGGACTGCATTTATATCATGCTTTTCCACCTTCATGGTGCTCAAAGCGCTTTACATTAGCCTCTCATTCACCCATTCACACACACACTAGTAGGTTTTTAAGGTCTACGGTAAGTCCTACTGGGGGCCTAAGTCAAGGTTCAGTGTCTTGCCCAAGGACACTTCGACATGTGGACAGCCAGAGCCGGGATGCGAACTGCCAACCACTCGGTCATTGGGCGACCCACTCTATCAACTGAACCACAGCCGCCTCGTCAATTGCTTTTCTTTTTACTTGCCTGGGGACTACAGTGGAAATGAGCACTGTTACTATAATCTGGCAAATTTACAGCTACTATTGTTGCAGATGTTCATTAATATGCACTGTCCTTAAAAACTAAATAAATAAATAAATAAATGCACAGGAGTTTTATGCACAACAGGAAATCTGACAACACTATTTCTACCAGCTTTACAAACCCCTGAAAACTCTTGGCACTTCTTCTTACAATTGTATCAAACACTTTCTCAGTCTGATATGAATGTACGGTTAGGCAACGATTCAAACTAATTAACTTGTTTTTGAAAGATGGGGGGAAAAAAAGCC
>CM035793.1:29014886-29057386 GCA_020466265.1 Siphamia tubifer
GAACAACATTTAAGTGTTTATTCTTAAAAAAAATACATGTTTTTCTCAGTATGTGGCACTTGGACTGTCGAACTGGCTTGATGGTTATATCAGTTGATGTAATAAATTAATTGTACATCATAATCCACTACAAATGTACTGAATACTAACCAAAAACAAACTAAAAACAATACCCTCTTTTTTTTGGGGGTAGGATGATAACTTTATTTATATAGCCTTTAAAACCTGCTTTTACACAGTGTTTTGACAGACAAGGCAGATGGCACAACAGCAGAATAAAAACATAGAAAAACAACACATCAATAAAAGAAATAAGTGCAGAAAACACAAAAACATGGCAGAGTTTGAATGCAATGTAGAAGAAAGGGCAGAAGGAAACATGATGGTGTAAGATCAACGCAAAAATGAAGGAATGGAGGAAAAAAATACTATGTATGTTATAAGAGAATCATCAAAACAGGGTCAAATTAAATATTCAAACATTAAAATCATTAAAAAGAGACAACTTCACATAAAGGCTAGTCTATGAAAACATGTTTAAAGAAGTGGTTTAAGTCCGCAAGCCTTATGTAGCTCATTGAGTCTACATTGAGGTTACAACACATTAATATTTCATCTATTTTTGTATTAACTAATCCTGTTCACAAATGTGCATATTCGAAAAACTCGACTTTTCAGCTCAGTGCATTACATCTCTGTACTCCAAATATTAGTAAACTCCATAAAAATAATATTTTTACTGCCTGACTGCTCCACATACTCAACATCAAGACTAATTGTCGCTCTAAATCCTGTTAAATGGGAGCCATGCTGTGCCTGCCATTTATGATTTATGATTTTAAGGCAGAGAAAACAGCAGCTGTGTTGGTAAGAATAGAACAGTGTTGATGTCCTTGGAATTTTATTACACTATATGTGAATGTTTTTTTTTTTTTTTTTTTTTTTTTTTAACAGACAGCTGCTGCACACTGTCAAAAATAAATGAAAGGTTATAACATTTACAAGGAGAAGAATGGTTTGTAATAGCCTGCCTGGTAAAATGGAAGTTTGTGCAGTAATAAAGCCCCAAAATATTATGTGTAGCACTGCTAACATTTCACCACCATGAAAAAAAATCAGTGGGTTGGGTGGTTTTGTAAATTGTAGTTTTATGTGCAGGCAGAGATAGAAGATAAGCAGACGAACAGAAACACAGGTAGGTTGTGTGTTGTGTTGCAGTGCGCCTGCAGATACTAAATGGTGTCAGGCTGATAAATACCCGCTTAGAAGAGGAGGAGAGCAGTAATGGCTGAGAGATTTAATCAGGATGGCTAATAAATGCTTCCATGAACACACACACACACACACATACACAGGAAACTTCCATCACAGTTGGAGCACACAAAGGAGCTCACCCCTTGACATTAAGATGAATTGTCCCATTAACCCATAAAGACCCAATGCTACTTTTGTGGTAGTTCCCAAAAGATTTTTTTTTTTGCTCTATATTTAGCCTCTCTTAAGTGATTTATCACCATTTATTATAATATTACCCTCTGCGTTTTGCATTTTTAAGTGAAAATCATGCACTTCATATCGCTCAGTGTAAGTTCATAGGTCATTATATCACAAACTGAAGGTAATGTGACTTTACTATGGTGGCTGACATGGGCAAATGAACCACATCGACAAAACGCTGCAAACACAAGAAAGATGCACAACCAAAAATACAAACACATAAAACAAATACAACACAAATAAAGCTGCAAGAGAAAAATGCTGCAATAACAGAAACAAAGCAGAAGCAAAAACTTACAAAACCCCCCAAAAGAAATGTGAAAGAAAAATGCTGCAAATACTAAAACACTAAATTCACTCCACAACAACATAAATATTTTAGTTTAAATTATGTATTTTTTTTTTTTTATTTAAAACTATTTTTAATTTACATTGTTTTTACTTTTAAAATTGTTTCATTAATTTTTTTATTTGTTTCCATTTACATGTTTTTTAATTAATCTTTTTTAAGTATTTAATTTTTACATTTTTAATTAGTTTTTACTTTAAAAAAGAGAAAAAAGGAAAGGTAGATACTGTATGTAAAACATGCAGGACACTGGGCCATGAGGACCAGATTTTGAGAAGCACTGATTTAAACCAAGTTACAAGTTAGTGGCTTCACATTATCACACTGGGTACAAACAACATGTAGATTCAGCCACGGTCGGCAGCACAGACCAGAAGACTGAAATGCAAAGAGTGGCTCCTCCTTCCATGACCACCTCCATCCTACCATAGACAAGGTGTTCCAGAATGTTTCAGTCTGCTCTGGGCCTGAGAAGCCACATAAGACACCGACACCCTGTTGTAATAAATGTCCAAACTGTAACAACTTTATCATTTCATTTTGTAATAAACTGCCACAACAAATTTTGTCATAAATTTTGCTGCATTTCTCTTTCCAAAATATATTTCAAATATTTTAGTGTTTTCTTATATATTTCAAATCGTCCATGTCTAATATGTCTAATTACCAGCCAAGCCATAAACCACTTGGAATGTTTCCCAAACAGCTCCTTGAGTTTTAATGCTACACCACCAAAGTGCTCTGCTGCTACAAAATGTCAAAAGTAATGCAGCACAATTTTTCACAAAATGCATTGGGGCAGTTTAGTACAAAATGTGGCTTTATTACAATATGAAATGAAAAAGTTATTACATTACCTTAATTATTAATTACAAAATAACCCCGCCTTCCCCCTGACAGTAACTGAGGGTTTTTCTGACACGGACATAGATACTCAGACTCCAGATATCGCCATAAAAAAGAAGAAACCAAGTTACAAATGCAAACACTGGAGACCCAGTCCGGCTGAATATGGCCCCTGAAGGAACGTGAGTTTGATAGCCCAGCTCTAGTGGTTATTTGAGAAACAGCAGGTTTTGCCATTGCACTCAGAAAATCCGGTTTTTCGGACTTTCCAGGAAAGTTCGAACCTTATTGACAAGTGTGAATGCTCCCCCGAACCTTGGTCCGGACTAAAGACCGAGTCTTTGGTCCGAGCTGAGGAGGTAGTCTCGGTCAGGACCAAGTTTCGCTGGTGCACAGTGTGAAAGGTCTGTTTAGGAAAGTCCGGACTATCGGACCAATTACGTCACAGTCACATGCGCTGAATCTAGTCAACGTCCAAGCATGAGTCACGGGAATACATGAGGAGACGAGGAAACCAGGTATTTCATTAAAATTTGGTCGGATGATACTATAAAGACTGAATTAGAAAATACTCATAAAACTAGTAACTGGGTCCATTTCCTGCAACAGTGTAGCGCGCTCATCTACTAACCAATCAGGGTCGAGTATAGAGAGACGCATGCTGTACACGCATTGATGACATGACGTTCTAAAGTCCGTTGGTCCACTTGATTTAATACAGTGGGAATGAAGACTATAAATAAAGTCCGGATTATAAGTACAGTGTGAAAAGGCAAAAAAAAAAAGGTTCTGGTCCGAACCTTGGTCCGGACTTTACTATGTGAATACGTAGTGATAATAACTCCAGACTCTTCCTTTACTGTAGTAGTAAACACTAAATGGCCCTTTACATTCACAGTGTTGTAAAAGCCACAGTTTTAGTTCCCACAGGAGTCTGGATATATTTCGTAGGAATACACTATTCTCTAACGTCCGCTGTTTCCTTATCACCTTGTTGCTGATGAGCATTTAGCTTTTGCCATGTCCCTCTGAAGCAGCTGCTCTTGGCACTGTAACTGGGTCGGACACGATAAAATTGGAAGCATTGCAAGCCGCTCCAGATAACAGCAGCCTGTGCTTTAGAGGAAGAGGATAATACATCGTATATGGGAGGTGGGGATTCTCACAAAACACAGTCATTTCTTTGTTTTGTTTGTAATAACTTGACAAATAATTATTTTTTTTGTCTATACGGAGCATGGAAACATAAACAGAGGACATTATGAAATTTGCTCATGTTGTACCTGTGCAGTGTCTGTGAGTACATGTGTGAGATGGAGAAAAAAAACCAGACTGTTTACCTTCTGTTTATGTTCCTTTGTTCAATCATGACTTCTATTTCTGTGTATCTTTACATTTACAGTATGTTAATGTTTGCGTATGGGTATTGAATTTTAATTAACTTATTATGCAGATGTGTGCAAACAGAGCCTCTGGTGTAGGTAGTATTCTGTAGGTGAGTACAGTACTTCCATGGGGAGTAGAAAAGTATTTTGATACTAATTTTGAAATTTTAATAGTAATACATACAATTTTACAAAGGGAAAATGGGATCATACTCGTCCACTATAGTCATCCCTGTTGGAGTGTTTTTTTTTCACCCTGAATGATGGAAATGTACAGTATATTATTTCAATTATATTACAACTTAATGTCAGTAACTCCAACCTTGAGATTATTTGACTTTTTACAGTTTTATTCCTGAGCTGATTCACAGTAGAGGTTAGTACAGGTGGGTAGATGATACCAAAAGTAAGACTCATTAGGGCTTTTTGGGACAAGTGACTATTTTTGGTCATTTCTATAAACATTAAATATAGGCCTAATCCTATACAATCAAGCAGCACTATACACTATACAGTGCTTCAAGGAGATTTTATAGACACTTTGAAGCTGTAAATAGTGAATATGAGGGATTTATGTTAGTTTCTGACATTATTGCTGTTGGGTTTGTTTTTGGATGTGTTCAGCAAAGTGGTAGACGATGATGACGAGTCACACATTAAGGTTGGAATTTTCAATGAGGGCTTTATAAAGAGTTAAACCATGGTGCTCTGGTTCTGCTATACTATGACCTATAGGTGAATTAAAATATAGTGAAAAAAATGTAATCTTACCAAGTGTATTTTTCTCATTTCTAGTAAAATTAGATTTATGCTGTCAGAACTGGTGGCTAGAGGTATAACCCTGGATACCATGGATATTGTATCTTACTCTTGTGACCGTGGTTTGTGCTCTCAGAGTGTTTTTTTTTTTTTTTTTACTAGAAATGAGAAAATACATTTGGTAAGATTTAGATTTTTTTCTCTCCAGTGCATGCTTTCTCATTTCCATCTCATTGCTTTTTCATTATTGGTGAGGTTTGTACACGGTGTGAAAGAAGTGAATATTAAATTCACACAGTATAATATGTATTGTATTGTATGTATTGTATCTTACTCTTGTGACTTGGGTTTAGAATATTATGTACTGAGCTAGTCCAGCAATGTAGAAAAAAAGGAAGCACTACTGTAATTACTTATTTCCTCTTAGCTTTTTTTTTTGTTTCTAAACAAATAGTAATTCAGAATTATAAAGTTAGATTCAGTAATGTGTAAATATAATGGCTGGGGTTGGACTGGCTGCAGTGCATGGGTTATTGTCTTAGATCCTAGAGCTTCACTGTTCTCTGCTTTTTCATCTCCATCCAAACACAAGCAGATTCCACAGAAGCAAAACCACTGTAAAGTATTTCATATGGATTAATTTCTTTCTCATTTCTAAAAATAGCAAACCCACTAACCACCAATCCCTGCAGTAAATTAAGCAATTGTTGCATCATTAACAGTTCAGGAAAAAAAAAAAGTGCTTCAAGAAAATGAATTTTAAGACAGAAAACTACATAAATTAGCTGCTGATTATGCACAGGTTTCTGGTGAAGCTGTTTTAAACAGTAGTTGTGCATTTAAAATATCTTTCTTTTTGCTTTGGTGTACATTTGTTTGTTTAACTCATCTTCTTGGGCTCACCTGGGCTCTTGGACGCCAGCTTCTCTGACTCTTTGGGCGTTCTGAAGAGGATGGGTTCGCTGGGGGGGCTGCTGCCTCCCATGCTGATGCTCTGAACGTGGACGATGTACTCCGTGTCCTCATCCAGATCCCACAATGCACAGGAGCGTGTGGTGGTGTTCACCTCCTGGATGAACCTCAGCATGCGTACATCCTTCTTCTGCAACGGAGGAAAAGAAAAACACAAACAGGAGGGTGATGGTGAAATCAATGCCAGAACGCTCAATGTAATGTGAAATTCTCTATTCTTTCGCCTCAACAGTGGGGGGAGGTTCAGGTCAGGGTTACAGTGATGCATGAGGTACATAAAACATGACTAACTGTATTTTTTTCCCACCTACTTTTCCAACACTAAATAAAAATGTGCATTAATTGGGGGATCTTTTTTTGGATTTTTTTTTTTTTTTTTTTTTACCATATTGCTTGAAAACATCTTCATCTTTCATGCACTGAAATAGAATGTTTGAAAAAAAAAAAAGAAAAAGTTTTAGTCCAGTCTAGAGGATGAAACCAGAAGAATACTCCAGCCAATCATTGTACTGATCATCTTTACAATGATTGATTTGCTGATATGTCCATCAAATATCAGTCCACCCCTCCTACCACCTTCTGTGTGTGGTGGAAAAGTTGACAACCGGCAGCAAAACCAAAGTAAAAACTGTGTTTGAAAAAGCTACGGCCATGAGGAAGCTGAGCGAAGAACGGAACAAGGGTGGTAATCACTATGACCTTCCAGCCCTGGTGTCAACTGAAAAAGGAAAAGGGGCTCAAAACTGATGCTAAGGTAAAGTTTCTACTCAATAGGTAAGATGATACTGTTATGATTATATAATATTTGGTCATACTAATCACTTATGGGTATCATATTCACCCCATCAGTGAGAAAATGTCAGATATTGACCAAACAGAATGTTCCAGCAGGTTTTGTTAAGTTACCAACACTGTGTATAAACTGCTGATGTAACACCATAAACTATTGTCCTTATCCATTAGTTTTCTCATGGTGTTTATTTCATGCTTCTAAACCTTTTGTTAGCTAAGCTTCATGTGGCACAAACTGATAAATGTTGATTATTGTTTTGTTAGGTAGGATGATAATTGACGTTGAGTTCTCATGAATGCTCCTGTTTAAGGCAAAATTTCCCCATGTTAACAATCTCTGCTGAATGCACACATCATAAAATGTTAATTCCTGGTGGAAAAGTCAAGTTTACCTTCTGTCGTTCACTCTAAAAAATTGTGACTGGTCTTAAATAATATTAACAAAACACATTCTATTAAACTCTTCATAGACTTTGTGCAGTTTGGTTTATTGTAATGTTGAGTTAATGGCATTTTAATTATATAATTTATTTTATTTTAATTGCATTTTACTAATTTTTGTTTGATTAATGTCAAGAAAGAAAATAAAGAAATTAATTATATTTTATCAGTAGAGTCAACAATACATAAATCAATATCATCCAGATATTTAGGAATATGAATTAATTCCACCCTAGTAAGACTAAATAATTTTTTTGCAGATATTTGGCATATCTGAATTAATATTTTTCAGATAACTATTAAATATTGGACAGTTTTCCCCCTAACATTAATTTGGATTTACACAACATGTGTTCGATCTGAACTAAATCCAAAATAATTCAACTAATAATTTAATTATTTTGGATTTAATTACGCTTAAATTTACTAAATAAAATTAATACTTTTTAATTAAAGTTGAAGTCCTTAAAATTGTAATTTTAATTGTCACTTTGTTACCACAATTTATTTAAGTAGACAATGGTCACAAAGCTCCTGTGAACATTCCACAAACCCACTGGTCAGCGCTGCTATGGGATGAATTAAAATACATCTCATCTGGTTAATAATGGGAGAAAAATGTTAAATAAAGCCCCAAGGTTCTTTTAAAAATTTAATTTAATCTAGTTTTGTGTGTGTGTGTGTGTGTATGTGTGCATTGTAATTATCCTAAAGAAAAGTGCTGCTCTGGCCATATACGCTCTGCTGGAAACGAATATTGTTATCCAGCTAGCACTGCTTGCTCAGGTCAATTGGTTCCTGTTAGATCAAGACTAAGTCTCCTCAGGGGCACTTTTATTTACCGGCCAATTAAAGAACAGATTTTCTTGGCCTATCTAAAATGCATACAGACAAAATATACATTTGAAGAGTCCGGGTGCAGCCAAGTGGTGACAAAAATGAGGATTAAGGAAACTTCCACCTCTAATCTGGGTCTAGTTTTACAAAGATAGACACTGTCTGATGTGTGTTTGTCTTCAGATAGATGTCTCACACTGTTCTGACCTGGCATTACATCTGTCAAAAGAAATCTGAAGCTGCACCATGGCTATGCTGATGTGTGTGAGTGTGTGTGTGTGTGTGTGTGTGTGTGTGTGTGCAATATTGGTGGGATAAAAAATGGATTCACATATGTTAAATGGTCTCCACTTATATAGTTCTTTTCCACCTTCATGGTGCTTAAAGTGCTTTACATTAGCCTCACATTCACACTCATACACCAGTAGGTTTCTAAGGTTCTGTCAGTCCTACTGAGAGACTAAGTCAGGATTCAGTGTCTTGCCCAAGGACACTTCAAGGAGAGCCGGGACGTGACCGCCAACCTCTCGGTCATTGGGTGACCCACTCTACCAACTGAGCCACAGTCACCAGTATGTATTGGGATTTTTTTTGTTTTATGACCCCCCCCTCATATTTAAATGATTCATTTTAAGCCAGGTGGGAAAAAAAATAACTGCTTGTCTCCAGCAGAGGACAAAATATTTAATATCTATGATGTTATGTCTGTTCCCAGAAAAACTTGAAGGGAAGACAGAATGGTGGACAACTGGCAAAACCCACCATCACATTTTATATCAAAAGTATGGACACATTTTGGATTTTTAGCTTTGAAGGGAAGAGCAGAGCTGGACACATACAGTATGTGTCATACTGCGGAAACACCACAAACATTACTGCACACTTCGCAAGACACCATCCTGAGGTAAATGCAGAGCAGGAACATAAATAAATACTGGAGAAAATAGTTTATATTATGCATTTGTTTGCCTCTTTTACATGCAGTCCAGGCTTTGAAATGAGAGTTTAAGTTCACTTTATGATGAAGATGTTGATTTAAAGGCTCCTACTTGTGTTGTGAGCAGATAAATGGAGCAGTTTACTTCCCAATGTCTGGTTCAAATATATATTACTGCTGAATAATTCTGAACTGACTCACATATGGTGTGCATTTTTTTGGGAAATATAGCACCTGATAGGATCTATAGGCATCACTTGATCTGGTGTTAAAAAAACAAGCGAAAAATCGGAAGTATCGAAGAATCTCAATTTCAATCGAATCGGCCAAAACATTGTAAAAGAATGGAATCGGCATAAAAGCATATCGTCCCAGCCCTAGTGTATAAATGGGAGAAAGACACACTGGATTGTAAAGAACTTTGAGTAAAGTTGTTTATGATAATATTGTTTTTTTGTGTAATTATTTATGGATATTTATATTGTTGCAACAAACACACTTTTATTGTTTGTCTTTAAAATGATATGAACAGACATGTTGTGGATTTTGTACGTTTTTGGTTCCTATCGTGCAGTAGTGCAAAAAGCTGTTTTTGGACACTGCATGTATATGTGATATATTTAATTAAAAATCATTCTTAAGTCGTTGAACTATTGTCCAAACCCACATGCTCCCTTCTGCACCTGTTCTGTTGCATTGAGGTCAAAAGAGGATGTTTCAGTAAAATAATGAAACACATCAAGTGTATAACATGTTGAAACTGTCAAGAATTTAGGTTTCCTATACTTTTCCTGTTAATAATCATTTGCATTGTCTGGCTGAGGCAGCCACATCTTTTGAAACATAAGACTTTTTTTATGCAAATATTTCAATATAATAATTGAGATAAAAAAAATATTTAAGGGTGTCTGAAGCCATTTTTTCACCATTGTAATATGCACTGTAAGTCATTAACATTAAATATAAGTTTGTTGGATTGTAAACAAGGAACACTGCAATTTAATTGGCCTCAATGGATCTGAATAGTAAAACTGAATAGTATAATGGTGATGAATGCTTGTTGGAAAGTAAGCTTTACTCTCCATTTAAACACAGTTCATTTGACGTTGTGCAGTTTGGTTTATTTTTATGTTGCGTTAATGACATTTTAATTATCATTTGCATTTTTCTTTGAATAATATCAGCTGAAAACCACTGAGTAGAAATTAATTATATTTTATCAGTAAAGTCAACAATGTAATTAATTCCAGTTTAGTAAGTTTAAATTATTATTTTTTTGCAGATATTTGGTATTTATATTTGGAATTTGTATTTTTCAGATAACTATTCAATATTATAATACAGTTTTCTCCCTAAAATTGATTTGGATGTACTCAACATGTGTTCAATCTTGTGTGTGTCAAGCATAGACATATCACGCTATAACTTAATCAATACTTGATATATTATCATAATATTACACACACTGATGCATATATACAGATAATGAAATTATCAATATTGCAAAAGGTCAAAGATCAAAGTCACATTTACTAGAAAGGTCAAAATCATGCTATTGGTTCTAATTCAAGAACAGGTTGTCATAGAAACACATGAGGCATTCTCTGAATTTTTGATGTCATAACTTTTGGTTTCATATTCTGAAAAATATCAAACACACAACACATTATACGTACATATTGACTCATTTTATGCTAAACTAAACTACAACCAAAGATGCATACATATCCCAAATATGCACAGATTACTTTCCTGTAAATTAATTAATAATTTTTAATTAATTTTGTCTCAAAAATTGCTCCATAAACGCTTTCAAGAAATAGTTCCTGGTATCTGAGTAGAGGTGAGTAGGGCTAATACCATGTAGTGGAATAGTGGCTTTACACACCTGTTGGGTGATGGCAAATCCAATGACGGGGTCTCCCTCCAGGATTTCCCACGTCACCACAGCAGAGTTGACCTCGATCTCTCTGATGGTCACATTGAGCGGAGCTGACAGCAGGGTGTCTGACACATCAACCCACCACGGCCACAAGAAACAAACCACAAGAGACAGATGATGAATATTCAGGCGGTACACCTTATAGTACTTACAGTAGACGCTGCTCTTCCCTCTCCTCCCTCTCCTCCATGAACTCTATTGTCTCTCAGCCCCCGCCTCTGCTAACATCTTCTCTTCCCCTCCCAATAATGACTGTTTCTGCTTTCATTAATACCAGGCCTAATTACCCACACACAGATCTCCTGGTGTTTCCTTGAACAGCCTTTCCCTCTCATCTATCTTAATCCTACAGACTCTCACTGATACATACATCTTCTCATCTTCACCTTCTCATCTCTTGTCTTTCTCACTCCCACACACATCTCATTAAAGTATGACTCATGAGGATCGGTTACTTAAAATGTAAAAAAAAAAAAAAAAAAAAAAAAAAAAAAGTCACATACCAGAATAGAATAGAATTTATCATAAGAAGGATAACTGTGGGTGACAGAATTACAACACTCATTATGTCCTTAAAAAATTAACACAACAGAGAGATGGTAATTGTAATTCTTATACCTGCAGTATATTGCAAAAAGTATTCACTCACCTTCATTAAAATATACTTAAGTGACATCCCATCCCATGCTTAACCTATAGTTTATATATGCTTTAGTAAACACTGTATCACCAGGTGTTTCATTAATTAATTCCATTCATTCATATTCCAGCCTTTACATGTAAATGTATTTACCACCTGTAGTATATGGAAGAATCTGAAACTTCCTGTGAACTGTAACCACACAGTCCGCCTTTCTGTTTAACAGTGGAGAAAGGGCGTAATTAAACAACAGCTATATGAGTTTGGTACCAAACTATTGATCTCTCTCTCTCGTTCACTTTCTGCGTGTGAGTAAGAATGACAGAATCGTGGTGGAGGGGGAGGCAATCTATCTGTGGTGCTTGGCTTTCATTGTGTGGTGCTGCACCACAAATTACTCTATGTGTGGGAAACACTGGACCTTGTGAAAGTCCAGAACAGCAATGTGTTGTCATTAGTAATGCACTACGGAGCAGCTGTAGCCAAATCAGGGGGTGGGACTTGATAAAGTTCAGAGTTAGAAAGAGAAAATTAAATTAGTTTAATATCTTTGTTGTTGTATATCATAATGGTGTGAAACTTTGCACTCTAATCCACCACAGTACTGGAAAGTCACCCTCCTAATTTTGGATAATTTGGTGAAGTTGTGCAGGTGTTCCACAGACACACAGGACACACTACAGACAGATATTTGCTGAATTATAGATAGATGAGTTATATCTGAGCTAATAATGTAATAAGTTATTACATTATTACATTATGCACAAGGACGTTATTATGTTATACGCTCATGATTTTATTACATTATGAGCTGTTATTACGTTATGAGTTGCTACACAAGTTCATATAATAAATAAATAAATAAATAAAAATAAGAACAAAATGCAGACAAATATGCCAGTCAAGGCAGGTGAGCGAATACTTTTGACAATATAGTGCATAAGGCAGCGAGTGGAGGAAAAATAAACACAAATGTGTGTGTGTGTGTGTGTGTGAGAGTGTTTTATGTGAGCACTTCTGTACCATCCAAGTCCAACTCAAGGTCTTCTGTGATCAGGGTCATATTTCCCATGAGCCTGACTTGTAAAAGCAACATTAGAGTCAGACCTTGACATTGTAATGGAACACACACATCCCTGCCGTTGTAGCACACACACTCACAAGTTTGTGTCAAATTGCACTGAGAGGAGGACATAAAGCATTCCCTAGCCTCATCCTCTAACCTTAACCATTGCAAACTAACACTGAACCCTTTTTATTTTTGTCAGTTATGATGGTCACCTTGTCAGATCAGGTGATTATTGCATCATAAATTCTTTCCTTGGGATCTTGTGATCAGAAAAATCTATAAAAAGAAAGAACCTACTCCTGTATGGCATGAAGGGTATGGTTGGGTGTGGGGTGACAATCCTTATAAAGGGCAACATTTGACTAAAATAAGGATGAGTTTGTCATGTTTACAGCTGTGCACTGTCAAAAGCTGAACATATGAATTATCATGATTAATATTTTATTAATAAACATCCAGTCTTAAGTTGAGGTTGATGGATTCTGTTACTTTTTTGACACTGAAAATTAATTATGCTGTTCAGAATGAACTACTCAATTTTTTTTTTTTTTTAATTAAATCCAGGGGGATTCTTGAACTGAACATGAAGTCAAAGTTACATAACTCACAGTCACTTTGTCACTGACTATCACACTTTAGGTAATTCATTCATACATGTGGGTGCAAATATCAAACTAATGGTGAGCAATATAGTGGGTGTTTTATTGTAATTTTTTACTTTTTGCTATTTTTAGTATTTCCAACTGAGAAACTATTTGATTGGTCTAACTCTACCTTATAGAAGAAGAGATTGTTCATTTAAAAGAAAATTTAAGAGATAGACAGACAGACAAACATTATTTTGATTTCATCTCAAAGGGATGGTTCACTATTTTTCACATGAATTTGTATAGAATCAGTGTCTTTACTCTGGTACACCCATGGTGACTTACCCCTAACACTGTCCTGTGAGTCAAATTATGATCCGGTTTTGGTCAAAGCAAAAGTAGGTTTCCTGCAGTCATGAAATTAAAATGTGTGTCTTCTCAAATTAGTGATTTATTTGCATAACAAAACCATCACAGAACAAAAACTCACACCTCGTAATTGCTTGGAGCTGCTTTCTCTCAATAGTGATCAATGCACTAGCGTTGTCACTGCTAACAGTTGTGCGCCTAGACGTAGCAGCTGCAAACAACTGATGAAAGTAGTTTGCTAAGGTGTTTCCTCATACATGTTTCCTTGTCAACATACTCAAGACAGAAGGGAATATATCTACTTAATGTGTTTATTAAATACCTTCAACTTTTTCATTAAAACAACTTTAAATGATGTTCTGTCTTAGTTTTTTTGTCCTCATATTTCCATCCAGATGGCCTGTGTGGTGTTTTTGTCCTCCATCTGTATGGGTTGGCTCTGCTGCCTGTCACTACTGGGTCAACTGCCCATTTGTGCAGAAACATTCAGAGTCAATCTGTGCATTCTTGGATTAAAATGTTTTATCAGATTAATGATGGATTAATGCACTTATTGTGACAACCTTATGTAGAAACATTTATCTTGCCCAACATTGGTTGGGAGATATTGTAATCACTGTGTGTGTGTGTGTGTGTCTGTGTGTCCACAGAGACATGTGCTATAACTCAATGAATACTTGAGATATCACCATGAAATTACATGGACTATATACATGGACTATATACACGCAATAACTATATACATATAGTTATTGCGGATCAGATGCAATGATCCATTTGAGTACAGGTCAAAGTTCAAGGTCACAATTAACTGAAAGGTCAAAATCACATTATCGGTCATAACTCAAGAACAGAGGGTCACAGAACTTTCAGATTGGTACCAAATGATGCGAAATGAAGATTTCTACAATTCTCATGATTGGTGTCATCACCTACGATAAATAGTTTTTGAGATCTCTGGAGATCAAAGGTGACATGTTGAAAAATTAACTTGTGTAACACTGTGTGTGTTCACAAATGTAAATATGAATTTCTAGCAAGGAACAGGTTTCCATTTTTTTCTTTTCTTTTAGGTTGTATATATATATATATATATATATATATATATATATATATATATATATATATGCTCTGACAAGGTATAATTATCTAAGATACTAAAGCAAAGACATATCACGTTATAACTTAATCAATACTGGATATATTATCATAATATTATATTACACGCACTGACTCATATATACATAAAACAAAATGATCAATATTGTAAAAGTTCAAAGGTCAAGGTCACATTTAGCAGAAACGTCAAAATCACATTATTGACTCTAATTTAAGAACGGGTTATCATAGAAACTTGAGATTGGCACAAAATAAGGGCGAGATGAATACTTGTTTTTGTGTATTTTTATATTCATTCATAGACCAAAGATATAATCCCCTTGACTAAAAAGCCAAGAAAAAACAAACTAAACACTCCAACAAGAGATTTCTGGTTAAAGTGGGGGAGTGTGAGGTAAGGAGAAAGGTGAAACTTTTATAACAATTGTGGTGGAAAATGAAATTGTGATCAAAATCTATCATTTCTAGTGGTTTAGTGCATCTTTTTTTCTACACTTACATGTACATCATTCTTGCTATTATGCAAAATCATAGACTCCTCTCAAATAATTGCAATCGGGTCAATACGTAATCACTGAAAAGTCTTCAGACCTGCAGTTCTGTGTGCTCCTATTGGTCAACAGGAGATAAAGAATAGATATAACTCATCATTGAAGGATGCCAGATTCTAGACATTCCAGATACAGCAAGAATCAAATGAGAGTGAAAATGAAACATAAGTATAGGTCATGTATGTGAAACTATATAAAAAAAAATCATGATGCACAAGAGGAAAACATACCAAGGGGCCAGTAAATACATCAATCTGATGAAAATATACAAGAAAATGAGAATATAGACCCAGTATTTAGTGTTCTACCTGAGAATTAGGCTACAAAGCTGTCATATATTCTGCATATGTAGGGCATCTATGTAATGAGCCTCAGTATTATGACCTACTACAACACTGTGTAAGGTGAGTAACATGTCACAAAAATATTACTACATTCAATCTAATTAACTCGAGGAAATATTTATTTCTTCTTGTTCTTCATTTAACCTATAGATGACTACTGAGAACCTCCTGATACTTTTGTAAAATATGAATTGCAAACAAAATAAAGAAAACCTCATTATTCCAGCACCAAGTCTTAATAAAGTTCATGACATCACGAGAAGGGTTTAAATGTCAAATTTCTGTTTTGTTCCTGGTGCTTTTGTTATCTGACACTAAGCAATATTAGTCAGTACAGAAATATGGATGTGTTGGATTTACATTCTACTATAACACAACACGTACAGCATCAGTTACCTCATCTGATGCTCATTTTGTTCTGGAGTCAACTTGATATTTTTAGTAGGTTCAGGCTGTAATCAGGCTTTTATAGTGTAGACTGAACCAGTGATTATTATTGTCCACAGTGTAATTTCAGGCCAAAATGCCATTCAGGAAAGAAGAAGCATCAACAAATATACGATTTCTGCAGTTTGTCATATGCACAATCACAAGTGAAGAGTAAAAATATCACACAAAACAGCATTAGCAGGTGTCTGTCCACAATGGACAGACAAACCAGATGAGGTATTTGTCCCAAACCTCAGCTAATGTAGCTATTGTTTCTCTAATGGAATGCATTTACATATATCAGGTGCAATGAGCCATTTTTCATAAAGGTCAAAGGTCAAGGTCGCAATTAACTAAAAGTTCAAAAACACATTATGAGTTATAACTCAAGAACGGAAGGTCACAGAACTTTCAGATTGGTACCAAACGATGCGGAATAAAGATTTCTACAATTCTCATGATTGTTGTTATCATCTCCAACCAATAGTTTTTGAGATCTCTGGAGGTCAAAGGTGACATGTTGCAAAATTACCTTGTGTAACACTGTTTGTGTGTCAAACATAGACACATTATGCTATAACTTAATCAATACTGGATATATTATCATAATATTACACGCACTGATGCATATATGCATATATACATAGGATTAAATTATTAATATTGCAAAAGGTTAAAGGTCAAGGTCGCATTTAGCAGAAAGGTCAAAATCACATTCTCTGAATACTTGTTTTAACCTTTATTTAACTAGGAAAAAGCAACATAAAAGACTCCTTATATTCACTCTGTTTAACCTTTGAAAATGTTGAGAGTAATATAAACCACTAATCCATATATAATCAATACATTGAAATAATTCAAGTTAAATTTTGTTTCATCTTTCCACTGACATCACATATGACCCATTTGGACACTCAGAGGCTCCATAATAAACCATCATGTTCTGCAACATTGATTCACTGGTAAAACCAATGCAATTCATTTCATATTGACAAATGACAGTGGTTGCACATACATTTCTACGTTTAACTAATGATATATCAGCTTCTTATATCATTTTCTATCTTTTCATAAAATTACTTGTGTATTTGCTCTGACTTTTTATAAGCATCTTCAAGATCAGACAATTAAACATAAGAAAAATGCCTGAATATTGACCGAAAAAATGCACAATACAGTGGATAACAGTATAATAAAAGGTGATAAAGACGTGGAGCAAAAAACATTGTTTAAAACCAGCTGTAGGTCTTTAAGGGTTAACTCAGACTGTGTAACAGTGAACAAAGACTATGCTTTACTGATTATGATTCCACATTTTCACATGTAGGCATAAACCACACCATTAATTCTTTATTTAATTTGCATCGTCTGCGTGGCTTTAATACTTTCATTCTTTACAGCGTCTTTTACCACTACTCTCTTTCACTGCTCCATGTTAAAGTATGTGCTCTGTGATCTGATTACACCGGTGTGCTCGTTCTTTATTTCTGTTTACCTGCCACATCACCACAAGAAACTGCAGTCTGTCACTTTGGGTAAATTAGATTGTCACATTGTCTCGCACCTCTGCAAATATTGAACGACTACCTTCCAACCTCACAACTTGTCCGAGGAGTCAAATAATAACATTATGGGCAAAGGATGTACAGTACACTCTTTTGTCTGTCTGTGCTCCCTCACCGTCTGTTCAATACTAACACAGTCATCACAATACAGAGTGAAACTGGGCTGTTAAGAGTCTGTACTGTGGATGAAATTCAGTTTTGAGTGTGTTTGTGGTGGTGGGGGTGGGGTCCTTGTAAAGCTCCCAAAGGCTCTGTTTGGTTTAGTGATGTAGAGTAGATGGTGTGTGTTCAGGTGTGTGTTTGATACGATGAGTCTCTGTCTGATGAGTTGTTTGCCTACAGTACAGACACACACACACACACACACACACACACACACGTGCATACTCATTTTCACATATATATATATATATATATATATATATATATATATGAAATAAAAATAATAATTATAAAAATGTTAAATTTAATTAAATTTTTGTAAAAATTTAAAAGTAAAAATGAATGAATAAATACAATAACAATAATTTTAAAAAAATAATAAATAATTACAAAAACGTGATTAAATTATAAAAAAATAAATTAGATTGCACAATGCCATTCCACACATGTTACAATGAAATAATAAAATAAAAATTAATGAATACATACAAAAACAATCATTTTAAAATAAATACAATATATATATAATATTTAAAAATAATAGTATATAAATAAAAATAAATAAATAATTTTCAAAAATACATAAAAAATAAGTATTATTGTTTTTTAAAGTAAACACATCTTCAAACCGTTGAAAAATCTATGTTTCGCTTTGCACCTGTTTCCCACATGCTTTATGGGGAATGAAAAAAAAAGTATTTATAGGACCACATCACTTCTATTTTACTAGTGGGGACATTTATTTATATTTTACCCTTGTGGGGACCTGAATTTTGGTCCCCATAATGTTGGAGGTCCCCATGGTGTGACTGTGTAAACGTATCAATGTCCCCATAAAGATAGGGATACGAACACACACACACAGAAACTGGTTTCCATGTATCATGAGGACCAAGTTTGTAATCAAGTAGCCATTGGGTAGTGAGTGTAAACACACCCTTTTTATTAATAAAATAAAAAATAATAAAAGTTTGAAAATCAAATTAAATAAAAAAATGAATGAAAAAATAAACAATGATTTTTAAAAATTTAATTATTATGATTATGATTATGATTATTAATAATAATAATAATAATAATAATAATAATAATAATAATAATAATAATAATAATAATAATAATAATAATAATAATAATAATAATAAAATACCTAAATAAATAATGAATAAATAAAAAAAATAAAGAATAAAAAAAAACGTGAAAATAAATACCTTTTTAAAAAAGTAAACACATCTTCAAACCATCTGTTTCCCCCATGCTTTATGGGGACTTCCAGAAAAAAAAACTAATTCATGTATTTATAGGGCCACATCATTTCTATTTATTTATAACTAACTCTCGTAGGGACCTGAATTTTTGTCCCTATAGTGTCAGAGGTCCCCATGGTGTGACTGTGTAAACATATCAATGTCCCCATAAAGATAGTAATACAAGCACACACATACACACGGAAACAACAATAGCAGTGAGGGATTCCCATCCATTGGTAAGCCGTGTGCTGTCAGAGCTAAAAGCTGGCTCCAGAATTACTAAAGTCCCTGTTAAAACCACATTCATCTCCAGCCTCAGGAGCCAAATATCAAATCTCTGGAGGCTGAGATAAATCTCACATGATCTTATTGCCAAGATTTAGACTTTTCAGAAAGCTATCTATCATCTCTGGGCTTATCACAGGAGTGAGGATGTAACCGCAATCTTACACCTCAGATTAATGCACTTTTCCACTGTAAGACGCCACGGGTTAAAATATGCAAAAATCATGAAATATAGATAACACACTCCATCCAACATACATGACACACTGAATATTTATGCTAGCCTTCATGCCATGCTTACACTCATCACATTACACTGAACTTACATTGAGGGTGCGTTACTTAACCTTAGTTAATGCTAAAATATTCCTTAACTAACATTATTAACACACTGTAAAAACAAATCTATAGAATTTACTCAATAAAAGTGAGGTAACAATTTACACTCATTATAGTTGAGTAGATTTTAACCCATATTTTGAGTCAAATGACACTAATTTTAACATCTATAACACACTAAAAGAAATAAGGTCAAATCCACCTAACATATTCCATCAGATTACACAAATAATTACATATAAAACATGAGTAATGTTAACTCTAAATTGTTAACAGGAGTTTGTTCATCTACTTAATTTATGTTTGGGCGTATCAGTCTCAATGTTGATCATATTGATACTAAAATTAGTATTAGTATCAGATCTATTCTACTCCTAAGACATGTGTGAAGACTCAGATCTGACAATTTCAGTATTTATTTAATGTTTTCCAACCCAGTATGAAACACAACTACAGAGGGTCATGAAATAAAGGAGTAACTTAGCTCATGGTGAAGAAAAAGAAGAATCTAAATAAATAAATACAATTTAAAAAGGCTAAAACACACCATAGCTGTGCTATTTAACACAGAACACTGTAAAACAAATTAAAACTGTCCCAAGTAGTTTGTCCCAATGCATGCTGGGTAATTTCCACAGCTGCTCCTCCAACATGTCATTATGGAGTAGATTTTATTACATTATTTTCTGTAGCAATTGTTAGTATTTACAAATGAGTAGAATTTAACCAGTTATAATAGATTTCACTGGTAACTATTACTGTTTACTAACCCACAACATTCCTTTTTACAGTGTAGATACTTCATTATTAACAGATACCAATCATTTATTCATTTTTCCTAGCTTGAATACTGGTAAATTGTATATAGCGCTTTTCCACCTCCGTGGTGCTCAAAGCTTCACATTCACCCATTCACACACACGCTCATACACCAGTAAGTTTCTAAGGTTCTGTCAGTCCTACTGGGAGACTAAGTCAGGTTCAGTGTCTTGCCCAAGGACACTTCTACAGAACCGGGACATGAAACGCCAACCTCTCATTTGATGACCCACTCTACCAACTGAGCCACAGCCTCCCGCACTAAAAGTACATTTATTTTAGTTAATGCAGCGATAATGTGTGTTGTAATATCATATTTAAAGATTAATGTCTACATTGTTAGCAGTTTATGGGACTATATTACACCCTATATTACACCCACCTAAACAACAATAATAATCACGTAATTAACATTTTGCCTTCCAAACACAAGAGAATAGTTAAATAAATTAATAAAAGAAACTGCTTTACATAGTGTGTGTGTATATATATATATATATATATATATATACCATTGCTGTATTATTTCTAAGGATCCTGTTATATTTAATTCATAAAATAAGAACTTGGTAACTGTTGTGTATTGTATAAAGGTTAAAGATGTTAATTATATATTAATTATGTTTAGAACAATATAATAAACACTAGCTTATTAAAACTGCTATGTAATTTGAATTGTAATACTTTCTTATTCATTAAGGGATTATTTTACTTATATTTTTTAGTAGTTTAGAAAGATCTTTATACATTCATTAATATACAGTAGCAGTTAATTAACACTTTAATTATGTGTCAAGGATTCTGCAAAATGACTTTATACATTAAACATCAGGTAACTGTTAACAAATGTCATCCTCTTGGTGTTTATTAAGCTTTTGTACATTACTTAAGGTATGAACTAGACTCATCAAATACACATTAACTGTCTATTAGTGGACATTCTTTTAGGTGGTGAACATAACTAGTAACAGCAAGTAACTAATTTTAAAAAAGTGCTAACTAATTAATTCATATTTTTTTTAACATAGAAAGATGCTCTATGTAGCACAAACTGACCAGAAAGGTCTTCAGATGGGACTATAATAATAATTTGTCATGGGCCAAAGAGGTGACGGCAATATTGTGTGAAATTAGTTTAATTATATTTACAGAAATAAGCTGCAGTGTCATTTGAATGTGTCCAATCAAAAGTTATTAAATGGTTTTTAAAAAAAATGGGAATATATTTGTACAAAAGCAAAACTACATCCAGTTTAAAAATGAATATCAAACAGAAAAATATATCCTTGTAAATGTCCCTGCGAGCACAACTGACAACTGGTACTGTACCTGTGCCAGTGGAAGTGGACAGGTTTAAATGTTTCCCCTGTTCTTTGTGGGACCTGAATGTTGTGGCGAATGAGTTGCATTTTGTCTTATATTGCCCATGTTATTCAAATTTAAGAAAAAAGTTATTTGATTGTGTAAATGATGCTGATATTTTGTTTTTTTGTTTGTTTGAATGTAAAATTCTCAGGTTTCTGTTTATAAAACATGTATTTGCTTTTGCAAATGTTCTGTGTTTGGTGTAGGAGAGGAGACAGAGTATTCTATATCCTGTTTGAATGTATGGTGGTCTGTAGACAACTAAGTACAAATTTTTAAGTGTCTTGTAAACCCATGTGGCCTGGGTACGGATGTGTAGGGCATTTTAATAAATTAAATCAATCAATCATATGTAGTTTTTTTTTTTTTTGGAAGCATGTGGACCCATAGACTTAACTTCTTATTTAAATGTGCACTTTTAATCATCACAATGTGACATTACATATAGCAATTTGTGCTAATTCAGCTCATTATTATTAATCTTATATTCCTGATGTGACAATTCTTCCTATAACTGATGCAAATTCTCTTCCTCCACTCACATCCACGCACAATGAAAACCAGAAGAATTTGTCGTGTCAGGTTCTTTCCTCCCCTCCTCACCCCCTCACCCCTTCTATAGGGATCCGCACTATACATGCATGACATGAGGCGGCTGTGCACGGTAGCACGAGCCTGTTTGCTGTAACGGTAACTGATCACCGCACATCACAACCTGTGGTCCAACTCACCGGCGGTAACGGAGGAGAGGGAGCCCAGCAGGAGCAGCATCACCGCCGCAGACAAGCCTGGTAAAGCCATCCTCCTGCTTCTTCTAGCGACACTTCACATCCTGCACGGCCCATTTACAACATCCCATCTACCTGCACGGAGCAAAGCATCCCGGTTCCGATCCAGAACGGGACTTGTTATGCCTTGATCCGAGGCTCACCTGAACTTGGACTCTGCAGCAGAAGCGCATCAACAAGCCAGAAGAGGAGGAGAAAGAGGAGGAGGAGGAGGAGGAGGAGGAGGAGGAGGGGCTGGTGATGATGGAGCTCTGTACAGGACTCAGTGGAGCCTCATCAGAGACAGAAGAGCCCCTCAGACCACCAGCGGGATCAGTCCGGATGCTGGTGGTACCGGAGAGGGAGGTGGGTGGGGGTGGGGGTGGGGGTGGAGGAGGAGGTGCTTTACTACGGAAAGTCGAGCGGAGCGTGAATGGAGTGCGCAAGTGCTGCAGAGTGCAACGTGCCTCAGCCTCTCTCTCTCTCTCTCTCTCTCTCTCTCTCTCTCTCTCTCTCTCTCTCTCTCTCTCTCTCTCTCTCGCACGCACACACTTGCAGCACAGTCACACTCCCAACACATCAACATCACATCATAGCAAAACATCCCATCTTAAGTTCACACACACACAACTCATACAAGACCCACAACAATATGGAAGACTCCCAGACAAAAAAAATATGATTTTAAATTTTTTATTGAAAAACGGATGACGATCAGTTAGATGGGCTGCTGCAAAGGAGATGGTCCACAGACTAACTGTTAGAGCAGCAACTAGGGGATAAGGCTAAATTTATGTCAGGGTACAGAACCAGTATACAAGCCCAGAAACTCAGAGGAGATTCAAAAAATGCTACAGGAGAACAAGCGAAGGTCAGATCCAGAATCCACAGAAGTACCGATGGGGACTAAACAGTCTCCTGGTCAGGTGTGGAATCCAGGTCCAGTAACAGGTGGCAGGTATCACGTAGACAAGGGGCAGGGAAACACAAAATCCAGAGTACAAAAACAAGACAAGAACCAGAAAAAGCGAGACAATGAAACAGATCAGTCATTTGATGTAGTCAGGGATGATGTATTGCACGCGCGTGACTATCAATAAATATTTTCTGACGTGGCAGAACAATACCCCACCGCTGTTTGCCCCCGTCCCAATACATTATCCCGCTTATTCTACGGGTTATTACAGCTTATTACTGCTTGTTTTGAGAAAAGACAGACAATTGTTTACCAAAATGATCAGGAATTTATTCATAAAGGCGACGGCTTCTGTCAAGAAAAAGTAGTCCAGTTGGAACGTTATTGTTGTTCCTAAGCAATACTCCACTGGCACTGTATAGGCTCTTTGTTACGCTGCTGTCTCTGAACTGCTAAAAACTCCGTAGACGTAGGTCCTACTACTCTAACAGATTGGATAAAATAGGTGTTACAATTTAGCGAATATTTACTTTCAAAGTGGCCGAACTACCTGCGGAGTGATATGGTACCGTGAATCTGAAGTGACAAAACATCGTTAATGTCGCAGCGGGCGGTTATCAAAACAAATCTGCCCGCAAAACGCTGGCAACGTCCATTCAAACTGTTACAACATTTTAGAGGGTCGTAGAGTAATGGGTAACAAACACATTTGCGATTTGACAAAGAAACAGTTTGAGTTTAATTAAATACTGCACAAAACAGGAGGGACACATTTGGCTAAATGAGGGGGCGTGACCATACCAGTGCCAGGAAGTAAAACCAAACAAAGTAAACATGAAACAATATGACAAAATAAAAGCAGATACTAACAATGACAGAAAAAAAACTGGAAGAGCAACGGAGAACTACATAAAAAGACAATAAAAGTCCAGATTCTAACAAAAACAATTAAACGCACAGATACTATGGGGCCGTAAGTCTCCGCCCCTTTTGCTGAGGATCCGGAAGAGATCCTGGATTCTGGATCACTTTGAAATTTTACAATGGGAGAGGGAGAATACATTTCAAAGTGATCCAGAAAGCAGGATCTCTTCTGGATCATCATCAAAATCGAATCATGTGTTCCTTGTCACACCCCCAACACGTCATGAAATTTTCATCAAGATCTGTCCATAACTTTTTGAGTTATCTTGCTAACAGTCAGACAGATAGACAGAGACAAAAAACTCTGGCAAAAACATAACATCTCTTCATTCAGAAAGGGGTGGTCTGCATTGGCGGAGTTTAGTGCTCTCAAAGTACTTTTCTAATATATATATATATATATATATATATATATATATATATATATATATATATATATATATATATATATATATATATATATATGTATTTTTTATGTTTTCCCCTAATTCATAGACCAATAATTTGGGTCCAGCCATATGCGAATTTGCCCAGAAAATTTATAAAAAGTGGGAAATAAAAATATAATGTTTTAAAATGACCTCGTGTGAAAGTTCTTCTATAGTAAAACAATGCTATATATATATATATAGAGAGAGTTTATTTCATATTCCTCCTCATAAACCTCAGGGCCATTGATTTTTTTTGTTTCATGAGAATTACCCATATATTGAATCAACTGAATAAATAATCATAAATTAACTTCTGTCTGGTATGTTTGCACATACGGAAACAGAAACTACAAATAAGTGGTTTGTCTAAAATGTAAGAGAAAAGTCATGAACAGGGACCTTAGGGTTCCTGTTTTACTGCAGTGTAGAATAATGGCGTTCATTGCTCACACCATATATAGGGACCCAGGGACAAGAGTTGACCATAGATTACACAGATCGATACATGATTAACATTCCAAACCTAAGTCGCTCAGTGTCTCTTTCATTTCAATGAGGACCAGTGGAGGTTGATGGTGGAAAAAGGTGCCACTCTCTCTCTCTCTTTACTCTCTTATATGCTCTTCTTTGTCTTTGGCTGAAGGTTATAAGAACAATTTTGTTCAACTTCGATGACAACAGTCATATCTCTTCAACTTTGCCACTGACAGTTTTATCACTCAACTTAGGCTCAAAATGTATAAAATCTCCTCTGATGACCTCTGCTTCCAACACCTCCAGCATGCAAATACTGCACCACTTTATGCATTTTCACCTACTGTTAGTTTCTGGTCTTATTTTCCTCCAGAGAGATTTATAGATTTAGGAGAATTTCCCTTAGAGATTAATGCATTTGGTGCAATAAAAAAAGAAATGGTATGCAGATTGACTGTGGGTGTAAGAAATGAAAGGAATACCACATAAAATATCATGAAGATCTGTCAGTGACTTCTGTAGTGCCAGAAACTGCACCACAAATTCACGGTTAAACAACCCTAAATCTAACAAAGTTGGGACACTCTACAAAATGTAAATAAAAATATGATTAAATAAATGATTTGCAAGTCCTATACACTCATATTTTCTCCAGAATAGAACATATAAAACATTTGCCACCTTTGAAATTAAGAAAGTTACTATTATTAAAGTGAAATCACCTTCAACTTATATGTAGCTATTCTAAAACAGCATGTCCATGGGTACATGTAATTCATTTGTATTTGTGTATATTGCTCTGAGCTTCATAGACCTAAATACAAGATAAAACTAAGATAGGAATAGTAGTAGTAATTTATTCATCCATTTGACAAAACTTAATACATACAGTACAAACAATTGAGATGTCCATACAGACATGGGCAAAAAGGTGTAGCCTGAAGAAACAGCTTATTTATCCCCACACTATTGACATTTGATTGCAATTTTTTTTTGGTGTGATAGATATTGATGGTTATTTGGAGTGCTCTGAAATTGTATTTCAGCATCTACAACATCAGTTAATTTTTTCAATCATCCTTATTTGAAACAATAGAAATAACAGAACAATATCATTCTCAGGATTTAATGACTTAATTCCACTTGGTTGTACCTCATATGTTTTTAAGTTGTGTTCACTTATATCCACAATAGTTCCCCTTAATAAAAAATAGTAGTTTGAAATACTTAAAAAGAAAAACATGTTACAACAACTTTTACATTTGAGTTAGTAGTACTATATCTCAAACTTTGAGTATTCACAAGTTAATATATTTAATTATTCTGAATGTCCGGGTTTACAGTGCAGTATGGAGTTTAACCACATCTTCCAATTTCACAATATTTATGCAAATTCTTCTAAGGTATAATTCTAATGGCTTCCTTTTGCAGTGTGAAGACCTGGAGCAAAACTGGAGACATTTAAAAAAAAGTCAGCCCTGAAAACTATTTCCACTAAACACCCTGGATCAGGTGTTATCAGTCTCAGTGTTATCAGTGATTCTGACCATATACTTGAATGTCAGTGTTATTAGAAATGTGACTACAATGTCCTTCTACCATTTAAGGAATATTGCTCACATCTACCAGGCAGACAGAGTAAAGTCAATACATTCTTTTATCTCCAGAGGCGATTGTAATGCTCTTCTGTCTGGTGTGTCTGAAAAAAAACACTGGTCAGTAACAGTTTGTGCGACACTGTTCTGAAGAAACCCAGACAAAGAGCTCACATTGCTCGGTCTTAAAATCATTACATTGGCTGGCTGCCTGATACAGAATTCATTTAATATTTTGTTCCATTGCTTTTTACATTACTGAATGGTCTCATATACGCCTGATATTATTGAGAAATATGTCCTTTAGAAATGCTCAGAACTCCTCAGACCTTTAGGCTACAGATTTTCTCCTCTGAATCTGCTGATATTTTTCAAACCAAATCTTGAGATACATCTTTACACCCTCACTTTCTACTAATGTATTTTATCTAACACTTTGCTTGTGCTGTCCTCACGACACGTAACGGTGAAGCTAGACAGCTAACAAACTTCTAAAGGAGTCCAAACAAGGCGTTCATTTCTTGTAATGGAGGTTCTCTTTTTTATTTTCTATTTCTTGTTTTGGTCTTAGTTTTCTTGTTTCAGTTTGTAACTGCAACATACAGAACATATACAATTTCAGTTACTAACACATTCGCTACACATGTTATGCATTTACACCGCTATCTTAAATAGCATCAATGTTAGCTTCTCACATAACACAAACTTTACATAACTAATATCCAGTCATATATATTTATAGCACGTGAACCTGTTCACTTACAAAGACGAAAATTGTCCGTGTCTAAAACTGACAGAGCACATTAAACATAAAATATGAGTTGGCAGAAACACGTTCGACACCGAATGTAAGAATAGGGCAAAGGTCCACTCTAGTGAAGAGCGCTCACTCTCCATGAACAATCACGTACAGCGAACACAAATATGTTTAAAAAAAGATAACATCTCACTCTTATACATTTCTAATCGACTATATTTTAACAAATTTTAACATACATTTATGCAACATATGAAATTATGTCTTTGACCTAAAGATATCACATTGCGTATCTTGTTATCTGTCTTATTTTTTTTCTCTCTGTTTTTATTTTGTCTTGTGATGCTGTTTTTTCCCTCAGCAAGTGTGTTCATTGGTTTCATAAACAGTCACACTAACAATGAAAGGGACAGAAGAAAATGATCACAGTACAGCTCATCAGTTTTTGCAGTTTTTGCATATGTATATATTTTTTCTGTATTTTCCAAAAAGTTTTAGGATCTATTTAGGTCTTCGCTGCGGACAACGTGGGTGCAAGGCCTATTGAGTCTGCTGTGATGGCCAGGGGACGAAATATGCCAGGTACACGGTCGTTAGGGACGCGGTCGCCAGGGACGACTCGCACCACTCACACACACTCACAAATTCACAGTAGCGAGCCGTCTCCGAGCACGTGCACGTCACACGCACATATCGCATATTGGCTCCTGCTCAGAATGAATAGGAGTCTATGAACCACGCCCACTCATGGTCACTGACATGAGTGGAAGTGTGTCAAATGTGACCTTAACCTAACAGTGACGTGGGGAAAGATTTTATTTGAGGGCGAGTCCGGGGGGGGCAGAAAAATGCTATATTATTCCTGCTTGGTTTCAGAATTTTTTCTTTATTATATTAGGCCTTCGCCGCGTACCACGACGGATGCAAGGCCTATTGATACTGCTTGCAGTTTAATCTGATTCAACCCTTTGAGCTCTAATTTGACCCCCTAAACATGCACGAAAACTCACCAAATTTTGCACACAACTCAGAAGTGTGAAACATTGCAAGTATTTGTAGGTTTCGTAAAAGTCGGTCAAGAAATGTGTCTACAGCGCCACCTAGAAAAGGTGAAATAGTTTGTATCAGGTCAGATTGCGCCTTAGTGAAGTTAGAGCTATGAAAGTTGGTACACATGTTTGGCACATGATGATGAACAAAAAAACCTAATGATGACCACGCCCATAAACCAACAGAAAGTCCGCTATCTTGGATTGAAATTTAAAAAATTTTGAGTAGTCGTTTTCACTGTCATCAGACTTTATCTATCTCCTCTTTGGCCATTGGGCCAAATGACCTCAAAATCGGCGAACATGATGTAGACAAGTGGGACATCAAAAGTTAACCAATTTATTTGGAAAAGTTGCATCGTTTTCATGCTACGCTGTTGCAAAGTTTGTGAAGATTTCGGGAAAATTACTGCTACATAAAATGTCTGCCTCCCAGTTGTACAACTGTTTGTCATATGAAATTGTTATTTCGCACTATAGCGCCCCCTACAGATTCGCCAAATACACTGTTAGTAAAATGGCAGTAGATCGAACATACGAACACCAATTTGGCTGAAATTTGACTCCGTCTATCTCTCGGTCCTACACCAGGTTATCAATAGAATTTGCGATTTTGCTCTATAGCGCCCCCTGCAAAATCGCCTTTACCAAAATGGCTGTAGATCGCGCATACAAACACCGATTTGGCTGAAATTTGACTTGGACATCACGTGGGGAGGTGGTCGCCAGGGGAGGCAGTCGCGAGGGATGGCGAAGGTCTTTGAGACTGCTTGCAGTTTCAATTTGGATTTGTCATCACTTTTGTCAGTTTTTTTGTGAATTTTAGTGGATTTTAACAAGTTTTGTAAATTTTCTCAGCAGTTTCTTAGTGTATTTTTGTGTATTTTGTGGGGAATTTGAGTTATAACAAATCTGAGACAGAACAGTTGACCAACATAAAGTCTTTTCACTGAAGCACTTCTCATTTAAAATACCACATTAACGTGACACGTACATTAGTTGGGGTTTCCGTTAGCACTAAGGTATCACTCATCTTACAAAAAACACATTAAGTGCACATATATTCCCTTCTCTCTTGAGTCTATTTACTCACAAGAAAATGAAACACAATTAATATACATTAAAAATGATTATTTAATCATTATTAATGAAAATGTATCCAAAGCAACCCTGTGATTAATCTGATTAGAAATTTTAATTATTATACAGTACTAATATTTTCACATTTAAATAATGTTTAACCCTGTTTCTCTATTTATATAAATACAAGATGTCTTCTTTTCCTTTATCTTTCACTCTTGTGTTTTTATGTTCCTTTTCTTTCTGTATACTGAAGTGCTGTATGTTGCTGCTGTCAGCTGTGAAATTTCCCCATGGTGGGATCAATAAAGACTTATCTTACCTTACCTTACCTTGTCTTATCTTATCTTATCTTTGGATCATCAATAAAGTCTTATCTCATCTAATCTCATGTTAATCTTTGGACCATGTTAAAATGAAAAACTGTAATAATTTCCTCACCAAATTTAATTGTTGGCTTATGTCAGTTCAGATTAAAGGCAGTGATTTATTCAGAGAAAAAACTAAACTATTAACTTCATATTGTAGACAATATGCACATTTGTCTCCTTTATGTGTTTGCAAAGTAAGTTGATATTGACCATTTCATGTGTTCTTCTTAATGGACTTTGAAGTGTCATTGAAATCATTTGGCCTGCAGAGCTTTGTGCATGTGTGTAACTGTAGCTCAGCTCATGGGGTACAAACAGACCTGAAGTGGCATTTAATCCATCTGATGCTGCAGGGGAATGAAGGAGAGTTTACCAGCTTTGAAGTGGCCTTATCGCTGCCTTTTTCCTTGCCTCCTTTCAGTGCTAACCCCCAAAACTGCCCTTGCAATAATTTCATTACACTATATGTTTAGAACGTCCATGTCTGTCTGCACTGAGTATTTATGTAAATGAACACCATGAAGAATCACGGTTCAAATGAGGTGAGGAAGTATGGTCAACTAGAAAAGCACTAGGAGAGCACAAACCTCCACCAAGGCAGAACCATCCCCCCAACAGTGCTCCCCATTCCTCACCAAAATGTTATTACAGTCATACCTCAATTTAAAAAAGACCCAGTTAACCAATAATCCAAGTAATGAAAAACCTGTATGTTTATTTTTCGTCTCTGAATACAAAAGAAAATTACATTTACGAAATGAAACCGAAACCCTTGAGATGTAAATACAGTACTGTATGTAGTGTACGTAGCATCCCATTGGCTATGAGGGAGCTACCCATAATGCTTTTGGTGAACCATTGACCCTCATTCATCACAGAGTTACTGTTGTTTGGTGAATTTTTCCCAGTGTGCTCATTGAAACTTTATTACAGTACAAATTCATTGTTCATCATGAGCCCAAAGAAAGTGATTCCTGGTGCGAATGAAAAGAAGAAGCAGCTGCGTTATCAATATAAGTGAAACAAGAGATTATAAAAAGGAGGAGGCAGCCATCATTCCATCAGCACCAATTAAAGACATGCTGGAGAAATTTCATCCGCTTTCCGAATTCGTGGAGAAAAAAAAACATCCTGAAAAAATTATGACATATGCTTTGTGCGTTTTAAGAAGATTATGAAACGTCATCAAAGGCAATAGTCTTTGGATTGATATTTCACAAAACGTCCGTCAACAAACATTGTTGAAGGTGAAAATGACAATTAAAACAACCACAATGGTATGGAAATTATTTACATGTCTGGTTCATTTTAATGGTTTAATGTTTAATGTTCAGTCAGTGAAGACACATTTACCCATTGAGACCAATAAATGAAATCTAAAATAATTAAAAAAAAACAACTTTTAACACATATTTCATACAAAATGTGTCTACTTTTATAATTTTTAAAGGATGTAGGGGGCAGTATTGGGGGCTTTGTAATGAATCAGGCCTTTTACATGTAAAATGTGACTATTTGTGATAATTTCATGGTACATAACCACTTATGGAACAAATGTATTTTGTAAGTTGAGGCACCACTGTATTTGTTCCAGTATTTCCTGAAAATTTCATCAAAATATGTCCATAATGTTTTGAGTTATCTTGCCAACAGACAGACAAACCCTGGTGAAACTACAACTCTGATGTTCCTTGGTAAAAATGGGAGTACTACTAAGGCTTCCGTTTATATAACCACTTTACCAGAGTTATTTGAAGCAACTGTAATTATTTCACATACATATGATAATTGTCTCCTTTTGTCTGAGTAAAAGCAGCTTGATCAAAGATGAACACAGTGACAGCTCCAGTGACAGTTCACATACAGTCAAATTATTAGACCACGAAAAGTCATAAAAAAGAACCTAACAATGGTTATGTAATAAACTCCTGTGTGTATCATGTGACTAAAACAGACAGAAAAGAAAACATGGAATGAATAAAAGCACTGTTTTTATCAGTACAATGCCGTAGAGTTTGATGTAAGAACTGGAGTGATTTTGGTTTTTATCAAGAAAACCATGGAAAACAGATAGACATCAGCACTGAAATTAAACTCTTATGAGATATTTTTTGTTGTTGTCATATTTGTCCAAGCGAATGTACCTTTAGTTGTACCAGGCATGAAAATGAACAATAAATTGAAGAAAACAAGGGTGGTCTAATATATTTTTCCTATAACAGTATACTACATCAGTGACACATTGTTGAAAATTCATGAAAAACTTTGAAAAATGTATGATAGTAATGTTTTTAACATACATAATCCCATTTAAACTTATCTGATGCAATATTCACGTAAGGCTGACAGCTGTAATGACCGCCCATTGTCCCAAATCTTTCTGAAAACCAATCAGAAAACCAGTGGGTGGATGTGACACCCCTGGATCTCTGATAAGCAGACCTAAAATCCATGTAATTTCATTGCAGTGGGACAGCAGCTGTGGTTGCCAGAACAATCCTGTAAAAAAAGGAAATAAAAGTATTTACAGAGTAAAATGTAGATGTTCATAAAGACCATTGACTACTTTTAAAAAATGTGGGTCGAGAAGCGGGTCAGGTCCGTCCTTTCAAATATATTTCTTGTGGTCTGAGCTGCCGGCAGGCTAGTTAAAAAAGTGGTCGTTGTGGGTCATTTATACATCTCACGCAATACTGATATATATACATATATATATATATATATATATATATATATATATATATATATATATATATATATATATATATATATATATATATATATATGCTATAGAGTATAATAAATGTCTTAATAAGTTATCACGCTTACAGTAGCATCGCATGTATATTTCGTATTATAATTCATCAACCAAAACAAAATTATCTTTACAGCCCTAATCTCTCCAAATAAAAGAAAAGGACAAAACTTGCAAATGGAACAACGTTCAAATAATTAAAAAGGAGTGAAAACTGATTATAAAAATGTCAAATTAAATGATATAATGATAATAAAGTATTTCAGGCCATTAACAACGTGCCCTGTTGCCAAACTGAACCCATTCAACCCATCACAAAGGCATCGTCGCAATGTCACACACCCACTCACTGCTCACGTGTGCGCATGCTCACGCTGCCGTCCAAAAAAGCTCTGGCAAAGAGCTGCTGACTTCATCAGTCTTCTCACATTCATGAATATTTGGCCCTTTTCACCTTGACGGTCCATTATAAGGCAGTCTCACGGGACTGAAGTTATTCACCTTTCGCTGCTCTGCACTGTACGTTACTGTAGGTAAACAGCACAGCACAGCATGTTCACCGTACAAAGAGTTTCATCTTAATGAGGCAGGAAGTTTTGTATAGAGTCACACATTCACTTTCCTGGAAACTAGTGAAGAACTACACAACAACATAGTGTTATGGACACACTGTGTACTGAACCCCAAAGCTTTAATGACAGCAAAGCAGCCATATGGACTATTAAGGATGCAAAAGGTGAAGAAACATGAAAATAAAATAAATGAACATTCCATTGTAAAGTCCTGTGTGGGGAGGTGTTAGGAACAAACTGGCTATAGTGTGTTGTGTTCATTGTTACAAAGATCACTGATAGACAAGGACTGGGACAGAATCATTCTCATACAAATAGTGTTTAAATCATTATTTAAATGTTCATTTTGGGTCTTATTAGAAACAAGTATTCAGAGAATGCCTAATCTTGCCCCTGTTTTGTGTCAATCTCAAGTTTCTATGACAACTAATGTTGGGCAAGATTAATACATCTATGAGTAATAAAAGTAGCTTTAGCAAAATATGATCTCTTTAAGTAAAATAAAAAGAAAATTGTCTTTAAGAAATTACAATTGCAGATCACATTGACAAACAAATTCTAACACAAAACCATTACATACAAAATGTCAAAAAAGAACACAACTATCAAAAGTCTGAGATAAATTAACCTTATTATTACAGAGAGTACATGTAATAGGGGTGGCCAATTAGAATAATAACTTGCAAATCGATTTGGGACAGACAAATGTAATCAGTATCTGGAATTTTTACTGCACTCGCTGATTGAAATAGAACCTGTCAAGCTTTGTAACCATCATTTGTTTCCACTAGTTGCAGAAGCATTGTTGGATTTCTTCATAAAGCTCTGCACGAATCTGATTGAACCCATAAGATCCAAACATCCACTAGTGACCAATATTATTTATTTATATATGATATATAATGTTAAATGTCCCTTGAGCCACTAATCCTGTCAATACTTGTAAATAATTGCTGTAAAATAGAATAGATCTATATTGTCATTGTGAGACAATGAAAGTGCAGTTTGTCATCTCTTGGTCACCCAGTGGTCACCCACTTGGACGTTCAGAGGCTCTGTAGTGCACATGGAAATTTTATCATCTTCTACAACAATGATTTACCAGTAAAACCCATGGGGTTTGATGACTGATAGTGGATGAAGACACGTGGTTTGTGTGCAGTTAAAAAATGAATATATATATATACAGTATATATAAGCCCTGAACACCAGAGCAATAGACACCAGGGTCTACCACAACAGACAGGATCCCAGGTGTAGGCTGTGTAGAGAAGCCCCTGAAACAGTCCAGCACATCACAGCAGGGTGTAAGATGCTGGCAGGCAAGGCATTCATGGAGAGGCATAACCAGGTAGTGGGCATACTGTACAGGAACATCTGTAAAGAGTATGGATTGGAGGTCCCAGGGTCAAGATGGGAGACCCCCCCCAAAGGTGACAGAGAACAAACAGGTCAAGATCCTGTGGGACTTCCAGATCCTGACTGACAAGATGGTGATGGCCAATCAGCCTGACGTAGTGGTGGTGGATAAACATGAGAAGACAGTGGTGGTGATAGATGTAGCAGTCCCCAGTGATAGCAATATCAGAAAGAAAGAACACGAGAAGCTTGAGAAATACCAAGGGCATTAGAGAAAATGTGGAGTGTGAAGGCAACAGTGGTACCAGTTGTGATCGGAGCACTAGGGGCAGTGACCCCCAAGCTGGTAGAATGGCTCCAGCAGATACCAGGAACAACATCAGAGATCTCTGTGCAAAAGAGCGCATTGTTCGGAACAGCTAAGATCCTGCGCAGAACCCTCAGGCTCCCAGGCCTCTGGTAGAGGACCTGAGTCTGAAGGAGACACCGCCCAGGTGGGGCGAGAGGAACATATATATATATATATATATATATATATATTCAAACCCTTTAAAAATTCTAAAAATTTACAGATTTTGTGTTAAAAGAAAATGTAGATTTAGATTCAGGCATCCGGGAAAGAAGAGTTGAACCTTGTCTGGGTGAGAATGAGGATGCAGCAGCAGTGTCATGTATCATGTTGCCCTGTAGGATGCTGGATTTGACCAAGGTTCTGTAGAACAGTCTGTGTCTCTGGGCTTGCGGAGTCCACGTTTTTATCAGTTTTTCTTAAGCTGATGATCGTCTGCGGGTCATATATTCTTCTTGCACCGTTCAGCAGCTTTTGATACTAAAAGTGGTAAAAAAAAAAAGCACTATATAAATCACATCCATTATTATTATTATTATAGTCAAGTGATATGGCCATCATATACACATATAGGCAAATGCAAACATTGATTTTCTGATCCCATACACCATAACTTTTCCAAAAATGTATAGTTTACCAAATCCCTCTAAAAAATCCCACTGAAGCTAAAATGTGAACATAATGAACTTGACTATAAAAAAAGGCTTTGTAGCTGTAGTTATGAACTAACATCCCCAAAGTCATTTCAGCTCTACGGCCTTAGCCTTTCATTTCATTTCTCTTGCTGTCCCTTTTTGGTAAACAAACATCAAATCATTAATTTGACAGGAAACACAGGAAACACTGAAAACATATGAGCCAGAATTTATGACACAGCCCAAACTTTGCAGCAGCAGTCAGATGTCAGGACTGTGTGCATCACTGGGTCCTCATTCTGTCATATTGTGCAGAAAAAAAAGGAAACTGACAAATACACAGAGGCCAGTGAAAACAAATGTCTGTTAAAATGTTTCAACTGATGGCTTGTGCTGGCTGTAAAAAGTCCTAGCTGCAATTAACTCTCATTCAGAAACATCAACATCTGCCTAAAAATACACTAAGTCACCATTTCTTCCAATAAACTGGATATGTAATATTTATGCTAGTCCATGTGTTTGAGTCTGTGAGGATGTGTGTGTATTACTACCTTCACTACTAAACTAATGCTTATATTGGGTCATATGATCATCGATGCAGACGACATAAGTCACTTTTTCAATTCTCTACACTTTCAGGCACCTATTTTCTGCTCCTCTACATTTACAACATTTACATTAGCTAGTTTGCTAATGGTGACAAACATCAACAAAACACTAGATCTACACACAAGGCAGATTTCAATTCAGACTTCAAGACAGCAAAATAGCATGTTCAAATCTTAATCATTAAACTTTCAATAGACATTTACTCTATTTAGATGTATTTTGGATGCATGTGGGTTTTTTTTGTTTTTTTTGTTTTTTGTACGTTTTGCAGGGTTTTAGACACTCTTAAGCCACTTTGTCACTAAAATTAGCAGGTTGGCCCACATTTTAAAAACCCACATGCCAATCGTGTTGATAATGACATCACAAGTGCAACAGAATACAAAGGAAGCAAATAATATAGAGCAACATGGAAGCAAGTCAGGCGCTGGTCAGTGTATCTTGTTTTATAATTTTATCTCTTCTCAAAATGGTTGAAAGGCAGCAGAAGATGAACAATTTTCGAGTGCAGATGGAATGTAGACAACTTCAACTTTGTTGTGCCACATAATATGACATAAGCAGAAGTGGTGTGATGTTATAAGATGTCACATAACGCCCTGTCATCACATAAAGTAGTTGGTTTTTCCTATTAATAACTATGGTTAGGTCAACACAGTGGTCCAGTGGTTAGCACTTGTGCCTCACAGACAGAAGGACTGTGGTTCAAATCCCACACCAGATTTATTTGTGTGGAGTTTGCATCTTTTCCCCCGTGTCTGTGTGGGTTTTCTCCAGGTACTCCAGTTTCCTCCCACCATTCAAACACATGCACTGATAGGTTAACTGGTTAATCTAAATTGTCCATAGGTGTGAATGTGAGAGTGATTGTTTGTCTATATATGTTCAGCCCTGAGATAAACTGGAGACTCATACAGGGTGTACCCCGCCTTCACCCATTGTAGCTGAATTAGGCCCCCAGTGACCCCTGTGACCCTAGTGAGGATAAAGCAGGTTCAGAAAATGATGGTCAGCATCAGTACAGTGGTACCTCTACTTATGAAAGACCCAGCTAATGAATAATTCAAGTAATGAAAAACCTTTACATCAATTTTTGTCTCTAAATACGAAAAAAAAATTCTGTTTACGAAATGATGAACATAAATATGTATATTACTGTACATACTGTATGTAAATATGTCATGTACATACTGTACGTAGCATCCCATTGACTATGAGGGAGTTACCCATGATGCTTTTCATGACCCTTTGACCCTCATTCATCACAGAGTTACTGTTGTTTGGTGAGTTTTTCCCAGTGTGTTCATTTAAACTTTTTTACAGTACGTATTCATTATTCATCATAAGCCCAAAGAAAGTGATTTCCGGTGCAAATGAAAAGAAGAAGTGGGCTGCGTTATCAATAAAAGTGAAACAGGAGATGATAAAAAAAATTATGAAAGTGGCACGTGGTTGAGTGATATCGCAAAAGAATATGGCTGAAACCTGTCCACCATCGGTACAATATTGAAGCAGAAGAATGCATTAAAAGCACCGACCCCTTCCAAAGGCATCTGTGTGATATGGAAAAAGAGGTCATCACTGAACGACCAGATGGAGAGACTGTTACTCATTTGGATAAAGGAGAAAGAAATTGCAGCAGATACAGTGACTGAGGAGATTGTTTCAGAAAAAACATTCGACATATTCACTGATCTGATGAGGGAGGGTGGGGGTGAGGGTTACTTTTACTTTTCATACATATTTCATACAACATTGGTTATTTTTTTTATAATCTTTACATCTTTACATTTACTTGTTAATGTAATTTTCCATGTAAAATGTGACTCTATTTCCAAAAAATTCACAGTACGAAACCACTCCTGGAACTAATTAATTTGGTAAGTAGAAGTACCACTGTATTAGATTGGTGGGTTTAACTGTCATATCCACCTTCTGTGTGTTTCTAACTCAGGATTTGTCTATCATACTCAGATGTACATAGGACTTTATTGCACATAAATATATTATATGTCAGATCATAAACATGATGATGTTCTCATCAGAGGAATCTGGTCTGACAACCCACAAGAGTCGCCAAAACATCCCAGAGTTATTTTGTCACAAGTATCATCTGTCATCACGAGAACCAGAAGGAAAGTCCGGTTCATTCAGCATTGCATATTCCCTATTAACTACGATCTCATCAACATGTCTAATTAGTTTGAGGTGGACATTCTCTCCTCTTAGCTCAGTGCTTCACCTGTATCCTTGATCAGGTTTCAGAAAAAAAGATGGTGGCAGCCATGAGCAGCAGAGAGACAGCAGCAGCTTATTTCCTTAAGTGGTTCCGATTGAAGTGCTGGCATCAAGTAGAAGGACTGTCCTCCTCACAAGGAGGGCCAGAAGGAGAGGAAAGATGAGTGACAGGGACAGACACAGAGGGAGATGGCAAGTGTGTGTTTGTGTGAGCGGGAGAGCAACAGAGGTAAATGACGTAAGTGTCTTTTCTTAGCATTCGTGTGAGGCTCTCTCCTCACAAGGACATGTACAGGTGCCCAGTGCTGAGGGAGCAAAGTCCACTTTCATGAGACATATGCACCATATACAGTAACACTTAATCTGCAGTTAACTCTATGAAAAAGTACACTCAGCAAACTCACACTTTAAAAAAGATACCCCTGTGGATGCTATCTGAATGTAACAGCCTGGTCACACTATAATACACGTATGTTTCTAAAAGGGTATTATTGTTCAACACCAAAAGTTGACCACTAATTATTTCTGTCCATATTTTGATGCAAAAAACAACTTTAAAACTGTAACAACTCTTGGATATAACACTATTTCTAATTTAAAATTTTACACTGTGGATACCATGTACTCACAGACGATCCTGAAAACAGCATAAACACAAGCTTTAATCATTAATTAATTCCATGTAATCATTGACAATGTGTTTAATTGTACAGCTGTTTTATGTGTTTAATCTGTTCTTGTATTGTATTCTTTAATTTTGGTTTTTATTTATTCTTCTGTACAGCATTTTGGTCCACTGTAATTGTTATCAAATGCTTTACATAGTGTAAGAGAGTTTCATTGTTAACCTTCCCCCTGTAAGTCACTTTGGAAAGAAGTGTCTGCCAAATGGATAAATGTAAATATAATATAAACAAAGTGATTTTCACAACAAATGTCCAAAGGTGTCTGTACTGACCATGACTTTCTACCCCTGTGACACACACACACACACACACACACACGTTTACATGTCTCATGAGGACTGAGTTTGTAATCGAGTAGCCATTTATTTCAATAAAATAAAAAATAATAATAAAATTTTAGATAACTAAATTCAATGTAAAAATAAACAATGAATAGATCTAAAATAATTATATATATATAAAAAAATACATAAAATAAATTAAATAAATACTCATAATGTTTACATATCAATATCCTCATAAAGATAGGAATACAAGCACACACACAATGCTATCATTTTTCCCATCTACCTTGATAGATACAAGGCTAAATAAAACTAAACTAAAACACTGCTTATGTCTGGATAAGAAGCCCATACATACACTTAAAAATGTCATTTTGAAGAATATCCATATTTATCCAAAACATACCATAAGACCTATACTCATACAAAAGAACAAAAAAACAACAAATGTGTTTTTTATTAAAACCAAAAAAGGTCACACATAGCAGAGGGTTGAAATTCAGTAAAATAATAATAATAAAAAAAACAGCCCTGTATTTAACCCATAAAGACCCAAACATCTACTGTTGATCCATTTGGACATTCAGAGTTTGTAATTAACATGAAAACATTGTCAACCTCTACAATATGTATTTACCATTAAAATCCATGGAGTTGAATCGATAACATTGAACAAACACACATGGTTTAATGGTCATTTATTAATACATTTGCTGGGGGGAAACTCCACTTTTCCTTTAGTTTACTCTATTCCTCATACAGTACAATAACCCACAACTTTATTTTAAAATTCTAAGAATATCTATGATCAGTGAACGAAATAGGAATATACCTGATTTATAATGAAAACCTTAAAAAAAAAGAGGTTAATATTATAATAAATGACGATAATTCACTTATGAATGATTAGATATAGAAATAAAAAAAATCTTTTAAAAACCTCTACAAAAGTAGCACTGGGTCTTTATGGGTCAAAGAATATTTCCACAAATGAGACTGAAGAATAATTAATAATTTACACTCCCTTTTGCAAGTAGACATTGGTAGACAGGACACTGCAGGAGATCCATGAATGAATCAGAAATATGGGTTAAGTGGTCAAAACTCACCTCACCCATTAAGCACTTTAAATACTCCACCAAGGAATGGTGGGGTTATGATTTTGCCAGCGTTTACTTCCCTGTACGTCTGACATTTAACAAATGAGCTCAGAAGGTTATAAATGGATTTGTCTGAAATGTTTAGGAAATGTTGATACCGATTGGTGGAGGTGTGTGTGTGTGTGTGTGTGTGTGTGTGTGTGTGGGGGGGGGGGGGGGGGGGGGGGGGGGGGGCACATGCATGTTTCATTCGGTTGGTTGGGGTAGTGAAAGGGGGGGTTGGGGTTGATTTGCCTTGGCAGACTCTATTTTGATTTTGATTGATTGATTGATTTATTTTTTCCAAAAGAAAATCTATTTGTGCCGAGAATTTACACACACATTTTCTAACATAATATTTGTAAACTAGTGTTCTGTGTTCACTTACGATTTATTTAATATATTTTATTGGTCATTATTAATCCCTTAGAGGGTTTAAAAAAATTCAAAGATATCCTTGGTACTGTTTTTAAAATGTGACCATTTCAATATTCTTACCACATATGACATCACTCACACGTTAGATCTAATGTTAAATACGAAACACAAGATATTGTCTGATTTAACATCTTATATGTCAATAACCCTGCTTTAAGGTAAAGGTTGTAATGGAATTATATTGTGTCTTAACATTGTATTATTTCTTTATTATTTGTATTATTACTTTGTCTTTGTAAATCACATCTGAGAGTTTTAACTGTTGATTGTTCTGAACCCAGGACATGTTTAAACCAGTCAGCAACAGTAACAGGGGGTCTGGTTATCACCTATGTGTGTCTCTCCTTGGTCTGGCAGAGATCTCTCCACATACATGCTCCTGTGTGTGTGTGTGTGTGGGTGTGTGTGTGTGTGTGTGTGTTCTCTGTCTTGAACATAACTTATTATAATGATTATTCAAAATATCATTCTGATTCCAGCTTTGTTCTTAATTAAACTGAAATAATTCTGTAACAAAGGTCATACATTTTGCAAATACACCACTCACTTGACGTCATATGACATCAAAACATGACATCATCAAGCCTATCGGTGTTATCTCATCTGATGTCCAAAGGTAAGATGAAGTGAATGTAAAAAAAAGAAACAACAACAAAAAAACAAAAACCACCTGATACTATCTCGTCTGGATTCTGAAATATCACCACTTATATGTCATGTTGACCTTTGACCTTTATAGCCCAACATCTAATCATCAATCATCTCTGAATTTCATCAAAATCTATCCATAACTTTATGAGTTATCTTACTGACAAATAAACAAACTAACTAACAAACAGATAAAGAAACACGAGCTAAAACATAACCTCCTTCCCAGAGGTAAAAACTACTGTGAGCATAAATGGTAAATAATCTCTCAACTTCCCATATGTGCACAAGAGGTGGTTCCCATATTTATTTAAACCACTTGAAAGCTCTATAATACTAAACTCAATTTCACTTCAATTCATTCTTAAATTAGACCAGATTGAATTAATTTGATTAGTCCCTGAACCTCAACATCATATTGTTGTGCATGATCATTTCATATTAAATTGTCATGGAGAGATAATAAGTAGGATGGAAATGCTTGTTATTAAATCACCCTTCCTGGATAGTGCTCTAATGGGATATGCTCTCCTGAATCAAATTATTACAAAATTAAAGGCGCTCACTGTGGCAAGAAACCCTCCAGGAACCTCTTTGGTCCTGAAATCCCCTCTTCAGTAAAGTCCCCACAAGTCTTTCCATCATTTAAACCCTTCAACCCCATTATTCATCTGCTGGAAATCTGCTCTTTTTACATTTGATCTCATCGGATTATGCAAATGCTCCCAGATTGTAGTCATTTGATTAACTGATTCTACTTCACTGAGCAGCATT
>CM035793.1:29059886-29299886 GCA_020466265.1 Siphamia tubifer
AACTGTCTAAAAGGATAAGAACATTGCTACTTATACAATGTACCACAGCAGTGCATATACTTTAATATAACTGTCAACCAGATTTGAAGCAAACTCTTAAAAATAAAAGTTTACGGGTCAACTGACTTGAATATTCAGGTAGGAAAAATCAGTCTCTGCATTTAATTATTATTATTATTGATAATAATAATAATAATAATAATAATAATAATAATAATAATAATAATAATAATAATAATAATAATAATAATAATAATAATAATAATAATAATAATAATAATAATAATAATAATAATAATAGATTTTTGAAATTGATAGATCAAATTGAGCTGAACATGATCCTTGAATGAAAATGACTTTGAGACCTCTGTTATAACTGAACCCAGTGCATAACTCCAAATACTTTTTGATAAAAAGAAGTAGTAATTTGCAATATTTATCTTTAACTTAAACATAGTCTGAGGATTCCAACAAAGAAAGATTAGACTATAGACAGTGTAGGTTACAACACAAAAAGTTCTGGTGATTTCATGACCTAACAAGTGAGTGAACAACACAACTATGCAGATGCAGGATGTTCCTGAGGGATTATATTTCACAGTATGCCAGCGTCACATCCCTGAGGGAAAACAGGAGGAAGCCTCTGAAGGAGAGGACATGCACTGACCTGTAATGAATGCATACCTGCTGGGATCACTGATTAGTAAAATGATAGCTGAAGGACCTGGAAGTGATTATGCAAAATCATAGCAATAGATCTGCACAGTAAAAAAAAAAAAAAAATCCCTTTTTTTATGGAAAACAAATACAAAAATTGTGCTGTGGATGCCAGAACCACATCAAACTATGAATACATTTATGGAATAACATGTTGATTTAATATTTTAAATGTGTAGATTTAACATTGACTGTAAAAGGAACTGTACCTTATATAGCCCTACATGTTGTCCATAGTGATTTCTAAATTGGGAGACATTTAGGCTTCAGTGTCTTCAAAGTTTTAAATTGCCTTTAAGATTTAAAAGTCTTAAATTGTTAAATACAGTAGTACTTCAACTTACCAAATTAATTAGTTCCAGAAGTGGTTTCATAAATAGTTGCATTTTACATATAAAAGACCTGATTTGTTCCAAGGCTCCCAATACTACCCCTAAAACCCTTTAAAAATTAGACAAATTTATCAGTTTTGTATAAAATATGTGTTGAAAGTTAAAGTAACCCTCACCCCCACCCTCCATCATCAGATCATTGAATATGTCGGATGCTTTTTCTGAAACAATCTCCTCACTCATTGTATCTCCTGCAATTTCTTCCTCCTTTATCCAAAAAGTAACAGTCTCTCCATCTGGTCGTTCAGTGATGACCTCTGACCTCTTTTTCCATATCACACAGATGCCTTTGGAAGGGGTCGCTGCTTTTAATGTATCCTTCTGCTTCAATATTGTACCAATGATAGATGGGTTTCTGCCATATTCCTTTGCGATATCACTCAACCACTTTCATATTTTTTTATCATCTCCTGTTTCACTTCTATTCATAACGCAGTCGCTTCTTCTTTTCATTCACACCAAAAACTTTCTTTGGGCTCATGATGAATAATGAATACGTACTGTAATAAAGTTCCAATGAACACACTGGGAAAAACTCACCAAACAACAGTAACTCTGTAATGAATGAGGGTCAAAGGGTCATGAAAAGCATCATGGGTAGCTCCCTCATAGCCAATGAGATGCTATATACAGTATGTACTTGTCGTATTTATGTAGATAACATAGTTATGTACAGTACGTACAGTAATGTACATATTTATGTCTCGGTGGGTTTTGTTTCATAAATTTAATTTTCTTTCGTATTCAGAGACGAAAAATTGATGTAAAGGTTTTTCGTTACTTGGATTATTCGTTAACTGGGTCTTTCGTAAGTTTTGGTACGACTGTATTTTCTTTTTATTACTCTTTTTCTCAGCAAATAGGCTATTTTAACATTGTGGTCAGAACCACCTTGTTTGTCAATTTACAATTACATTTTCTCATAAAAATTGAAACACATCCTTTCTACCTGTAAAAACTACAGCTACATTTGATTTAATGGCTACTCTGTGCCGCAGGTCACCAACACCTGGTCTAGGGTATGCTTAGTAGGTGCATTAATATCTCAGCAGCTTCAAAATCCATCAAAGTCATTAAGTTCATGCCTCTGCAGACAGAGTGAAAGAAGTGAAAAATAAAGTAAGCGTCATTCACAAATCCCACACCTCTTAAGTTCATTCAGTTCTTTCTTTGTCAAACAGCTGGTATCTGAGAGGTGACATCGGAACAGATTGCACGGCACCTACACTCCATCAAAAGCAGTTCACAGTCTGGTTTTTTACCAAATGATGACAGAGTAGCTTTTAAAGTGTCGAGGCTGAAGGGACTGACAGCTGCAAATAGTACTCATCAGATCAGATTGTGTGGAGCACGGCGAAATGGGGCTTAATTGCAGTGCAGCTAATGTTAGGTAATGAACTCAGCCACATGTGAATACAACATGCAGGTTTTATTTCTGTGCATGTATGACAAAGACACAAATGATGGATGAGACCTAATCAGCCTTCATTTTCATTTAACTGTAACTCCTGCCCCATTTCTGCTAGGTGGCAATTAATATCCTCTTTTTACTATGTTGATTTGATGCCATGCCATGTATTTTTAATCAGGTTTTTTTTTTTCTTCATGCTAAAAAAGGCCATATGGCATGATGGCCCATGTACACGGTAGCTTATAATGTTGGAATAATTGTATTATTTTATTTCTCATTCCTCTATTTAGTCCTAGTTCTACACATTTATACTCATATTTGACCTGGTGCAGTGATTACCCAGTTACATGTTGTCTGTCATAAGATGTAAAATTATTTGATTTCAACTTTATGGGTAATTACATTACACAGTAGTACATTTAAAAAATAAAAATTTGTTTTTGATTTTACAATATCTAATTTCATAATCCAAAGTCGTTCCTCACATTGATTATCAAATGCTATTTTTATTATTATTATTATTATTATTATTATTATTATTATTATTATTATTATTATTATTATTATTATTATTATCCTGTTTTGTTGTACTGTATTATGATGCATTTTTCTACATGTTATTGGAACGACTTCTATTTTATTTATAATGTACAACAGTTTTCAGACACATTGAATCATTGATAAGAGAGGGTTTGACTACAAAGCAATAATAGCAAACTTCATAATTTTCTGTTGCAGCATTGGCATTATTACGATACAATTTAGAATTTTTTTATCTTGAAATCAATTTACACTGAACAGTATAAAACGGGTTTAAACATTGGTAACATTCTAAACATATATGTATATAATCACTATGTGTTATGACTGATTATTGAGTGAACCCAAATGCATGACTCACATCAGAAATGACACTTTGACTCAAGTTTATTTGTAATAAAATAATCAGCTGGGTCCTCTCACTCCAGGATATGTGTTCCACTGACAAAAAATAAAACAAAACTAGACACAAGACTACATTATAAACCACATATTAAAATTTTTTTAGCTCTTAAACAGGAAGAAAAACCTACCTTGAACTTATAAGAATGTTAATGTGATGTTTATCTTAATAATTATTGATAGCAGATTAAATTTCATATCACTGAGAATGGGAGATCCTAAAAATGTGATTGTGTTTAAATACAAGCCCCGTTTTGTTTGTGTAAATTTCACTCAACTTTTGTCTTACCATCATCTGGACTGAGTTTGTATTATGTAATAAATTATTGTCAAGTTGGTTATTACAGCAGCTCCATGTAGGTACTAGTACTACATGTGTTACCCCTGATACTACTGATTAATATGATAGTGTATGTACTTCTTCATACATTTATCTGTGTGATTAAATTAAATTTATGTTAAGCTGTTTTGGTAGGATCAAAATATCATAATTTACATAAAGACTTGTGGAATCTCACCATCTTAAATTGCAAATTATATTAATTTACCATGTGATTAATGTTTCAGAGGAACTGTATCATTTAAAAAATGCAGTCAAAGCTTTTAATCTCATGGAAAATGTGTTTTAAATGGTCTATTTATTATTCCAATTGCTGTTTTTGTAGCATTAATGTCATTAGTATGGTGAGTTTATTATGGTCAGTTTTAGTAATATTTTAGCATTTGTCTATACGATGTCTATTTGTATTTTGGTGTATATTTCACACATTCAAATCTAATGAGCAAAGTGTTAATCGTCTTTCATTATACTATTCTTATTCGTTTTGGCTTATTATTATTGATTCATTCATTTTCTAAAATGCTTAGTGCTTAAAAGGATGACAGGGGTGTTGGAGTCTGTCCCAACCACCAGTGGAGAAAGGTGAGGTACACCCAGGGTGTTCCCAGCACATGGCAGGGCTGACGTAAACAAACGAACACCCATTCTCATCATCATCATCATCATCACCATTTCCACCACCATCATCATCATCATCACTAGTTTCCAGTGCGAGTTGCAATCAACCATACTTCAGCCTAATGTAGTAACATTTTGGCAGCCTCTGAACTCCCACTATTTCTCTGGCTGATGCTAATGGCTGCCAACTGACTTTTGGCAAAGTTACTTTCCGATTTGCACCTTATTAACTCAACTCACTAATGACCTTGTGCGCTGAGCCAATATTCAATTAAAATCATAATCAGCTTCAACAGTAATGACTGAAAATGACAATACAAAGGGTGAATGACAATTAAACGCTGTCATTAAACATACATCGCACAACGCAAATGAAACAGAGAGAAGGAGGGCGCTGGAGAACAGCTTATATCTAATGGTGATTGAGCTGGTGTCAACTGGAATCCATTACTGGTCCCATTTAAGGCCTTCGATTGAACTGCTTATTGGAAGAGGAAGAAAACAGATTAGTTCTTTCTGCAGTCACAGTTTTTGAAGGGAGAGTTGGAACTGAATTATGGCATAAAGTTAAAGAGGGAATGTTCCTCCTCTGCAATCACAGACTGTGGTTTTATGGCTGCTTTCAAACAAAACACTCTGTTTCAAAGAACAGTAAAGAGGAATGAGCCGAGTGATCAATCATCAGAGTCACTGCCACTGCACAGACACACAGGCAAATCCCCTTTTGTCCTGTTACTAAAATTCAATAAATGAAGTAATGATTAGAGTCCAACCTCACACACTATCTCTGTTTTTTTTTTGTTTTTTTTGTCACTTTACAGATACAAAATGAGGAGCAAGATGATTTTGAACCATTACACCATCGGTCAAAATGATCTGTAGTGTTATATATTTTGATCATGTATGTAGCTGTGTGTAAAAACCCAAAATATTATGGGCTGGAATTCAGTAAAAGACAGGCAAGTTAAAACTCATACAATGTAAACCTGCATGTTAGCGGAACTATAGGGTGGCTGTGGCTCAGTTAGTAGAGCGGAATGTCTAAGGAATGAAGGGTTGGTGGTTTGTGTCCCGGCTATGGCTGTCCACATGTCAAAGTGTCCTTCGGTAAAAACACTGAACCCTGACTTAGTTTCCCAGTTGGACTGACAGAACCTTAGAAACCTACTAGTAGTATCTGCATAAGGAGCCATAGACAACAGGATCTGCAGTGACTCACTTGTGTCCTGTGTTGACCTGTGACCCCAGACCTCTTCCCTCACCCCCACCTGTCTGTTGGATGGACCCCCCCCCCCCCTTCATCTACAAATGGACGTTCATCTATATCCTGTCCGTCCATGACAGTGGATCTCTCCATCAGTGTGGTTTTCCTCAATATTTTGTTTTTTTCCCCACTGGGTTTTGGAGTTTTGTCTTGCTGAGAAGGAGGGTCTGGACAGCAGGTGCTTGGGACTTGATTGTGTGTGAGTTTTTTTGTAAAGTCCTATGTGATTACATTGTTGTGATCTGGGGCTCTATAAATAAAATTGAATTGAATTAAATTCAATACTAGTGTATGAGTGTGGGTGTGAATGTGTGAATGTAAGGCTAATGTAAAGCGGTTTGAGCACCATGAAGGTAGAAAAGTGCTATAAAAGTGCAGTCCATTTTACTCAAAAAATGTAAGGCATCGATTGCATCAATTATTTTAAGTTGATGAACTTAAAAACTGAAATTTTCCAGAACTTAAAATGTTATAAAACACTTTTTAACTTAGTATTCTAAGGTTCTGTCAGTCCTAATGGGAGACGAAGTGTCTTTGCCCAAGGACACTTGGACATGTGGACAGACGGAGCCGGGACATGAACCTCTAACCCTTCAGTCATTGGACGACCTGCTCTACCATCTGAACCACAGCCGCCCTTGAATAACATTCCTATTTTGTGTTTGGTGTGATAGATATCAGTGATTATTTTGAGTGCTTTGAAATTGTATTTCAGCATCTACTACATCAGTTAATTTTTTTTCCAATCAACCTTATTTGAAACAATAGAAATAACCGTGCAATATCATTCTCAGCATTTAATGACTTAATTCCACTCAGTTCTACCTCATCTATATTGTTAAGTTATATTCACTTATATCTACAATTGTTCCCTTTCATTAAAAAATATTAGTTGGAAGTACTTAAAAAGCAACTTAACACATTTGAGATAGTAGTACTATTTCTGAAACTTTGAGTATTCACAACTAAATATATTTAATTATTTTGTACATATACACTGTTGCCTATGAAGTTGGAATGATTTATTTTCTTAAATGCTCATTAATTATTTTAAATATATGCTATTTAAAAGAGAACACAAACAAATGTTAATCAACAAATAAATTGAATAATCATAAATTCTACGAAGGGTATGTAAACTTATGAGCACACATGTATATAACCAACAGTATATGTATGCTAACTGTACTGTGTGAAACTACTTTGTTAGTTAGTTTCAGTTTTGTTTCATAGTGACAGAGTACTGATTTCCATAGAGACGTGTGTGTGTGTGTGTGTGTGTGTGTGTGTGTGTGTACTTTTGAGAAATGTCAAGTTTTCACCTAACACCCTCCTCCACTGTTTTTGGAAATGCGCAGCAGAGAACATAAGTAGCCCTTCCTGGCTAATCACAGTTATGGTACTCTCATTGTGCCTCCGCAGCAGCTGTAGCCCTAATATGTGCTTTATTTATTTATTTATTTTGGGGAAGTGCAGCAGCTGTGTGCTCTAATTCCAATAGGGTTGCAGTAGAATAGACTGTTTCTAAATAAATTAAATGACCCAGAATTATCAAAGTAGCAGCCATGATACAGTAGGAACAGAGTGAATTCTCTGAAGTTTTAATGATGTCCAGTACAGAAGCAATGGTGTTTCCTTTTATATGCACAAATCCTTACATTATCTTCCTGTGGGTCAAAGGATAGAATTCAAAATCTAACTCCTGGTCTATAAAGGACTAAATGTCCTTGGACCCAAATACATCTTAGACCTGCTGGTTCCCTATGAAGCATCCAGAGCCTTGAGGTGTTTCACTTTGTTAATGTTGTCCAACCAATGTTGGGTGAGATTAACAAAGTGAAGCATCATTCAGTTGTTCTGCTTCTCACCTGTGGAAAAAACTACCTGAATACCTGAGGTCTGAGAAAAACTATCAGTTCATTTAAATCGGGCCTGAAAACAGTATTAAGACAGTTTTTACACAACTAGGTGTCAGGAGTACACATATCCACCATGTTTTACAGTCTTTTAACACATGCACAAAGAGTCAATAAAAAATGCTTTAGTTTTACTTGCACATTTACGTACTTAAAAAAGAGTGTAAAACACATCATATACCTTCTTGAAAAAGTCTTATTTATGTTTAACTATTACCCTGATAGAAACAAACACCACGAGCTCATTGTTTCTGTCTTTCTTTCTTCTCCACAGTTGCTTTAATGGACATTTTCTGCACCTCACCAATCACTTACATAACTACAGATACACACAAACAAAGATATGCTTCACCCATGTTATTGCTTTCTTTTTGTTTCCAGTTCATCCTCCTATCGAGTCCATAGCCAGCAGGAAGGCAGGAGACAAACTGTGATTTAGTGGCAGTGTAAAGCAGAAAGCTGAGGCCTGCAGCCCTGCTTTATCAGCGGTGCTCCATCTTGCCGTGGGGGACATGGGAACTCATTTAGGGTGTTGCTAGAGATGGTCTTGCACCAGCTGATAGCGCAGCTGAATTACGGCCACGATGTTACTCTTTTATTTCTCTGAGTTTGTGCGGATATGTCAGCGCCTAAAGCTGCTGCAGCAGGTGAGTTGAATGAGTGTTTTGACTTTTCTGTGACTGCAGTGGTGTCTGAAACTACACAAGTACATGTAAAATATAGTGCTGGTAATTATTTTTTAGGTAGGATATATTATAGCATTAATACATATATGCACCATTATTTTACATTATTAATTTAATGCTCTATGGGAATTAATAAAAAAAAAACAAACAAACCTTAGATTTTAAGTGTATTAAGCCCTAAAATGCTCACTTTACAAAATTGACCTTTATTTTGGATTGCATGCTAGCACACAGGGAAATATCTAACCTAAATATATCCTCCTGAGACCCAGCAATGCATTTCTTTTCTCTGTAGGGACACGATTTTTACAGCTTTATTATTTAAAAACAACAACAACTTTATAAAAGTTGTCCATTGCAAAGGACATTCTATGATTTAAAAAAATAAAGTTTAAAAAAAGGCAGTTATTAAATGTAAAAAAAGCCTAAATTTGTACTATCCTGGGTCTCAGGAGGATATTTAAAATACACACAGGGTGGTCATAACATTAAACAAAAGCTGGAGTGTTTCCCCAAAAAATTTTTGGGGTTTAACAAAAGAATTAAATATAAAATTACCATCGAATCCAATTTTGACAGAATGAGTGGGTTCTGTGTGCATATGTTTGAGCCCACACATTGGTCTGTGTAGGTCTATATGTGTGAGATCTCTCATATTGAGATCCAGATGGCTGTGGGGTCACCATGGAGACTGGTGACATATAATCAAGATGTGGTCTGTGTGCTTTCTGATTTCATGGAGTACTGAGGGAGTGTTTTACAATTTCATCTCTAAGGCTACATTATATATTTATACATATACACTAGTATTCATCTATTTTCCCAATTTTTTGCATTTTTTGGAATTTGGCAGGTATTAGCACCATGTTCAGAATTAGATCTTTTTCTGAATGGAACAGTTTCTGGCTATATGGAGACGATCAGAAGAGAAGACAAAAACTAGCGTCTTATCTTAAAGGGATAGTTTACTATTTTTCACATGAATCTTTCAGTCAGTTATTTTATTTCAAATATGTCAAACAAAAACATTTTATCTTTCAAAGCCAATAATTGATAAAATAACAAGACAAAGTCAATATAGCATAAATTACAAAATAAGAAGGGAAGTAACATATTCGAAAGGGAGTAAAAAATATTATCTCCCACCCCTATTGTACCAAACAATAATACAAATGCCTATATATATATATATATATATATATATATATATATATATATATATACATAAATCTATTCCATCTATGACACAGGAAACTGATATAGAGTCACCATCACCCACACAAAAGTGATTACACCAATGGTAAATTCTCTATTATTATACTAGCACCAAAGAGGAACAATGTACATTAGCTATATGTATATGCCCATGTAATTTAATGGTGATAGCTCAAGTATTCATTGAGTTATAGCATGATATGTCTCTGTGGACACACACACACACACACAAGGTGATTACAATAAAATTAACTATTAAAGGATGACTGATAGAAAGAAAATATACAGAACAACTACAATGGTAATAATTAATAATATCATTAATTTCAAAGAAATACTGTCATGTTTAGATAACAGACCATTTTTATGTTTCAGAATCAAATAAAATGACATTAATTCCTCAACTAACTACGCAAAACACTTACAAGAACACAACACAAACAAATTTGAAATGGGAAAAAAATCACAAGAAAAGTTTATGACCATTCCAAATATGAGAGAAACACACTGAAACATGTGTAAGTATTTCTGTCCAGGACCTGGTCAACCACAAGGCCCTGAAAGAAGAAACAAACATCATTATTGCAGTGTCATTATTTTTAATACATGAACATGGTGTAAAAAATAAATAAATGAATGAATACAAAAGTGATTGCACTGAAAACAAAAATTAACACCTTTTATCTTCTTCTTTGCATTCTGGTGAACAGGTTGTTTTTCAGTCTGAACCCAGTGAAACTTTAAATCAGGCAGCCTATGTTTCTGTAGTTTAGTCCGTAACTGTAGGAACACCAGTAAAACCATCGTCACTACAGAACATCCATGCCTCCTTACTGTACTTATGTTTCAGTCTGTGTTTAGTCCATTTCTAAGTGTATCTAGTAGGACTGGGTCATTATATGATGGAGATAAATTTCAGTCGATTACGGTGATCAGCTGTGAGCTTCGATCAAACATGGTGGAAATGTGTAATTTGTTCTGCTAATGCACATATGGGTGAGGTTAGATCAAGAGTGTTTCCAGGAGGTGTCATGGCGGCATGTATCTATATTTAGAAAAGCACAGTCTAATGTTAAATGACCAAACTCTGAGCTCTTAATAAAAGAGAATGACTTTAGGGCAAACTGTAACTATTGTAAAATATTGTATTCTTATACCAGTAAATATAAGTTTATTGTAATAAAATTCATATGTATTTTTTACATGTGTCTGTGTGTGTGTATATATTCTTTTCCAATTTCAACAAAGAATTTTTATTATTCATAATGAATGTAGTATTTTGATAATTACAATGACTAGCTCTTATTCTGAAATATGATCTTGAAAATATGGAAATAAAATGAACCATATTAATATTTTATGAGCTCAAGATTTAGAAAAATCCCACATTTCAAAATATCTGAGGGTTTTTAAGTATCATTTTTGTTAAAATCTTCTTTGAGCATGCCTATAGGATAATAACATCTTCATTTGTTCAGAAATAGAAGTTCCTCATATCGGACGACCGTGCCACCATATAAACACGGCACATATTGAAACTAATGATGCAAACAACATGCCGCCATGACACCTCCTGGAAACACTCTTGATCTAACCTCACCCATGTACAGATATGTATGAAACCAGAGTGACACTGCCGTCACCTATGGGGGCGCTGTAGCTCACATTTAGACGGGAACAAACGAAGAAGATAAATAAAAATAGGAGCAGGACAGACAGACGCACAGACATGGACAACAGAAAGTGGAATTGAGGGCAGTAAAAGCCATGATTTGAGAACTAGAAAAGCCCTCTGATACAAAAAAAAAATGAATCGTGATATTTTTTGGGGCCATATTGCCCAGCCCTAGTAACTATGGTTACAGGTTGTAAACAGACATTGCTTTTCCTCAATATCTTGTGATTTCACTTGTGTGTTTTAATGACTGCTGAATGAAGATGCATCATATGTTTTAATTGTATCTTTTTGTTCTTATAGACTCACCTGCTTCATGACCTGGTCATGTATAACTGGATGATTCAGGTCTATCCCAGACTGGAATTTGATCTTCATTGTTATTTTGGAGGTTTTAGGTGGTGGTTTCAAGAAAATGTGATGGCAGATAAAATGGTACCGATCGTGACATAAACCTTCAAACCACATTCCTGTGGTTGTGTTGACGAGGACACACTTATGCATAGTGCTGTTATTGAAGGGAATGTTGTTGTTCCAGCTAATGAAGGTGCTTTTGGACCCTGAAGCCCAAATCCAAGAGTCTTTATAGAGGCCGATCCAGGACAGAGATGATATCAGTCCAGCGATTAATTCATTTACAGATGAGTTTTTGACAGTTACAAGGTCTGTGTAAATGATTCTACAGTGGTTCTGAGCACGATGCCACGTCATAGCATTGTTCACTATAACGTACTTGTCAGAACCAAGACCTGGAATGAAACAGGAAAGTTACTGATGTTTTGTCCAAGTAAATGTTGTTTTGTCCATCATTTGGGTTTGTTGAAATTGTTTTATCAGGTATTCAAATGAGTATATATACTTAGTTTGCATTGACACTGTATATGGTGAGAAACATTTTCCCATCACAGAATAAAAAGAATATACTGACACTACAAAGAACAGGACTAAGGACATTTTGCTCACTTAAAGACCCAGTGTTAAAATATATATATATATTTATATCTCAGAAGCAAATAAAATGTAATTAATTCCTCAATTAACTGCACAAAACAATTGCAGGAAAACAACAGAAATGCATTTGAAATGGAAAATAAATCACAAGGAAAGAGTATAACAACGGTTTTTATCCAGTGGTAGTTCTAAAAGAAATGTTTCTATATTTTTCACCTTTCTTAAATGATGTATTATAATTTATTCTAATATAATATTCTGTATTTTGCATTTTTTTTCAGGGAAAGTCATGTATTTTACTATATTCATTTAGTGATCATGTTGATGTTATTCATATCTTACCATTATAACAGACAAACGGTAACTTAGTTGATGCTCTCTTGGGAACCCAAAACCCATCCAATGACATTGCAGCTCCCAGTAATTTTGAGCTTCTAAAAGGAGCATATTTCAGCCTATTGAAATGTTTTGTGCTGTAAAAATCTCGATTGTGGTGTGACCACTTCCATTTTTTGAAGTTGTCATAAAGCCCAATCCATGCAATGCTTCCAGAATCCTGCGTTAAAGTCTTTAGTTTTTTCATCTCCTTGTCGGTTGCTATTGTAACGAGGGCTGAGAAATTCATTTTGCAAAATTTTTTTGCCTCATTCCAGGTTTTTTGCATCTTCACAAGATGAAACTCTTTGACCTTAGCTGCAGACAGAACACAGAGACCTGGTGGAAAATATACAGTTTTACATTTACAGAAACACTCATGTATTCCAATATAACCAATTATTTCATCACATAAAAATGAATTTTGAAATGTGAGATTGTGCAAATAGTAATTTCTCTAACCTGACATAAAAAGGAAAGACAGCGATATTATCCTCATTCTGCAAATCAAAAACATATCAAACAAAATAAGTGTAATACAGTCGCAACACTAGGAAACATATGGAGGACTGAACCTGCCATAACTAAAAATATAAACAGAAATATAAAAAAATGTTTAATAAAACTATTTAGGTACCACTTATTTATATTTTTTCCTTCTTTCATGTTTATCCCTGCATTTATTCTGCATTGCTTCCTTGATAAAAAAAACCATGTCCATATTTTTATTTAGCTTTTTTTATTCATATTTATATTTTTCCTTCTTTCATTTTTATCCCCACATTTATTTCTGCATTGCTTTCCATTTACTCTATTCTTCTGTATTCCCTCTTTTGCATTTTTTCCTCTATTTATATTAGAGGAAAAAATGCAAAAGAGGGAATACAGAAGAATAGAGTAAATGGAAAGCAATGCAGAAATAAATGTGGGGATAAAAATGAAAGAAGGAAAAATATAAATATGAATAAAAAAAAGCTAAATAAAAATATGGACATGGTTTTTTTTATCAAGGAAGCAATGCAGAAATAAATGCAGGGATAAACATGAAAGAAGGAAAAAACAAATAAGTGGTGGTTTTATCAAGCATTTTTTTTATATTTCTGTTTATATTTTTAATTATGGCAGGTTCAGTCCTCCATATTGATGACATTAATTAACATCTAATAAGAATAAAATCATATATAGAAACAGACGTGATCTACTCTACCTGAATTTTAGGTCACTCTTGTTTCTAGTCAGTTTCAGCTGGTTCATACAAACCTGAAACCTTTAGTCACTGACTTTTATTCAGTTCCAAACATCTTTCTTGAAAGTAATTATGCAAACCTTGGCATGCAAATATACATTTCATTTGCACCTCATATACCAGATTTGGAGATATCTAACTCATGACAATGACATGGAGCTTCACTGACATCCTGTCATTTAAAAAATTTGCATACGCCTCGACAACATTCACGCCATAATTTTCCAGGTGCTTGACATTTCATTGCAACATCCAGTAATAGAGTATATCTGCTCTTAGTTCAGTTTGTGCAATTGAGCTCATATTTACTGTCACATTGGTGCACATTAGTCAAAGGTTTACAAATGTCTCTAAACAGTCTGGAAATGTCTTGGTACTGTCTGAACTAGTGGAAATGTGTGTATAATTGATATTCTATGGACTAGACAAATATATTGGCAGGTCAATATATAGATTTTTTTTTTATATATATCAGCCATTGGTTGTCATTTTTAATCTTGCCCAACATTGGTTCGGGGTTGATTGGTTTTTATTTTATTTTATCAGAAAAACAAAAAAAATATGTGTTTACACTCACTACCCAATGGCAACTTGATTACAAACTTGGTCCTCATGAGACATGAAAATGAATGTGTGTGTGTGTGTGTGCTACATTTCATTGTATGAAAACTGATAGGTAGGTTAATTGAATGATTGATTGAATTGAATACTTTATTACATACTCATATGTTCCATACAAAAAAAAATCATGATTGAAGCACATCATGGAAGGTTTCTAGCATTCTGGACACAATTTGGATTTTAAAAAAAAAAAAAAAAAAAAAAAAAACCTAAAATCAGGGCTGAAATATGTTTGTTTTTTTTGTTTTTTTTCCAAGAATATTGAAAGAACAGACTGAACCCACAACACTTCCATAGCCTACTTTCTGCTGTCTGCCAGTTACACAAGTGCAATTGGTTTTAAGTGTTTTATAAAAAGCACTTGTTGAATAACAGGAAAGGTGAAGTGTTACATCAGTGGCTGCTTTTCCTTTCTCCCTATGCATGCTTTATCTGTTTTATAGTGAGGGTATTGATCTCCACAGGTGCTATGTTAAAATGAGAACCATGATAAGAAGACTGATGCCATGGAATCCAGGGTATTCCACGGCTCATAAAGGGTTATGGGTCAGTTCCCAAATGAAGTTGTCTATATATTTAACCTTTTTTAAGTCATGTATCACCATTTATTATAATAATATCCTCTGTATTTTGCATTTTCTCCTGCGTTTTGCAGTGAAAAACATTTGTTGCCGTTATTTAGATGTTATTGTGAGTGTATTTTACTAGTCAGACCCATCTGAGACTGAATTAAGATGAAAATGGCTCCGAAACTAAATAAATTTTTATTTCTTAACTGTTATATCTTCAGTGTAAATTTTACATTTCACAAATTTATCCCATGGGTCAGATTGGACCCTATGATGGGCCAGTTATTGTTATATATTTGACACTCTATACACTCTAAAATCACATGTATGTTATTATTGTTTTTCTTTTTTCATGAACATTATTTTAGTTAATACATTGCTATCTGTGACTTTATTTTATTGTACTTCTTCTTTGTGGACCTATGCTTTCACTGTCTTTCTGCAACACTTCTATCTGTTATAAATATAGAAGGTTTGGTGGAGTGACAGAGCTTTTCCCATGATACACTGGAAAAAAATTATATCTTACAAAGTATATTTTTCTCATTTCTAGTCAAAATATCTCATCACACTTAAAATAAGACATAATGAGTTAAAGGGTAAGTTTTCATTAACTTATAAGAAGTTATAGATCTTTTATAGAAGAAGTTATAGATCATTTTCGCTTGTTCCATTGGCAAATTTAATTTAATTTGTATTATTTTCTGAATTCAAATGTTTTTTTTTTTTGCTTAATTCAAACAAAAAATTTGCCAGTCAGTGAAAAATATGCTGGTATGAGATTCCCAATAAGAATAAGTTCTTTGTATCTTGCTGAAAAGTTACTCTTTAGGTCATTATGTCATATTTTAAGCGCAATTTGATATTTTTCCAAGAAATGAGAAAAATACACTTGGTAAGATTTGTGTTATTTTCAGTGTGGACTTTTTTAGCAGAGGCAAAAAAAATACAAGAAAAATTGTTTTACCTACAAATGTATTGAAACTATTTTTATTCCATTTGCAGTTTGTAGTGTGTGGGGATTGAACTTGGGGCAGTATTTGCATTCTTTTTAATCTAATAGATCATTAAGTGCGAACCAGAAATGCTGATGTGAATATGTAAAAAACATCCTCATGATTTTGTTTGCTAATGAGACTACAGCTTTGGCTTTGATTTCCATGCAGTATGAGGTGATGAAATGAAGCGTGCAGCCTTATGCTTCAGGGTTGTTCAGACCATTAAAGAAGCAAAGTGAAGGTGAGGTGAAGCAGAAGACTATTTATTGTCACAGTAACACAGATGTGTGCACCACTGAGGGCTGTGGGATAAATACAAATCTATTGTTTGACCTTTTCTCTTCTATAAATTAACAATAATAGTCCATACTGTAAAACACAGATGTCAAACATACAAACAATTCGGCCCATCAAAGGATCCAATCTGGGCCGTAGGATGAATAACTAAGAAAATATTAAAATAAATCCTAACATCATGATTTTCACATATTTAATTTGGCAGTTTTTTTTTAAATTTTGTTTGAATTAAGCAAAAAAAAAAAAAAAAAAGCCAAAGGAACAAATGAAGATTTCATTGGTAAGATTTATTGAATTAAGATATTATTAAATATCTATTGTCTAAAGATAAGTTCTTATATCTCATTGAAAAGTTGTTCTTCGGGTGATTATGTTTTAATTCAAGTGTGATGAGATAATTGGACTAGAAATGAGAAAAATACGTTTTGTGAGATTTAGATTTTTGGAGCATAGACTCATGTATGACTGAACCACTGACCTACACCACCCTCTAGTGGTCAATGGATGACACTGCTATATTCTGAATATAATACTACTACTACTACTATTACTACTACTACTACTACTATTACTACTACTACTACTACTATTACTACTACTACTACTACTACTATTACTATTACTACTACTACTACTACTATTACTACTACTGCTACTACTACTATTACTACTACTACTACTACTACTACTACTACTACTACTACTACTACTATTACTATTACTACTATTACTACTACTGCTACTATTACTATTACTACTATTACTACTACTGCTACTACTACTACTACTACTACTACTATTACTACTATTACTACTACTGCTACTATTACTACTACTACTACTATTACTACTACTACTACTATTACTACTACTGCTACTATTACTACTATTACTACTACTGCTACTATTACTACTACTACTACTATTACTACTACTACTACTATTACTACTACTGCTACTATTACTACTATTACTACTACTGCTACTATTACTACTACTACTACTATTACTACTATTACTACTATTACTACTATTACTACTATTACTACTACTATTACTACTACTACTGCTACTATTACTACTACTACTACTACTACTATTACTACTACTACTACTATTACTACTACTACTACTACTACTACTACTACTACTACTACTACTACTACTACTACTACTACTACTACTATTACTACTACTACTACTATTACTACTACTACTACTACTACTATTACTACTACTACTACTACTATTATTACTACTACTACTACTACTACTACTACTACTACTACTACTACTACTACTATTACTACTACTACTACTACTACTACTATTACTACTACTACTACTACTACTACTACTACTACTATTACTACTACTACTAAAATCTGAAATGTTTCAAGAGTACATAAAATAAAGCATTTAAAAGTGAGTTACTGTGTACATAATGTGCTTGATCAGGTCACATATGGAGAGGAAATTCAGGAAAAATTCACAATTGAGATAAAAACAAAATCATCATTAGATTTTTTTTAAGTTATAAATATGAGATTAAAAAAGACATCATTTTAAGATTAAAAAAAAGTCAAAATGATGAGATAAAATGTCAAAATTACAAGGCAAAAAGTCAAAAATATATAAAGTCACATTTTCTCTTCACTGATTTTCTCTCTGAAGTGACTTATTTTTCGTACTGTTACATGTATTTAGTGTAAAAAAGCAATGAGTCTATTCTGACAATGTAAGGAGTATAAAGTACAGATATTTATGTGCAAATGTAGGAAGTAAAAGTAAAAAGTTTCCTGAAAAAAAAAATACTCAAGTAAAGTACAAATACCTAAAAAATTTACTAAAGTACAGTAACCAAGTACTTTTACTTAGTTACTTCCCACCTCTGCTATTAATACTACTACTGCTACTGCTAGGAATAACAATAATAATAATAATAATAATAATCATCATCATCATCATCATTAAACCACTGTCTCTATAATGTGACCTTTATGCACCTTCATTCTTTCCATTCTGACCTTCTCAGACAATTTTCAAACAATTTCTTTCCTGAAACTTTAAGATCATGGACAATCGACTCTACATAGGTGTGTGTGTGTGTGTGTGGGTGTGTGTGTGCAACACGGACAGGATGAAGGACTCTTATATTGGTTAACAGCCATATATCAAGTCAATGAAGTGTAACGGATGTGTACTCTGAATCATCTGCTCCACTGTTGGCATGGAAATGTTCCAGTCCTCTAAACGAACAAGGCTGTGTCTGCATGCTTGATTGAGTGTTTGGCTGTCATCCTGAAACTATCGGAATGCCTGTGCAAGTATATGCTTCTTACAGTAGATTTACTGTGTATTTTATCATGCATATGTCATGGTTCTGTTCATGTCTTTCTTTTGACTCAGGGAAATACACCAGAACTACACTGTAATTATACTGCAATGTATATGTGCAAATGACAAAGACTGTTTTATTTCTCATTAATATATGCTTTGCAAAGTACTGGAGGTGGCAGCTGATATAATTTTCTCCAGACCTGATATTTATTATTATTATTATTATTAGATTTCAAGGAGGATGATAATATTTGGAACCAAAACATTTATTGTGAACATTAAAATATTCACGGTTTCCTTATTCGCATAAAGCCTGAGCCATTAAATCAGAGGCAGAAAATGCCTTTATTGGTCCTTCTGAACAACCAAAACATTTTATTTTATTACATTTTTAAAATATGAATCGGTCCGTTGAATTTTTGTATCATATTTGACACATCAGGTCTCAATCCTCAAATAGTATCTTTAATAAATAAAAGCATAAAATAAAACAAGCATATTGGTAATTTCTTTATAAATTTTGCAAAGTTCTCCCTCCTTCCTCATCAATGGTAGCCTTGCAGTGTCACTGGAAATGCCTCTGGTAGATTATCCATGTATTGCATGTATCTAATTATATATATCAGGTTTGTCAAGAAAAAGTATCTAGATGATCATGCAGAATGCTTCAGTACTTGTGTATCAAATATAAAACACTATGTTAGACTAACACCAACATAATAGTTTGTAGAAATCAATTCAAACCAAATAAATGAAGATGAATTCAATACTATTTAAATAATAGTTATTGTGACTGTTCTCAGTAAACTGGAGGGGTCAGAAATAATATATACCAACAAATAAATAAGTAAATAAATGCATGCTCATCAGAATTCATAGACTAGTCATGTGAAATCAACACAACCACAAAACCAGTCCATCTATTGTACTATAGGCTGTATTAGATTAAAAGTATAGTGATACTGACACTACAGAAAAAGCTACAGCCCAACCGTTTGCTAGAGGTATCTTTGAACCCTGATATGTAATCTAAATGTGAGTCCTTTGACACCAAACTGATTTGGCAGTGTCCTCCTTTTGTAAGAAGCATGTAATGCACAAAAACACCACTGGGTGGCACTGTCAATGATGACTCATGCTAGTATACCACCAACGAAGAAGATCATAACCGTGACAACAAAATTGCAGGTATGTTCGATTTTTTTCCTTCATTTTATTAGCTTTTAGAGAGTCTGTTTTACATAAATAATCATGTTTATAATAATATAATATAATTTGGTATACATGTAATATTTTTTTAAAAACCAAACGGTAGAGATGATAGTCATGAAACGCTAATGCTAATGCTAATGCTAATCACTAATGATACAAACACAGCGAGTTAATACATCGACTTTCAACCAAGTCACAAAATATGTTGGTAAGATTGGTGAGGGAGTAATGTTTGAGTATACTTTAGTTAAATTTAGGGTCAGTAAAAACAAAACTATGTTTTATGAATACAATTTGTATTATTATTATTTCTTTAAATTAAGTTATTCGCGAAATCTGTTTTTCAAAGGTTTGAAGATGTGTTTAGTTTCTTTTTTTATTATTTATTTTTGTCTATTTTTTTTTTTACAATTATTTATTTTATTTATTTATTTTTATGTATTATATTTTAAAAATATATTGTTATTATATTTTGTTGATTTATTTTAATTAAATTTTTAAAAATAATTTTTTATTCATTTTTATTTTTAAGTTATTTTTCTATTTTATTTTAATGTTTATTTTATTTTAGTGTGTCTGTGTGTGTGATTGTGTGTGTGTGTTCAATACTAATACAATGAAACAGAACACTATTTAAGTATTTGATTACCTCTTGTATATCTGGAATCTATAATGCTCAATCCTATATTGCATTTATTTAAACACCAGAGGGGGCTGTTGTCTTCAAGATCCAAGATGAGTCCCCAGCGCTCTCCTCCTCTTCCTCCTCTTCCTCCTCCTCCTCCTCAGTGGATCTGGCGCGACAGTCGGATCCTCTCGCCATGCCGGTCACGCCCCACACAGAAATTAGCCACTGTCTAGCACTCACAACCACCAGATCCCCCATAAACACCAACGTCCATGTGCGCGCACGCACACACACACACACACACACTGTACACTCATACGCAGCCTCCATCTCATACACACTTCATTCCTTGCACATTTCTATTTCATTTTACCCCTAATTCTTAACCTACACCATGTGCAGGCTGCAGATCTTTGTCTATTTTCAATAAAGTTAAAAGCCTCCTATCGTATCATTGTGTTTCCAAGACAAATAATAAGACGGCAGCCCACTCAGTCCTATTTTTAAACATTATTACAGTCATCAGTGAGAGAAAAAGCACAATGGCAGCAACACAGAGCTCAGGTGGAAAACAGGCTGATTTATTGCAATTGATTAGCCAATTGAAACCAAACTGAAAAGAACTGCAACCTGCTGCAGTCTGGTTCTGTTTATAGTCACTGTGGTATTAGATATTAGATGGAGTCATATTATGTCCTTCATTTTATTGCCAGTATGTGTATGTGTATGCATGGTTACACTTGGGGTTATTGTGCTTTGGCATTTACAAACTCACCATATTTGCATTTTGGTGTTTTGGGATGACATGGAATTATTAGTGATTCAATTCATGATGACGAAAATAAAGGAAAAGCAGTCGAATGTGCCCTTGTGACGGCCACAAGAACATCTCCCTGTAGCAGTATTATGTCTATTAATGCAGCCTTTCTACTATACGGCCTGTGTGTTTGTTTTTGTGGCTTCCGCATTCTAAAAACCATATGCTTTCACTTCCCCAAAGGAAACAAAGCTGAGCTGTGTGATACAGAATAAAACCCTGAAAGCATTTTCAGAGCATGAACTGGACTCATTCATAGCTGTATTTTATTTTATTTTTTTCTTACTGTAGTATCAATGTAATACCCACTATGCCAACACAAAAAGAGCTGGGTTATTTATTGACAAAAATGCCATCACACACACACACACACACACACACACAAAATGCAGAAATACACACATATTAAAGCACCATCTCCCTACGAGTGGGAGACAGAGAAACCATCACCATGGAAACAAACGTCATGTAGCCTAGTCTCCCACCATCCAACACCACCCCCTCCCCAATTTGAACTCACCCCCACTTCGCTCTCTCTACATGCTTTTCCATTTCTCTTCCTGTTTCCCCATCCTTCATTTCCCAAAATCAATCAAACAATCAATCGTGTTACTGCATTATTTTCTATATGCACTAATAACATAACGAGTCCGTGTGGTGTCATGTTATCATTGATTCCATCCAGGGTTACAGTATGTCTGCAACACGGTGAGCGTAACGGCCCAGATGTTCACTTCCACAGCAGCTTCCATCAGTCCCACCAGCTGTTCCCTGTGTGCACCAACCATAGGAGATGTCATTCCTCCTTTATGCTTCTGGCTCCAAACAGATCCACAAGTGCACCTATAAGATTGTATTCTATATGACTAGTTGACTAGAACACATTTCATTCTGATACTTTTATTGTATAGCCTGTATTTGGGTGGCTTCTATGAAACTGGGTTCATTTTGGCACATTTCCAGCTTTTAATACATGCTAATAAAATAGAAATCTACACATATTTCATCCAAGAATGTAATAAATTATTAACTCAAATAAAGGCAAAAATATTATACTCTTACGCTAAGCCATTACAAAATTACTGAATTTTTAATCAAAAATAGGACCAAAAGTGGGACATGAAAAACTACCTAGTGCATTTGATGTGGAACACATGGCTGTAAATGGTCTTATATGCTGCTATAAATACAGACACTATATTAAATTTGATGATCCTAGTGGTTCCTCTAATCCAGACATGCAGGTTTTTTATGAATCGGCAATCTCATTCCAAGTTTTGTATGTAACCCATCATGTCCACAGTACCTGCACAGATAAAAGCATACAAATCATGAATGACTTTGCAGTAGCGGTGACTTTTGTGAAACACTCTGCCTTTCATAATTAGTTCAATTTTTTAAAATGTACCTCTGTGAGAGATTTAAAATTTAAATGTTTTTTTTTAAAGGAGCGTGTCATTTTCATATATTTTTAACCATGTTTCATTTGACTTTTGCATTATATATAAGGTAAAATAACATAAAAAATGTGTGATATCTGAAAAATATTGTGTCTTTTATCTCAGTACATTAAGTATTAATTTGTAAAATAAACCCAAAGTGCTTGCATCATAATATTAATATATGGTTTGAATTTTTAGCCCTGATGTCCTATTCTTATGGAGCAGTTTCATAGAAGCATTCATATAGTGATACATTCCTTGAACTTAGCATGTTATAACATAATAATTTTCTGCAGGACTAATAAAGTTCTTCTTATCTTAATGTACAGCAGTGGATTTACATACATGCCTCTATCAACACCTCTGCGGCTGAGGAGTTGATTGAAAAATGAGACACTACTACTCTATATCATCTCAAAAATGGTGTTATTGGTCAAGGGGAATATTTTAGAAGCCTAAAAGGCAGAAAAAATGGTCAGGTAACGTCATTGTTATCCCCCTCTTGACCATAAACACACCTTAAAACGAGCTGTTTTGTTTCTTACCAGTTATCTACGTAGATGACTCTTTTGCTCCCGCCCCCAGCCTTCTCAATTACTTCAAATTCCCTCTTCCTATTAGTTCCCCCAGTCATGATTTTACCCTATATTCACTGGACTGTCCTTGACTGACTGTGTCATTGACATCAAGTCAAGGACCACTTCTGTGATTACATGGCACGGAAAAGTAGATAGTCAATAGTGATTGAGTTGAAACATGGAAGATGTGTGAATATAGATTAGTTTGTTGCTAATGTGGCTAACATGGTCAATCTTGGAGTGTGCTTTCAGTAGGAGTCATGTTGATGATGAACCTAGCAAGTTGCTCTGGCAACATCAGACTAATCACGTGATTGGCTAGCAGGGATGTCAATCAATGATTCATGAATTTTCATCTTCTGGGGTCCAATAATCAGAGGTGGTTAAAGTACTCATATTCTGTACTTAAGTAGAAGTACGGCTACTTGTGTGAAAATATTCTGGTAAAAGTAGAAGCTCCTTTACTGAAGTAAAAATAAAAAGTACAATTTCTGAATTATAATGAAGTAAAACCTTTTTGTTATGGATGAAATAATACTTGTTTAAGAAGGAAAAACCAGAAAATTATCAATAATATAATATAATATAATATAATATAAAGAAATAAAGGACAGAATGCTAAAGTACACTGTATGTGAATGTGAATATTCAGTCCCCCAGTAGGACTGACAGAACCATAGAATACTCAGTTAAGCTTCTAAATTTTAAGTTCTGGAAACTTATATTTTTTAAGTTTCATCAACTTAAAATAATTGAGGCAATCGATTGCCTTACATTGTTTAAGTTCTTCTAACCTATCCAGGTTTACAGTGTACATAGTCTATTCTCTGGATGTTATATCCTGAGTTCAGGCATAGCATAGTAAAAAAATAAAAAAAGGTGTACTAACATAACTGAACACAACATCAGCATTTATACAATCAATCGCAATATGCACAAATGTATTAATAATGGTCTCAATCTTTGACTAAACCTCCCACTGTGTCCGTGTACTGCTTGGCATGTACTTAGAATATCAATGAAGAACCACACTGCTTGGTACATGGAGGACTTTTGCAGAAAATGCATAATTGCAGTTTTTTTTCTTCTTTTTTTTTTGCAGCCGTGTGATATGAAACATTACCAAATATAGATAGTAACTAATTTATAAATACCATAAGCCATATAAGCAGTTATTTATAGTAATTTTCAGCCAGCTAAGGGGGTTTGTAGTCAACAGCACACTGAGTTGTTCTAAAATCATCATAAACAAGAGTCTCTTGGGGTCTACTGCTGTAAGATACAAGACACCTCAGCACTCAGTCAGTGGTACTTCTTCATACTTTGTTGGAAATTTTCATCCTCCCTGGATTCAAAGTATTATTACTGAGAAACAAAAAGGAACCTGGAATGTATTAATGAACACCAATAAGCTTTTGTGTTGCAGTTATTTCCTCAAGTCAATGCAGGACATAATATCTTCACATCAAAGTCTGTTCACACTAGGTTAATGTGTTTTCATTTGTGTCTTTATGTACATGTTAAATTTAAAGCTTGATGCAAAAGCGTATTAGTATTTATTAGCAGGCCTGTACCGTCCATATGATCAGATACCAAAAATAGTTCCTCCAACTATAATTTCTCCAAATGTATTTGTAATTATCACAATAACTATCTATAGTTTATGTAGGATTTTTCACTATTTTTGGTCAGTTGACATCAAATTTTGGATGACGTTGCTGATTTTCATTGAGTTTAGTATGTTTTTTAATGTTGGGGGCAGCAGGGCAGCTCAATGTTTTCATTCCTCTGTATAATTATGGTATAACCCTGCAGGCTGCAATAGGGGTTTTAACTCATGCTAGTAGAAGCCTATATGTTCGTAAAGTAGTCTGCTCCATGGTAGGGACCATAGCTCCCAACACTTCCATTTTTCCTGGGACCCCCCCCCCCCCCAATTTCTCCTGGTAATCTCCCATAATTTATTAGGTCTGAACGTCAAAAACAAAATGTGCGGACACATCATTTGGCTGATGTTCTCCAGTTGACACGTAATTTGTTGACTATCTGACAACTCATAGATGTGTAGTTGATCTGTGCGCAGGCTGAAACTTTTCCCCCGGACAGTATCTCACACACACACACACACACACACACACACACCGGCCAACGATGGCAGCTCAGTTTTAATGTAAGAAAGCACAAAACATTAATATGTTTTAAAATACTCAGTCAAGTTAAAAATTCAATCAGAGGATATATCTGTCACTCTGTGTGTGTGTCTGTGTGTGTGTGTGTGTGTGTGTGTCTGTGTGTGTGTGTGAATTACAGAATTTTTTTTAAATCCGTCTGAATGCGCCACACAATAACACAGAGGTACAGGGGTAACTGCGAATTACTAGTGGTCCATAGGTAATACTTATCCCGGGCGAATAGTACATTACTGGTGTATGAGTGTTTGTGTGAATGGGTGAATGTGAGGCTAATGTAAAGTTAACCATGGAGGTGGAAAAGTGCTATAAGTGCAGTCCATTTACAATAATATGAGTAATAATAATAATAATAATAAAGATGATTTAAAAAAAACCCATCCCACTTCAGTTTCAGTTCCACAGCCTGATGTTCTGCCCGCTAGCTCATTGTAATCACCCACTACGACATTTAATATAACAGAATCATTATTATTGATATTAATTTGTACACCTGTGCCTTTCCCACTATTGCAAGTCAAAATGTCAGCATGTCACATACACGCACGTCGTGTAATAATGGTAAGTTTTCAGGTGCACCACAGATGAACACCACAGAGTCAGAGCTAGCAACAAAAACACTCCTAAAGTAGCAAGGCCCTGACATTAGATGTGATCAGACACAGAAAGTGAAAACACCTGTGTGGGTGTGCAGTGGGTGTAGAGGGGATTATTAGCAGGTGACAGCGGTGCTGGTTGACTGAACTTGGTAAATTTGTGGGTACACAGGGAATGGTGTGGTGATGTCAGAGGCTTAAATATCAGTGAATGACTTTAAAACCCACTCATTTAGTTACAGCTGGTGAGTGTAGCTGCTCTGTGATGTCTGGATTTATCATTCAGCATGATGTTTACTGTGGTTTTCTTTGCATGGTAGCACAGCTGGACGTCTACTTAGACACTTCCCTCAACTGTGGAACACATTTTGTTGCATATTATATCCACAAATTGTTTGGAGGGTATATAAATTGTATAGTTGTGCAAATAAATGTATGTAGCCTAGCAGAATATATGATTTTTTTTAGGAATTTTTCAGAGGATATAAATAAAAACAAATATTTCACTCATAGCTAGTGATTGCATGAATCCATTTATTATCAAATAAATGTTTTTTTTTTTATTTTTTATTATCATCCTGACACCAACAGAAACTATCTAAATGACCCTGATCATAAGTTTACATACCCTAGTTCTTCATCCTCTGTATTGGTTCCGTTAACATCAGTGAAAGATGGAAGTGTTTTATGGTAGTTGTAGATCACACAGACACAGGGAGAACATGCACACTCCACACAGAAAGGTCTGGTGTGGGAATAGAACCAGGGTCCGTCTTGCTTTGAAGCACGAGTGCTAACAACTGCACTGAGTGTGAGTCATGTGATTAAAAATGAATGGATGTTGATGGATGTTACAACAAGTGAAGAAGAAGAGTTTTAAAAGAATCATGGCACTGTATGTGTGTGTACAAACCACATATTTTTTTTAATTTAGTATTGAATAGAGGGGTAATATATTAATAATGAATATATCTGTGAATCAACACAATATTTATGTTTGTTTATGGAATGAATTATCATGTGATCTCATGGTAATCAATAAACAAATCATCACATTTGTGATTTCATGCAAAACCGAGTTACCAACACATGTCGCGTTTGAAAGTGGTGTGTCTCCTGCACTAGCTGTATTTCCCATTCATATAAAAAAAACACAGATACCAGCCACTCAGAAAAAGTCTGTCCACTACACGTCACAAGGACATTGGCATCACCCACGTGGGGTTAAGACCATTGAATCTGTAGTAGCATTAGCATTAGCATCTACAAGGGGTGGTGGATGGGTGCTTTTCTGGTTTAGTTCTTGTTTTTCTTTTTACCAATAAAAACAAAAACTCATTTGCAGTTGTTTGTCTGATGCAGTCACACGTTTTTGTATTGCAAAACTGATTTTTCCACAAATATTTCACGATAATATTTCAGATTGTGTAAAATTTCAAAGGTGAAATAAACGTCCAAAATGTACTAACTTTTCATTTCATTTTGTAATAAAGCCTCATTGTGTAATAAACTGCCCCAACGAATTTTGTAATAAATTTTGTCGCATTTTTATTTACAAAATATATTCGTAATTTCAAATTGTCCATGTCTAATATGTCTAATTACCAGCCAAGCCATAAACCCAAATTTTAATGCTACACCACCAAAGCGCCCTGCTGCTGCAAAATGTAAAAAGGTATTACATCATGCAGCACAATTTATTACAAAATGAAATGAAAAAGTTATTACATTTTGGACGTTTATTACAAAATACAGCTCAACAGTGTCTCAAATCTTTTGCCCATTACTGTACATTCCATGTCTTTATAGTTCAGTCCCCATACAGTAAAACTCACTTTAAGTTGTTTTAAAAGTATGATTTTAAAGGATTACACACTAATACAGTATGTCTTCTTGCGGTCTCTTCATGATCCCTCACTCTTCATGTTCACCTTCTGTAATCAATCAGCTTAGCCTTTAGACTTTGTAGACTTTTTTCATATTAATTACACAATAAATGAAGCCCCATTTATCGTCATCTGTTTCCCTCTTTGCTTTCATCTCATCCATCAAAAGTCATTAGCAGATCGACTGGACAGAGGTGTGAGGTGTGTACGCTGATGCACGTTGCCATGTAGACGTTTGAGTGTGACACTTGATGTAAGGTCTCTTAATGGAGGTTTTGGCCAAAACGCATATGACAGTGAGAGTCTGAACTTATGGATTATTTATGTGGCTGTCAGGGACTCTCAGCATCACACACAGCTGGGTGCTAGTGTAGAGGCAGTGTGTGTGTGTGTGTGCCCGCTTGTGTTCCTATCTTTATGGGGACATGGGATATGACACCATGGGGACCTCTGACACTATGGGGACTAAAATTCAGGTCCCCACGAGGGTTAAATATAAATAAAGGTCCCCACTAGTAAAATAGAAATGATGTGGCCCTATAAATACATTCATTTGTTTTTTCACGGAAGTCCTAATAAAGAATGAGGAAAAACAGATGCAAAGCAAAACATGGATTTTTCAAAGGTTTGAAGATGTGTTTACTTAAAAAAAAGGATTTATTTTTATGTATTTTTTATTATTTATTTATTTCCTTTATTAATGTATTTATAATATTATTTATGTTATTGATCTGTTGTATTTTTAAAATTTTTATTTATTCATTAATTTTTTTTTAAATTAATAATTCTAATTATTATTATTATTTTGGGGCGGCACAGTGGTGCAGTGGTTAGCACTCATGCCTCACAGCAAGAAGGAACCTGGTTTGAATCCCACATCTGTGTGGAGTTTGCATGTTCTCCTCGTGTCTATATGGGGTTTCTCCAGGTACTCCAGTTTCCTCCCACCATCCAAACACATGCACTGATCGGTTAATTGGTTAATCTAAATTGTCCATAGGTGTGAATGTGAGAGTGATTGTTTGTCTATATATGTTCAGCCCTGAGATGAACTGACTCATACAGGGTGTACCCCACTTTTGCCCATTGTAGCTGGATTAGGCCCACAGTGACCCTAGTGAGGATAAAGCGGGTTCAGATGGTGAGTACAAGAACTCACTACCCAATGGCTACTTGATTACAAAATTGGCCCTCATGAGATATGGAAACACATATGTGTGTGTTTTGTATTCCTATCTTGGGGACATTGATATATTTACATAGTCAAGCCATGTAGACCTCTGACACTAAGGGGACCAAAATTGAGGTCCCCATGAGGGTTAAATATAAATAAAGGTCCCCACTAGTAAAATAGGAATGATTCGGCCATATAAATACATCAATTTGTTTTTTTTCTGGAAGTCCCCATAAAGCATGGAGGAAACTAATGTAAAGCAAAATGTGTATTTTTCAAAGGTTTGAAGATTAATTTAAAAGATTGATGAATTTATGTCTTAGATATTTATTTGTCTCACCTGACAACAACTAATAAGGAAAAAAAAGATTGAAAGTAATGTGAGTTTGCTAAAGGAGTATAGAGTATATAGTATATAGAGTATATAGAGTATATGAGTATAGAGTATATAGTATATAGAGTATATAGAGTATATGAGTACACAGTAAATTTTGCAGTGTTAAATCAACACTTAGAGAGTTTATTTAACTTCTTCTAGAGTGTATTTGGTCCCATTGTCTCCAAATTAACTCTCTAAGTGTTGATTTAACACTGCAAAATTTACTGTGTATAGAGTATATAGAATATAGAGTATATAGAGAATAGAGCATATAGTGTATAGAGTATATGAGTATATAAAGTATATAGAGTATACAGTGTATAGATAAAAGTAATCATCAAAACGTATATGTTAACCTTTGCTGGCAGTGAACCCTGTCTGTAACTTATCATTAAGTGATATGTGTACTGACAAGCCCTGTAGACGCGACATGTGGTCTTCACAGACACACTCAGGTGTCGCTGAAAAGGTCGACTTTCTCTCTGTCTGTTCTTATTCATCACCCCCAAGCCTTTTGCTTACTCAAACACTCCTTTTTCCTATACTTGATCCACTATAGACATCCCTCTGGTGTGTTTTTTTTTTTTTTTTTTTTACCAACAAAGATGTGTTCACTGTACATATGGCTCCATGTGTGTCCTCTATGCACTCTATGGATTTTTACATATATAGTGCTATTACTGACTGTGCCTATTGGATCCATTAACAGGAACACTGTGACACATATATGGATGCACTGTAAGCGCTCATGAAAGTGAAAGGTAATGCAATTTTTTTTTGTATGTTTGCATATGATTTATCCATTAGGAACATGAACACGTTTCATGCATTGACTCCAGCTCATGTCTGATGATGGAGGAGTGCAAAATCATAGTCAAGCATGATAGCAGACATGATAAGGTGTAATGGCAGTTGCATCACATAGTGTTTATTTCAGCACCATACATCCCCAGCCTGAGGAAATACATATAGATCAATGAGAAATATTCATATGTTTTATGTAAATGTACATATTTCTGACAATTATGATTACATATACATTCACTAATACAAAAAGCAAATTAAGACTGAAATATTTACCAGATGCAAGCTGCTGTTTTTGGTGTTTGGTGGATTTGTATTGCAGGGAGTTGCACCATATTTGAGAGGTTTTCATTTTGAACTTGAAATAAGTGGAGTTCTACAAGTACAGTTTCTTTCAAAAGCCTTCACAACTGCTGGGAGAATATGGCTGTCATTGATACTCAACACACTGTGTACTTTTGCCTTTGCTGAAAGTATACATTTAACCCTAGAAAACCATTTGTATCATATTTGCTACGCCAGGTTCTGAGGACTCTGTCTCACCAACAAGATCAATACTTTCTTTAAAACCTGCTGTATTTGACCAAGAGTTTGATATATATTTTTAAATAGCGTTTAAAAGCCTGATCAGGGGCAGAGACTGTAAATTAACTGAAGATAGATGTCTCATATGCATCACATTTTCCCTTTGGTGGCAATGGTTTATGTATTATCCCTGTTAAATAAACTTAAATACAAATAAAATATACGATTTTTCTGCCCCCTGGTGGGTTATCATCCCACTGCTGCCAGTGTGTGTGTGTGCTTGTATTCCTATCTTTCCCGAGGACATTGATACGGTTACACATTGATACCATGGGGACCTCTGACACCATGGGGACCAAAATTCAGGTCCCAATGAGGGTTAACCATTTAATGTCTAATTTCACAAATAAGTATCTATCTATTGTATGTACTATAGTCAAATTAATTACCTCCACATTATGTAGCATTTCCTTTTTTAAACTTGTATTTAAATTCAGGTGTTAAGGGGTTAAATCTGTGTGACGTACACACATTTATACAAATGAGGTAGCCCTATAAACACATTCACTTGTTTTTTTCTTGAAGTCCCCATAAAGCATGAGGGATCAGACTTCTGATCACAAAAAAAACATCTCCCTCCTTGCAGTGGTTTTAGTTTATTTAGTTGTATTTATTATTATTCTATTATTATTTATTTATTTATCATCTCTTGGGTTTTTAAACAGTTTTTCTTATATAAGTTTTTATGCACTTTTATACATATACTTTATACATATATTAGTGTGTAAGCTTTTAGCTGTTTTCATCTAGTTCTACGTTTGTCTTCTGTTCTTGTTTTCATGTGATTTAATTCTGGGATGGACCTCACAAAAGTTCCTACAGTATGTGTCCTGCACAAACGGCCAATGAACATCTCTTCTATTCTAAGGGTTCTGAGACTTCGATTGTATTTTGTAAAGTGTAGCATTAAGTGTAGGTTCACTATTCACAACAACATTAAACCAACTCTAAGAAAACCCTAATATGTGCAAAGTCATCTGATTCTGCAAAATAAATTATTCATGTTTGACTCGTTAGGAGCAATGACTGTGGTGTTACTGTGAAAAACGACCACACTTCTGCTCTTATGAATGCAAAATCACTATATTTGGCCTGTATATTAATTCTCACAATGGAGTGTGTTTTCTTAATGAATTCCTATTAACCCTTTGATGGATGAATCATGAGAACCTTAGTCAAGGGTTTTATTTATGATTAGGCACAAAAAAAAAAAATCTTTTTAATGAACCTATTTTTTATGGAGTTAAAAAAAATGTCCACTCAGCTGGACAATATGTGTTTACGATTTGAAGCAAAGAAATGTGTATTTAAAACGCAATATGAGAACACTGTGAAATAAAAATTTTTAATTAATGTAGTTTTTGTTTAAGAAGACTGTTAATTACAGTCTAATAACAGCAAGCAATTGATTTACATATAAATATGTCAGTTTTATCAGGTATTAAGAACAGACCAGTTACAGTAATGATATGAACTGAGTGATATGGAACTAAAACAAAACAAGAGAATGTCTGTAGAATAATTGACTACTGTAGTGACAGTAGGCATGACAGGTTTAAATATGTTTCAGTAGAATTAAAATGTAGGTAATCGATTGTGATTTTTATTTTAATTTTTTGTATTTTTTACAGGGTCTGTCATTTTTAAAATATAAATCATACAACGCTTTTTCTAACAGAATTACATACAACAAAACAAAAGTACAGTTCTATTGGGAAAGACTTGTTATTTTTTCAAGCTAAACAGATTTGACAGTATGATCAAATAAGTCACTTCAGAGGGAAGTTCAGTGGAGGAGAGAAACTGTGACTTTATATACTATAGTTATATGACTATTATGTTACAATTTTGACTTTTTATCTCACAAGTTTGACTTTTAATTTCGCAATTTTAACATTATATCTCACAATTTTGGGCTGCACAGTGATGCAGTGGTTAGCACTCGTGCCTCACAGACAGTAGGACCCTGATTTGAATCCCGCACCAGACCTTTCTGTGTGGAGTTTGCATGTTCTCCTCGTATCTGTGTGGGTTTTCTCCAGGTACTCCGGTTTCCTCCCACCATCCAAACACATGCACTGATCGGTTAATTGGTTAAACTAAACTGTCCATAGGTGTGATTGTGAGAGTCTATATATGTTCAGCCCTGAGATGAACTGGAGACTCATACAGGGTGTACCCCGCCTTCACCCATTGTAGCTGGATTAGGCCCCCAGTGACCCCTTGTGACCCTAGGGAGGATAAAGTGGGTTCAGGTGACACAAAATTAGACTTGTGCTCATAAGTTTACATACCCTGACTGTACTATATGGCACAGTCTTGAATGTTCCAACATGATAATTACTACATTTACATCAAGTGGGTTCAGTCGACGAGACCAGACCAGACTTTTTGTATGTGACTAAATAAATAAGATAAATGACAGTATGTCAAATTAATTTTGACAAATACTTTTCATTTATCTCCTTTGTATTGTTCATCACATTCCCATCAAACTATATTTACTTTTGAGGTTTGCACAGACACACACATAAGCATAAGGCATACGTACAAAGCTGATGCCTGAGGCCAAAAATATACAGTCACACATTCAAATTCATAAACAGACAAATGCCAACACATGCACAGTGGCCCCCTGCTTAGCGTCTAAATAAAAATCTCCACGACTACACCGGATGTGCATCACCGGTTGCCATAGCCACTGAGGAATATTCTTCATAGTTGCCTCAGCAACAGCTTGGGAAACTCTTTGGCACTGTCACTCATGTAGATAGAAGACAGTGGATGCAAGCAGATGATTATATATGTGTGTTTTAAGGGCTAAGTGAATGTATTTGCGTATTATAATAATAATGGAGCATGAGTGACAATAATTGCACGAAGCAGTACAGACATTATATTTTGAAGGTTGTGTATTGTATGTATGTGTATGGGAATGTGTGATGAAAGGCTGTCAGACATCAGTGTGAGCATCTATATGGGAGTCTCTCGGTTGCAGTAACATATCAAACCAACCCGCCGCTCAAACTGATGTACGCAGAGGGGGTAAGGAAAAGAGAAAGTAGGACCCAGTTGCCATGGCGATGCAATCAGTTTTCAGTCAAAGCGTTCGTCTCCTAGGTGGTGTCAACATTCAGCCCGACCTGCATGAGAAACGTAAACATCCACACACATAATACATGTATGTAATGAAGCTGCAGGGGAGGGTTCATAGAAACCTGGAGCACAACCATGAATAATATTTTTTTTCCCCATTATCTTATGTTTCTCTCCCATTTTTTTCCCCAGTTTTATCTTTCATTTCATCCTCAGTTTCTTCCTCTTTCTCCTCCTCTCTCAGTTTTTCTTTTTTTCTCCCTCTTTCTCCTGCCCTATATTCATACTCTAATCTGGTCCAGTCAGACTTCTTGTCTGACTACAGTAATCTTGTCAGGACAGATGGACTACCCTCAAATGCACACACACACAAACACACACACACACACACACACACACACATGCACATTCTGTGACCCAGATTGGCCTCAAACCCAAGTTGAATCACGTTTTGCACTGATATATATGTGAATCTTTTGTCACGCCTACGCCTCCCACAAACACACTCACACTACTGCTGTCTCACCGCCTGGCAGGGGTCATGTGACCTGTTTAGAAACGGACTGCTGACAATCAACAGGTCAACAGTGCATCAAACCAGCTTCATATGGTTAAAGAGAAAGATTATTTAAAGGAGAAAATATGAGCCTTACTGTTTAATAAATGTACTGTATAGTGCAACACACCAGATGTAGGCAGTAAATATGGTCAAGATTCAACCCTTCACTGAAGATGAATCAATTTAATCACTGAAAGCCATACATTCACATCTCTGATGCTTTCAACAAGTCATTTCCAGTTAGTTTTTCTTATATTTTCCTCATACTCTGCTTTCAGCACCTTACAAAATACACTGAAAATACATGGTTGATTCAAACAAAAAACAAATGTATCATGTTCAGATGATATGATTGAAAATTACATTTAATAGAGGAAATTACACTTCCATTTAGAAGACCCATGTTCATTATGGACTCATAGAAGCAGCTGGACATTCAATTATTCCTCTGGATGTAAGTAATTGGATAGTGATGTGCACATGCGTAGGTATCACTCAAGTAGAACATTTATGCAAGGACGGTACAGTAGTAGCACAGGTAATATAAAGCGGGTAACGTAAAACTTTATCAAATGGTGCATGGAGGCACCACTAAAGTGGCTCTTGTAAGAAAAAATGCAGAAGTAGTGTAGATTTTAAAGTGGCTAAATTAACATCTTTTACCTCAACTAACTTTTGTACAGTAGGTCACTAAAAAGCCTGCAAATCTTAGGCTATACACAAGATGAAGAGAATGCCATAAATATAAAAAAAAATACCATACATACATATATATATATATATATATATATATATATATATATATATATATATATATATATATATATATATATAGGTATATAGGTATATATATATATATATATATAGGTATATATGGTATTCCCTTCAAAGGCATTTTTAAAAAGGTGTTCCTGAATATCCTGATCTCAGAAATGTGTCCTTAAAAGTCTGTGACAATAAACAGTTGTGTTCACAAGTTTACATACCCAGACAGAATGTATATGGGATGGTCTTGAATGTTACAATGTGACAATGACCCAAAACACAAGGTCAAGTTGGCTACAACTACCACAAAAGACTTCCATCTGTCACTGATGTTAAAGGAGCCTTTGGGTGTGTTTCATTTCCTTCAATTTCACAGATTGGGATCAATAAAGTATATATATATATATATATATATATATATATATATATATATATATATATATATATATATATATATATATATATATATATATATATATCTAGTTATATTAATCCTCATAAAATCTACCCAGCTGGAAAACCAGCAAATTTATGCTCAAATAATTTTTTAACTGTAGGTTTTATTCACAATCTAATAAAATATCACATTTCATTTACACAAGGAAAAGGACAAATGTTAAATAACATATAGTTACATCAAGATGTTGTGCTATTTATTAGGCCATGAAAGAAGAGGAACAGAGAGGCTGCAGTTCATGAATGGTTTAACAGCAGAAAAAAGAGAAAAGAAACAATAAAAGGAGATTTCCTAATCCAGAGGGAAGGGTATGTTTTTGTGAGTGGTGGGTCTACACTTCTGAGAGCTCCTGAACTTGACTTTGCCCTTGAAGACTTCATTAATGATCATGTCTTTCTACCTCTGCATATTTGACTTGTGCTGCTGCAGCCTTTCCATTACTCTGACAGTCTGCAGACCTGTTGAAAGTGATATGTTAATGTAACTACAGTTGGACCTGCTATAGTGATATTGGAAATGTAAAGTTGGCATATTCAATTACTGTCCACTAAATGAGAAGAGTGTGTATATCTGAAAGTGGTTTCTGTGTGTGTACAGTTGTGATCATAAGTTTACATACCCTAGGATGGTCTTCAATGTTCCAATGTGACAATAACCCAAAACAAGTCAACCTGTCATTGGCTACAGCAGAAAAAAGTGACGGTGAAGGAGTGTCCATCTGAGGTTTCTGACCTCAGTATCATCAACGAACCACTTTGGGAAGGTGTCAAACATGCAGTTCAAGCAATTAAACCAAAAATCTGAAAGGAAATGAAGGTGTTTTACCAACAAGAACGGGCAGCTTTATCATCTGAGTAAACAAAGTGTATGATCCACAACTATCACAAAAGACTGATGTCACTGATGTTAAAGGAGCAAATACAGAGGATGCAGAACTAGGGTATGTAAACGAGATAGTTTCTGCTGTCAACATGATTTTAAAAGAGCAAACATATTTTTTGATGATAAATGGCTTCACCACGAGTGAAAGAAAAATAGTTATCATATCAATTATCATTCATATTCTCTAAAAAAATGGACAAAGAATGATGAACTTATCATGTTTCAGTGAAGTTGAAAACACAGGCGTCAAATATTGTGTTATTTAATTTAATTTTTTTTTTTAATTATGGTGTGTTTTTCTATGAAAATCACAATATTTTGTATTTAATGGCACTGTTACCAATGACAATTTATAACTTTGATGACATTTTTCTTTTCTGACCAACGGTTTTCCCACTTACTGTGTTTTTTCAGTTTCCAAATAACAGTCATTTGGATAGTTTCTGTTATCAGTGTGTTTTGAAAAAAGAGCAAAAATGTTTTTTATATAATAAATGGCTTCACCAAACCAATAGCAACGAGTGAGAGAAGAGGTGTTTGTATTATCATTCATATTCTTTAGCCAAATAAAGCCAACAATTCTGCTAAGGTAAGTGAACGTCTGAGCACAGCTACATATAACAAGAATCATGAAGAAAACTGAAATTAAAATCCCCTTTTTGTCCTTGGACTTCAATGGTTTGTCCATATTTTCTTCATTTTCAGAAGAAGTTTTTAAAGAAGTTTGTTTTCCAAAGACCTTTGGAAACATTGATCTCTGCTCCATGAGGTAAAACACTGTGGCCTGACACATGTGTCCATGTACTGTCATTTTACTCATACAGTCACTGACACAGATATGAATTTATGCAGATCCCTGTTTGATGTTTCTTTTTTTCCCCCAGATTTTTTCCCCCAAACATTAACCCTTTATTAGGCAAGTGATTATTTTTTAATCAGAACCCATTTCAAATATTTTTTTTTTCTGTAAATGGTAATTATTGTTATTATTATTATTATTATTATTATTATTATTATTAGTAGTAGTAGTAGTGGTAGTAGTAGTAGTAGTAGTAGTCGTATAAAATGTAGAACACTATTTTTATTCAGTGAATATCAGAGTGCTACAATAGAAACATGTCAGACCGCCCCAGAAAAGCATAAACATCAACAACCAATGGTTATTTTTGGTCATTTCTAGATACATTACAAGACAGTGACAGCAACAGTTCCAGTAAGGAGAGGGTGTAAACAAGGTCTAATGTGGTCTAATGTGGTCTAATGTGGTCTAATGTAGACCACATTAAAGGGTCTCTAAGGTCCACCTCTGCATGAACAGAGTGTACCTGCTTTTTTAGGTACCATGAAGTAATGTAAGGAATGATGTTCAAAGGGATCATGTGGATGTAGACAAGGTTCTGGATAAGCACTTATGTCGGTGTTGTGTGCTAAGAATGATGTTCTAATGTGCTTACATGTTCCTTTCACATCATATGTGTTTTTTCTTGTATTTGCTTCTTTTGTTTTCTGGTTGTTGTTTTTTTGTAACTGCATTGACTTTGATTTTGTACATGAAAATAAAATATGTTTGGAAAATGTCATAAAAATAATAAAGTACACTAAGTTGGACTTCAGAGAATTTATATGAGTGCCTTATAAAGAGTGAATGAACATAATACAGAGTTCCGACAGCAAATTACACACATTTTAAGACATTTTTAATGCCGTTTGAAATTACATTTAAGACCAAGCCAACAATGAACCAAAATTGAAAAAGGGAAATTAAATGAACTACCTGTGGACAGTTTTACCAACTGTTTATTTTAAATAGAACATGACTTTGTGGTCCACTTGCTGCTACATTCATGAACCATTTGAATCAAGAAGCATAAATTTGAAATTTTGAATATATAATACACACACCATAAAAACACACACTTGCAAAAAAAATAATAAAACTATAACTAAAGGAATACTACACCCATAGAATGATGTGCCCTCATTTTCTACTCACCCTACATTATTTTTTATAATATAGACAACCTAAATGTTAACAAATACTTTTTTTTATTTCAAACTAACATATGTTTAAGTTATTTAAGTTCAGTTCGATTTAAGACTTTTTAATGCCAATTAAGGCCTTATTTTTCGAACAATGAATTAAATGCCTTCTAAGATTTTTCCTGTGTAATATGCAACATTATAACCGAGACTGATTCCATCTTTAGTCCCAAAATAAAACAACATCCAGTACTCCAACACATAAAACAGTATGTTCTACATCAACAGTTCAACATTAATATTACTTTAAATAAATAACATTTTAAAGTGTTTAGGTTCTTTAAAGCAGGGGCTGATAATTATTTTGTGTGAATCTTTAAGGACATGGCTCGTCTCTTTTCAAGCTTTTGTCAGGAAAACTATAATTGACTGTTGCAATATAATGACTGATGATGATGATGTTCTTTGTAATATATAAATACATACAACAATAACAGAACAGACTGTACAATGACTGAATATGTTATAAATATACCAAACAACCCTTTGGTAAACTGTATGGAGAACTGAATCTATGGACATTTCATTTGGAGCATGTGTGGAGTGTGTTAAGTATTTACATGTGTGATAATATTAACTCACTGCTATTCTGTTTCTTGCCACTTTTTTGCTGTGTGTTGGTTTAAAATAATTCCTGAAGGGAATATCGTGTTCTTGACCGTTTTAATGCTTAACTATGTCAAATGAAGCCAGCCCAGAAGTATAAACATCCACAATTCCTTGAAAAACCACTTGAGGCTGGAACCAAAAGGGAATCACTCTCCACAGACAAGTTAAAACACCCAATTTAAAAGAGAAATGAACGTGTTTATAGCCTGGTGTAAAAAAAAAAAAAGTTTGGGTTTCCATCTGCTTGTTGTAATTTCCTGTGGTTCATTAATGTTCAATTGTTTTTATTCAGTTTGATGGAGTATAACATCCCTGAGTCTGTGAAGTCCTTCTATGTGTCATTCTTTTATTTTATATATGAAAATTAAGGTTAATACAAGGGGATGGACATTTTAATTTTAGGTAGAGCTGTTAAATGAAGGGGGAAAATGGTCCTGGCTAATGTTATATATTCAATTAGGGAAAGTAAAGATGTTCAACATTTTAATTAAGTGCAGGTAAAATACAAACTGTGGAAAATTGCATTTATCATCTTATTTGAGTGAAATAATGGACTGTAACTCTTTCTTAACTGTAACTACCTCTCGTTAAAGATATCATTTAGATTAAAAAAAAAAAAAAAAAACCTCTTTGAGAGCTGAAACTGCTATTTTCATAACCACTTCCAGATTCATTTTCTCCATACTTAACCTTTCCAATGGTTTATTATCAGTGTATTATGTTATCCTGTTTGAATTTTGCTTTTGTATTGGAAAAAGCAGATCTTTTCTCATCTTTTTTTACATGATGTTCCTAAACTCTCAGAGTAAATGCAAATGTTATAGTATTTTATACAGCCAAATAACAGAGCAACTATTTTTAGTAGTCAAACTACATGTTTTTTTTTTCAATGTTTCAGAAGATGACAGTGTTTTCACATTTAAGATGGAGCCTCTGAAAGTCCAAATGGGCTGAGAAGAAGGAGAAACTGCATTTTACCTGAATTATTTACATGTATTAATAGGATTATTGGATTCAAATATATCAGTAATATTAATTATTGTAGATCAAGAAATGCTTTTGGGTGCTTCCTGCTATTTGGATGTTTACTAAACATTCAAACTCACCGGTTAGTGACTGAAAATAAAAATTAATGTAATTTATGGCACCATAACATCAAACAACGTTACCAGTGAGTAGACAAAGGTCAAACCGGGTGATCAGTACAAGCAACAGGATCCAACAGGGGTTAAGCAGTTTCAGGGTCACACATGAGTCCAGAGTCCGGTAACACGAAGCAGAGTCAAAAACCAAAGCGAAAACGGAATAGACAACTGACAGATACCACAAACCAAAACAGTCATAGACAGAATAATCAAGACACAGGATATATACGCTCATTTGGGTGCAGACAAGGCAGACAAACTAGTGCCGTACAAATACACATGCCCCACTTATAAAGGAGAAGGGACAGATTACACCGGCCAAAGTCGAGTGTTTACGCAGTGTGTCACAGCCATTTAATGTGGCCATAGAATTACACTACACATACTATAGCAGTAAGTACAACACTAGATGTTATATATCATTATAAACTTACATAATGGTCCAATATAGATTCAAAGGCCAGCTGATGCTAATGACCAGATGACAAGGTAACGGCAGGTGGAATGAGACTACAGGCAAAAATGGCGATTGCCATGAAGTGGTTTGTGAAGTGTGAAGTCATATCCATAGCTTGAAATTACATTTGACATGAATCCAAAGGGGCAAAAATGTACTTATTACAGAAAAATACATTATTTTACCCTTAGTATCAAATGCAATATTAAAATTGGCAAACAAAAAATAATATCTCTAGAACTGCATAATTCCAGGGCCTCAGCTCCATAGAATGCCATTCATTCTGTACTTGTCCATGATCGCCATCTAGCTGCAGTACCACCTGGAACAGTTCTTAAGAGTGCTCATTCTCCCAAATTAAACATTCTCTGGCATTACCTAAATATAATGTATAACATAGACTCAATATTAGCAGTGACAACACTATCTCAATTAGCCTGCATTGGGACAAGCAGCACCACAAAGTTAGACTTTTTAAAAAAGTTATGTAAAGTTAATTATGCAAAGAGAAAAGATGTTACCATTGTCAATTTGCAGCAGAAAAAGTACTAAGAGGCATTTTATATGAAAGAGTTAGCATTAGCTGGTAGCATTAGCTTTGGAAGGTTCACCCCTTCCTCTTCCCCAGCTCTATCTACTTGCATAAATATGGCATTACTCATTCTAAAAAAAAATTAAAATAAAAGTTATAAATGGAAATAAAGGGGGAAAAAAACAGCTAATAGAACTCACGACTAAATGCCTAAGCCAATGGAGTCCAGAAGCTAATGTGTGACAGCTCTGTCTGTTTCAATACCTCATAGACTTTACCTTTACCTCATAACTTTACATTTTTGCTTTTCTGGTAATGGAAAAAAAACAGTGCACAGTGTTTTTTTTTTTTTTTTACTTGTACAGCAGACAAACACACAGACAGGCTGATAGAGAGAGATTTTTTTTTTCCCTGAGATGGCAGATGAGACAAGACTCAAAATAAAACCCAAACAACAAACTGAAATATGCTGAAAGAGCTCAGTGTAGTGAAGTCAAATAATAAGTCAGGTGTATCAAGTTCAGATAAGGGGAGAAACAGACATTTCTACACATCACCTGAGCACAGAATGCAGCAGGAGAGCAGGCGAGGTAAAAGACCTCGCTAATGGATGACAGGCTATTAGTTTTCAGGCTTTACCTTCCAGACAGAACCAATCAATCTGTGGATCATTTGTGCCTCCTCTGGCAGTCTGTCACACATTCCTAATGAGCTAATCCATTCAGGAAACGATCCCATGTACAGCTCATGACGGAGGGGTTTATGTATTGGACTGATTACTATAGTGTGAGAAGCTGTAACTTTTGCGAAGGTGGACCATGTTCTGTCTGTGTGCAGATATGTGGACCCGCTTTAACCCAGAAAGACCCAGTTGTACGTCTGTTAAGCTCCTGAATGCACCCCCCCCCCCCCCCAACCCCCACCCTTGGAAACATATTTCCAGTGACCCAGAAGAGATCAAATTACATTCATGGATCAGTAGATCAAACTTTACATTTTCAATTAAATATTAAAATATTTTTTCCATATGTATTTATCAGGGAAATCAATTCAAATGTCTTTAACAGCAAATTTACACCAAATTGAATTTATAGAATTCAAGTGTCATTCCACTTTGGGAAAATTGGGCCAAAGTAAAAAATTTGTAACGAGTTTTCAAACCCCCCCCCCATTTACTAAAAGATTTTAAATGACTGTAGCAGCAAAACTATCTAATTCATACCAAATTGGGTTTATAGATTGTCAGTGTAGTGTTTTTGGAAAAGTAGATCAAAGTAAAAAAAAAATTTATGACTCTTTTTCCTTTTTTTTTTTTTTTGCCTCTGTCAAGGTGGTTGTGTTTCTACTGGTGTTTGTCTGTTAGCAAGATAACTCAGAAAGTTGTGAAATGATTTTGATTATTTTTTTCAGGAATGTTGATAGTGGTACTGTATGTGTGAGCCGACAAAGCAAGTGTTTTCTTTTCTCTGTGACCAACTTCAACCAGTTAATGAGGCTCAGTGATCGGTCAAGGTTTTTTTTTTTAATAAATTTCCCCATCCCTACTTGTAATGTTCAATTAATTACATCCTCCTGAGACCCAGCAATTGTTTTTGTCCTCTGTAGCGGACACGACTTTCACAGCTTTATTAAAGAAATAAAAACCAAAGGAGGATATATTTGTTGAAAAAGCCACTTTTACTTCAGTTTTCTCTTTCATCTACATGATCAGTGAATCAAATGTAGGAAAATACATTTTTCTAGCAACAAAATCATAAATAATAATAATAAATCACTTGGGAAAATTTAGATGTCGAAGAAAAATAATCACAAAAAGCATTCTCTGACTTTAATGGTTAAAAAAGAGAGGCTGCGGTAAAACTGTTGTTAATGATGATACAGTCTGTATCATCCCTTCTCTTACCATCTCTTTAGTTTGGACTAGAGATACAGAAGCGAGTGTCGGCAATGAAAGCAAGGTAAAAGCACAAAGAAAAAAGAGAAAGTGAAAACATAGATGAAAGCCGAGCCAGAGGGCAGTGGCGGCCTTTAGCCTGAACTGTGATGGATCAGGAAACTTGGACATGAGCATTAAGATGAACGGGTCAAAGGAGAGAAGAGAAGAGACAGAAAGGTTTAGAGCTGTCCTCAGTGGCAGCTTTATCAGAAATATCTGCACCCGAGAGGCTCAAGACAACTGATTGTAACTTGTAAGTGTTAGACTCAACATGTGATAAGGCATTCAGTGAATACAACTCGGGACGGTCCTATTCAGAGGAAGTGGCCTCTTGTAGAAACCACTTCAAGAGCCAACAAGTTCCAAATCAACTAGACAGTGAAAAGGGCAAAGTGCTTCCTTGTGCTGCTTTATTCTGTGGGGTTTGAACTACTGACTGACACTAATGAACAAGTTCTCCATCAACACATATCAAAAACTTTGCACCATGACTGCATTATTACTTTCCTGCCATCCACGATGATCAGAACAGGCCAAAAGAAATATAAACCTTTCCTTCTTTTCTTCTGTTTCAGAGGAATATGGCCATATTTGGATAAATAGATTTAATCAGATATGTTGGGTGATATGAGATTATTTATATTCTGGTTTTAACTATTTCATTACTTGGGGATGCCAAAGCTCAGTTGGTAGAGTGGGTTGTCCAAGAACTGAAGGGTTTGTGGTTCGAATTTCGCTCTGTCCTAGTCAGTCTGTAGTGTCCTTGGGCAAAGACACTTTACCCTCCTAGCCTCCAGTGTCACTCACACTGATGTGTGAATGTTTGGTGACAGTCAGAGGGGATGTAAGCACCAATTGGCAGCCATGCTTCCTACAGTCTGCCCCAGGGCAACTGTGGATACATATGTAGTTTACCACCACCAGAGGGAGCATATGAGAGTGAATGAATAATGAGTCACTAATGTAAAGCATTTTGAGTGGCCAAAAGAGCGTTATATAAATCCAATCCATTATTACCTCCACCAAGGAGGTTATGTTTTTGCCAGTTTGTTTGTCTGTTAGATAACTCAAAGACTTATGGACTGGTTTGAATGGTTCAAGTCTCACTGCTTAAATAGTTGCAGATCAGCAATGACTTGCAGCTGCACATTGATTTCATTTATTTATTTGTTTTTAGCATAAGAAAAAAAACAAACATTCATGTGTAAAATGAACTAATAGCAGAGCAAATAAATTAATTAGAAATGATCTAGCAAAAGTGATCAAGACAATATATCTGTAGCCATGTGCACTTGTTATAAAAAAATAAATTAAATATGTATTGTTTGAAAAGGAATGGGAAGAACAAAACTCATCTCTTCTTAATACACTCTTCTACAAACTACACATTTCTCTTCATTCAATTTCTCTCCTGGAATTAACAAATTAACATTGTGTGAAACAAATGGCAGTTTGCAGTGATTGTTTACCCACACTTTTATGTATTTTCACTGAAATCAAAGTAAAAAAACAAACAAAAAACAGTCACTAAATGCATCACTTGTCTCTACTTCCACAGCTAAGACATATATTCAATTCAATTCAATTTTATTTATAAAGCCCTAAATCATAACAAAGTCATCTCACAGGGCTTTACAAAAACACAATCAACTACAGAGATACATGAAAAGTCCCAGGCATCCCCTGTCCTTAGACCCTCCTTCTTGGCAAGAAAAAACTTCAAAACCCAGTGGGAAAAAGAAGAAATCTTGAGGACAACCACATTGAAGGAGAGATCCACTCCCATGGACGGACAGGCTACAGATGAACGTCCATTTATAAATGAAGGAGGGGGGGGCTGGTCCAGACAGGCAGGGGCGGGGGTCCGGGGTCACAGGTCGGCACAGGTGAGACACTGCAGATCCTGTCGTACATGGCTCCGTGCAGACACTGTCAGGAGAGCCACCACTCCCCCCAGGGGGGAAAGGGGACACCAGGTGACTAGTCATGAACAGACTTTGTATGAAAGATAGGTTATAAAAATGACAGAAACAGGTGTGAGGGAGAGAAAGAGAAGAAAGAACTCAGTGTCTGTACTTCCCCCAGCATTCTAACTCCTAGGGCAGCCTAGACTGAACTGTGACTCATACATCATGTATACATGATATATGAGTCATATAATTTTTAACTAACCTGACCATAGGCTTTCTCAAACATATTCTGTACCATAAGTGCATATTTCTGGTTTAGACAAAGGGGTGACAGCTAATGAGCTTCGCTTCTTCTCACTCATTTTCAAATGACTTTTCTTCTTGTTTTTATGTATATTATTATTGTTTATTCATTCATTCATTATCTGAACCCGCTTTATCCTCACTAGGGTCGCGGGGGTCACTGGGGGCCTAATCCAGCTACAATGGGTGAAGGCGGGGTACACCCTGTATGAGACGCCAGTTCATCGCAGGGCTTATTATTGTTTATTTCCTCAATATTGTGTTGTGTGGGTAGGTTGATTTGTAGCAGGCAGGAAGCTTATATGTACCATTATATTTCTGAATAAATCAATAAAATGTAAATAAAATAAAATAAATGAAATAAATAAAAATAAACAAATGTATAGTACATAATAATGTAATGGCACCATTCAGAACTATTATATTCATGTTCATGACTGTAAGCCATCACCTACAAAAACAATGACCATGTTAACACCCTCCAACAATCAGCTGGTTTTGTTTTTACCAGGTGACATAAGGGTGAGTGGAAATTAACTCAGAAGTTTATAAAAAAAAGTTAACTTCCATAGATTGGCAAGATTAAAATTGGAACAGGCATATGTTTGAGTTACTCATTAACCAAAAAATGAAAAAAACAAACAAACCAAAAATCCCCCAAAAAACCTGATGTTGTCACTTAAACAGAAAAACGAAACAGTGTAATCTTCAGCCTTTGACGGCCTGTATCTTGCATATTTTAGATATTCCCCTCTTCTCTCACACCTAAATACTACTGCTACTACTACTACTACTACTACTACTAATAATAATAATAATAATAAACTATATTTCTATAACACCTTTCATAAAGTAGGTGTAGCCCAAAGTGCTTCACAGTGATTCACAATTAAAATACAACTTTAAAATACATTAGATTATGATTACACACAAAATTACACAAGTACAAGAATTTAAATATAGTTAAAAATAAAGTTTAAAAAAAATCAATTATACATACATTAAGAGGACATAAAGGACATTGCATCATTATCAGGCATCTGTGGACCACGATGATGAGCTGATTATTAAATGAACCAGATGTGATGGAAGAGGGACATATTTAAAACATGCAGGACATCAGCCTTCATGGACCAGAGTTTGACACCTCTGCTATAGACCCTCACCCCCTTGGATCATGTCATTAATTGTTTGTGGGGACAGAAACAGAGACTGAAAATATCAAAGAGTTACTGTGTTCCAGGCGGTCATTTGTAATACATGGTCATAATCTTAATATTCTGATTATTATTTGATATAATCGTGATTAATTGGAAGAATTATGTTAATTGTCTCCATTTAGATGTTTCAAAATAGTTGGTGAAATCGGCCAATGGAGGCCAGAGCTACCGGCCCTGTGTAAATGAAACGACTGGCTGTATTGCTGAAGCCACATTATGCGCAATGTACCGTACAGATGTAATTGTTGTTGTTTTTTTAAATATTCAAAACAAGGTTTTATTTTTGTTCTGTTTTTTGAGACATGTAGTGACACTTAAATCAAATTAAATGAGTTTCATAATTTGGTACCTAAGAAATCTCAAATGGCACAGATGGTGCCGAAGTGTGCCAAATTGGACAACGCCCAGGCATCTCTTTATAAAAACATCTGTAATTTTGCTCTTATTCATTTCAGCAACATCATTTTTTCCACAGGTATTGTCCAAATTGTCTTGTATGATTTTCAGAGTTTTAAAACTTCCATTGCATACATTTCGAGGGGATGTTTACTATAAAATGCTGTTTTTTTTCAGGGCGAGGCTAAAATGTCTTCATTTATTGTGTGTTCCATCTGCATTTAGTCTGACACAATATTATCTACAGTGATTCTTCTGATGGCATCTCACAAGCATTATCTTTATTTTGATACCAAGATAATTCACATAGAGCTTGTAATTGCAGAGATATACTTTATTTATTTTGGGGATGTATTTTATTACCAAACAGCTTAAAATAGGCCCAGGGTTTAACAGGCTAACTCAGATTTCCAGATCATGACAGCCATTTTCAGGAACATCCATTAAATTTGATGCATTTTCTACCAGATCAGCATGTAACTGATTAAGTTGACAGGTTTTTTTTTTTTTATTCAGCATTTTTATGATCTTTACCTTCTTCATCTGAAGGGTTTGCAGTTTGGTCTGTTTATGTGTCTGCAAAGTGAAAGTGTAGAAACTAAAAAAAAAAAAAAAAAAAAAAAATATATATATATATATATATATATATATATATATATATATATATATATATATATATATATATATATATATATATATATATATATATATATATATATATATATATATACAGTTTGTATAGAGTGCATGTTTTCATTATGCCTAAGTGAGTTCTCTGGTTTCCTCCCACCACTCCAAAACATGCTAATAGGCTAATAGGTCAGTCTAAAATACCCATAGGTTTGAATGTGAAAGTGAATAGCAGTTAATCTGTGTGATAAACTGGTACCCCTCATTCACCCAGTGGTAGTGGAGATAGGCTACATCATAACCTTGACCTTCCAGAAAATGGTTCAGAAAATGTTAAAGGCATTGTACCTCTCAATGATGAAGAATTACTTAACTTAAAATGTTTAAGTGGGATTTGGACTAACCAACATAAATGTCAAAATGTATGAGTGAAAATATGAATGAATAAATGTGTTATTTTGGACAAATATAAGTTCATAAGCAAGTTGAGTGAAACTTGTCAACATAACGTAACAATGTGACTTTTAAAATAGTAAGTGGATCAACAAGTGATTAGTAGTTCATAACTTTAAAAAGAAAATTGACGACAACATTGTAGTGAAATCACTTTTATGAACCTCAATATCTGACTTTAAACATATCTGGTAATATTCAAGTTAAGTTAAATCACTTTTTTCAAGGCAGGTGCTGAACTTTCATTTATATGGTGAACCACATTGATTCGTTTTTTCGTGTATGTGTCAGAAATTGGCTCTCAAAACAACAATGGCAGACAAATGGAGCATACTGCAGTGATGTGTTTTTTAGCAGTGCAGGTTTTAAGTTGAATTCAAGTTCAAACCATGTCTCTGAGCATCCTTTATAACATGATGAAGCTCACAGTGAGGGACACAGGCAAGCATCGTGTTGGTGTTTATTTTTAAATCGGGGATTGCACACATAATTCATCATCAAAAGTCACAACTTAGTTGCAGAACGAGGTGTTCCTTTTTACATAGCGTTCCGGAATCAAGTTTCTGCCTTTATCACAGCTCTGTTACTACCTCCAGAGGCGTTACAGAGGTGGGACCAAATGATCTGACCAGAATAAAGGTGAAATATTCCTGTAACAGAGGTGGCTGTGAAAAAAGGAGTTACTCATTTTTACTGAACATTCAGTTGGCTTTCACTGTGTAGTAAAACACTGGGGAACTTTAAGGTGTGTGTGTGTTAATGTGGATTTTTAAGTGCAACTGCATGAGGAACAAGGTCATTGCTTAGACCAGGGGTGTCAGACTCATTTTAGTTCAGGGGCCACATTCAGCTAAACTTGATCTGAAGTGGGCTGAACCAGTAAAAACACCCAAAACATAATATAAAAATAATGTCAATTCCAAACTTGTTATGTTTTAGAGTGAAAAAAGTAAAATTACATTATGAAAACAAACAATATCAGGCTTTATTTTATCATTTACACATACATTCTAATTTACAGATCACACTGCATCTACAGATACACAAAATATTTAGTAATAGGTGGAATATTATTAATTAAAATTGTACTTACTTCTCTTAAGACATTTCCAATTTTTCATTTTTGTTAAGATTTTTTGGTGAAATTCTATTTTGTTTTAGGGTCACTAAATGAAAAAAAATACATTTACAAAGAAATGTTTTACCTGTGATTATTTAGAGGTTATTATGAGAATGAATTGGTCTGAATGTGGACCATGAATTAAAATTGTGTAATTTTTGTATTTCATAAATTCATCCAAATGGCCGGATTGGACCCTTAGGCGGGCCAGATTTGGCCCCCAGACTGCATGTTTGACACATCTGACTTAGACCATTGAGTATCTTGTGCTAATCTAGCTCAGAGAAAAGTATGTTCTCCACCTCAGTTGATCCAAAGCAGAACTCCTCACTTGTTCTGGTGCTGTGTTTGCACTGGTGGAAGGACTACTGTTATTCTAGAGTCTGTTTGTATTCCTTATAGCCTATGATAATCATCTTGAACACTAAGCCAGCAACAATGCAAGAATTTCAGGGGCAACTGTTTTCGGTGGAACATTTGCACATAATGAGCCCAGGTATTAAAATGGGTAAATCCCAACAAACGAAAATGCTACAAAGAGCCAAGTAAGCTTGCCTTGGTGCAAAATCCAACTCTTCCTCCAAACAGGATATGTTCAGTATGTAGGGGCAGCCTGAAGGTTGTTGTTTATCCAGGAGAACTTCAATAATACAGAGTGTCAAAGGAGAGAGATGCTCATATATATTTTAAGAAGACAAGGCATTGGACTGAGGAAGAGGAGGGTGTAGCTGCTGGACTGTGCTCCCTGTAGTCCACACTTTTTCCCCAATAGGCAATGTGTGACACAAACAAAATAAGGGATAGTGAAAGCCATGTAGTGTAATATTTAAAAGAAAATATCAAATTTGGCTCTTTTTTGAATGGAATTATACATTTTAAGGCATTTCCCTGTGGTCTATAAACTGTAAATGTTACATTTGGGTCTGAATTCTTCATTAATTAAATTCCACAGGTCCATCTTAAACCTTATTTCTAGTAATATTGTTTTGAGCGCCAAAACAATCCATTCACCTTAATTCACCTGGTGGCCATTTTTTACACTTGAGGGATACAGAGGTTAAACAGAAGTACACAGTTTCATACGTTGTCAATCACTATAGCTTCAGTGAAGATTTGGTTTGTCAACATGCCAGCAGTTTAGACCACCAATCTCTCCATCATAACAGAGTTAACGATCGATATTGTTGAAAAATGGGCGTGTAAGGATTGCAATATTCCCCAGGCTGTCTTGCTGAAAGGCTACAGTAACTGGGTTGAAAGCTACATAAAGTGTAAGTAGGCTAATGGCACCACTAGCATATCATCAGTACTGACAGCCATGAGCATGCTAACCACAAAATGGAAAGCATAATCTTGAAATAGCATATATATATATATATATATATATATATATATATATATATATATATATATATATATAGCATATAGAATGTAGTGTTATGTAACTACACATTCATGTTTTCTTATTTCATCGTGACATGAGGTTGATTAGATCACTGTTAGCGCTATTTATCATTGATGCTAGTCTGGTAAAATAAGCTAAATGTGTTAGCTAATGCATTTCAGTGGACATAATTATCCTTATCTTACAGTGAAATATGGACCAGGATCCCTCTTTATGTTTTTGATCCATTCACGCTGAAGTGCCTTATGTTTGGGAAAATGATGGAAGGTCTGTCCACGGTAAGATTTTGGGACGCAGCAGTGAGGCGCTATTGCCATCAGGAAAGTGTTGTATGAAGCAACAAGTGTACCCCTCAATGTCATTTCAACATTCCGGGTGAATAAGGTCCATTGTATACATGTACATAAAGAACCATATATGTAATAACCCACAATAACCAGCACTTTTGCCATTTGTTTTCTGATCCATCTTATTAAATTATGTAAGATTTAACATGTTTAATGTCTGAAGTAGACCAGTGTTATTTTTAAACTGCAATTTCCATACTGTTACAATTATAAGTGACTTTTTTTTTTATTTACTAATACAGTAAAAAAAAAAAAAAAGGCCCATATTACAACATTGCAAAAAAAAAAAATAATTCAATGATTTTTTAAAAATGGAAATCATTTAGTCCTTGACAATGTTGAAAAGCTACAACACAAACATCATTTGTTGTCAGGTCCACCCTTTGCTAACCTTGCTTTCATGGCACTATTGAGTGTTATTAAACTCAGTAATTCGATCCAAATGTTTTCCTCTTTGTAGCCACTCACTGAAGTTACAAGGTGAAATGTATGAGAGAGTGGCTGGCCTGTGAGAAGTGCTGTCGGCAGAGTCATTTAATTATGGCATTTTTACATGCAGGGGCGCTCTAATTATATTTCTGCTGTGAAAAATGAATGAATTGGGAGATAGTGATTTGGGAAAAAAAAGAGGTAAGAAACAGAGAGAGACGAAAAGGAGAAGAGAGGTACGAGGATGGAAAGTGGAGTGCCGATGGAGAAAGCAATGAGAGGCAGAGAGATGGAGGAGCTCTCCGCTCCAGCAAGCGATGCCTCGTTGCCATGGCAGCGCCGTCTCTCTGGTCTCCGTGGGAACGGCTGAATCCTGTTGCAGCTCGACTTTGCCCCTGGGCGAGGGAGAGAGAGACTGAGAGGAGGGGAAAAAGGGAGAAGAAAAACAGTAACAGAACGGCGGGTTTAGCCTGCGGCGTTTGGGCTGACCTGGAAAATGTTTGGCGTGTGCTTATTCTCTCACTTTACTTCTTTCTCACACTCTCTTTTATTGTCTCTTTTCACATCATTCTTTACCCCTCTCTCATCTTTTCTTGTCAATAGAGTTCTAAGTGTTTTCCCCACAACTCGGAGATAATTAAAGGTTAATGTGTGACTGTATTCAAAGCCTTTTAACCCCTTGACATCCACCAGCCTGCTGGCAGTTATGGTTTATCATTGCATCTGAGCCATGTGTGAATTGATGTAGTTTATGTTTGGTTTTAGCCACATGCAATATACTTAATATTCACTTTTAAATGACATATAATATAGGCCTGTGTGTTTTAGCTTGAACGCTTCTTTTATTATGAACAAGAGGCAGTCTCATGGGGCTGAAAAAAGAAGCCAGTGCAGAAAAAACTAAAATTGTACATAAAATAATTGTCATTTTGGCTCCAAAAAACAATGAGTCCCCATACACCTGTGTTCAAAAAACAAAATGTACAGTATGAATTAACAAAGTCATAATCTAAAACTAATCCTATTGTTTGTAGAGTAATATTATTTATGTAAGGGATTAAAGCTGCCACAGCAAAAATTCTGGAAAACTGAAAGCAAACACTTTTGCATCTGTTTCTTCTCAGTCAGATTACACATAAATACAGAGGACTCCTGTGGAAAATTAGAGCAGTAGAGTCTCATCTGACTGAATCACTTTCACAATTCAAGCTATTAATCATGTGTTTACTCTCCTAGCTGCCTGAAAACATCTGTGTTTATCTGGTCAGTATTCAACAGCCTGGAAATAGACACCACAGAGGTATAAACAATTCCCTCTCACACCACCTGAATTAATCCCACACCATACCTTTCTGTGTGGAGTTTGCATGTCCTCCTCGTGTCTGCGTGGGTTTCCTCCCACCATCCAAACACATGCACTGGTGGTTAATCTAAATTGGCCATAGGTGTGAATGTGAGAGTGATTGTTTGTCTATATATGTGACCCACCACCACGAAACCAGGCATAAGTGTCTGGAAATCAAAACTGAGTTATCTGTGTAGATTGGTAGAGTGGAAACTAAGGTTTAAGATGGTGAAAAAATTATGTTTCTATCACAAGTAGAACCAAAGTTATGGTCATTTTAATATCCACAGTTGGACCTATTATGCAATTTGCATATTTTTAAATATTGTCCGTTAAAGTTTTGGATTGTTTTGGGGTAGGAAGTCCTTAGCAAGGCATAATAATTCGTATCCGATTGACAAAAAATATTCACAGATGTTAAAGGACACTCTGATGGACATGTCACAGAAGTTTTATATATTGTAATAATAGGACAGAATTGCAACGTATTATAATCATTTGGCTTACACCTTTGGACAAGAGCATTCAATATAAGCTTTTACCTCGTACCAAACACTTGGATGTTTACCCACGGAACGGAGATCGTTTTGTTCGGCGAAAAGAGGTGGAAGTCGTCTTTGTCTTTGCTCAGCAATCCTTAAACTTTTGTCACCGCTTAAATAATTGACCCAATAAACACCTTTATTGATTGGATTTCAATGTAATGACCACAGGAACTGAACATAGAGGTGTTACGGTACCGTTTTTTGATAAGGTGTAAACACAAATAAGAAATTGCCTTCCAGCCTAAATTTGGCTGTAGCTCTGAACGGCTCAGCGCGACTTATGCCTGGTTTCGTGGTGGCGGGTCACATATGTTCAGCCCTGAGATGAACTGGAGACTCATACAGGGTGTACCCCGCCTTCACCCACTGTAGCTGGATTAGGCCCCCACTGACCCTAGTGAGGATAAAGCGGGTTCAGATGATGAGATGAGACATATTTCACACAAAAATGGTAATTATTTATCATTTTTAAAGGGTTTGAGGAGTATTATTGGGGGGGCTTGGAATGAATCAGGCCTTTTACATGTAAAATGTGACTCTATGAAAAATTCATGGTACGAAATGAATGCGATACGAATGAACTAATTTTGTAAGTAGAGGCACCACTGTATTTATATTACAATGTAATTATGGGTGTATATTAGTAGACAATGTATGTTGTTATTATTGTATATATAAACCTTGATATTGTGATGTTATTATATTCATATTTTACTTTCTTGGTATGTAAACTTAGGTTTGTATGAATGTGTTTGTGCTTGTGAAAAAAGTGAGCTGAATTGATCCAAATTACTTGATTTTTTTTTCTTCTTACAAATATTATGTTGACAGGAAATTAAACTATAGACTGTTTTGATGAGAAGGGGTAGGATTAAATAGGTTTTACTTCTTCCCACTCCTTTTCGAATATGCAAACAAAGCCATGTCTTGTTATGTGTTGTTTTGTTTTGTTTTTCATGTATATGTTTTTATATTCTGTGAGTGCAATCGTTTAAGTTGTTGCATATTCAAAATATTTAAAAAAGAAAAGAAAGAAATTATCAAATATTTTGTTCAATGATATCAAAAACTATCAATATTAAAACAAGGACATAAATAAGGATGGAACTGTGGTAGAGTACCACCATTGAGAGATTCAACTGACATCATTTGACTTTAAGTATGACATATGACGCTTCTGTTAATTGAATAAAACAGGTTTTTCTTATCCAAATACTGGAAAATATTGGTGACAACAAAGATGCCAAACTCAAGGTTTCAAAACAGCTTTAAATGAAACAATATGTGGCCTTACAGAGGGTTCAATGTCTTTTCTGTACAGTTTTATTAGAGTGTTCACAAGCCTTAACCCAAAGTCTAACCTTAGGAAACCTTAGTATTATATTAGAAGAATAAAGTCTGTTTGGAGTGCTACCTGGAACTTGTCTTCAGTAGGGATGCTGCTCTTTGGAGACAAAAACATCAAAATTCCAAGGCACTCATCCTTTACAAATGTAAAATGCTTTTATTTTACAGGCTAGTCATGATAAAAAATATGACTACTACTCATTTCAGCTATACAGCCTTCGTCAGGAAGTAAAAGTGTCTGTAGTGTAAGAAGCTTAAATTGAAAAGCAACACATATCTAATTATCTTACAATCAGTCAGGAGAACAATCCAGGTAAAGCTACCACATCTTTAGGGTGATGAGCAGGGGGCTTCACTTATCAAACAACACAATCAACAGTGAAAAAATATACAACAAAGAAAAAAAGATATATAACAAAGAAAAACCACAAAAACATATATGTTAATAAAAAACAATACATACACATATTCTCTAAAGAAAAGGCCTATATTCTATTTCTTCATTTAACCCTAGACATAGAGTAGCTTTTAATTTAAATATCCAGTAGGTCTCTCTCTGATTAAAAAATTTCAGTCTATTTCCTCCTCTTGTTGTTTGTGGTATGTGGTTAATGCCTCTAGCCCTTAAAATGGAAGGGTCACTATTATGTAGATTAGATAAAATGTCTTATCTCATGTGTTTTTTGATCTTCAAAAACTTTTACTTTGAGTATTGTTAGACATTGACTGCATTTAAAACTGCCTTACGACCTATTTGACATCCAAGTATATTTAGTAGGTGCTGGTAAATAGCTGTGAACAAGTTTGTCACTTATGGTTGAAGCTCGTTTAAACCTAAAAATAGGAGGTTCTTGAGACAACTTACCCAGAGAGGTGTCACATTGTACTATATTACTAAAGTTGAATCCAATATAGAGCTCTACCTGATTATGAATACATTTCTGTTGAATCCAACGCACGCCATTTTACTTGTTTGTGTGTTTATTTGTCTGTTGTGTTTCTGACCTAGCTTCAGCCCATATTTGCAGAGCATAAGTAGCCCTATTAGTGGGCCAACTAGCCAAGAAAACAGATGATCCCCCCTGACAGAGCTCCTATTGTTACACTCAGCTGCGAACAATGCGAGCCTGTCTTTAGCGCCACAGTGGTCGATTCACCCCTGCTTTCGGCCTATGGTCACCACTCTATCAGCCGCGGCCGTGGCTCAGGAGCTAGACTGAAGGGTTTGTGGGACGTGTTTGATTTATGAGTGTGTTATTGTGGAGGTTTATGACATGTTCAGAGCCATGACTTTGTCTTCATGACTGCACTTTGATTTCTTTATAACAGAGGGATTGTTCTATGACTAACTTCGTTTTAGATCATAAAATTTTCATCATCTAATTGTGTGACATGATGATTAATCACCCTCAAATCCAAGCAATGAAAATGGTGAACACTTTTTTAAAATGTAGTTTATTCTGATAAAATCATATTTAAAATAGCAATATTTAAAAAAATAAAATAAAAAATTGTTCCTGGAAAGTTGCCAGAATTATTACTTACCCAATAAGAAATATTTAAGCATCTGTAGGTGTATGTTATGTTTTGCCGACGTTTATCTGTCTGTTTGTCTGTCAGAACTCACCAAACAACTGTAACTCAGTGATGAATGAGGGTCAAAGGGTTACAAAAAGCATCATGGGTAGCTCCCTCATAGCCAATGGGATGCTATGTACAGTACGTACATGATGTATTTATGTACATTTATTGGTTACATACAGTAATGTACATACAGTACTGTATTTATGTCTCAGGGGTTTTGGTTTCTTTTTGTAAATTGAAATTTCTTTCGTATTCAGAGACAAAAAACTGAGGCAAAGGTTTTTCATGACTTGGATTATTGGTTAGCTGGGTCTTTCATAAGTAGAGGTACCACTGTATTACTATTATTATAAATAAAGTATCAAGAATTGTGTTTTTGGTTCAGAAAACATGTTACTGATTTACACCAATGCTAATTTTTCCTGCAAAGGGTAAGAATGTAGAATGTTAATTTTGTCAAAACACATGTAAATATACAAATGTAATGCACCACACACTGAATACTAGGCCATAGGGTTAGAGTGCCTGGAGAGAAAATTAAATGACGTGCACAAGGGTACATCAGGCAACAGCTCTCTGTCAATCTAGGGAATTGAACCGGCAACACTTTAATAGCAAACCAATGCTCCTGCCATCTAGGCCACAGCTGTTTAAACCCTAGCAGTCGTACTATTTTTGAAAAATCCTCAAGTAAAAGCAATAAACTTGACTTTTTCATTATTTTTATGAATATACTTATGACTATAAATCCAAAAAGCTCATGCATAATCCTAAACTGTGCCCTAAATATGACCGTAGTCTAAGAAGTTTGATTTGTATGATGAGTGATGATTGATCAGTGGACCATAGTTTACAGAAGATTGATTATTAAACATATTTAACCAAGCAGAACAATCAACGATCAATCGCAGAGCAAGCAAAGTGGCGTGTTTGACTGTGCGTGCATGCTTAGCAATGTGAAGTGTGTGTTTTGTGTGTCAGAGAATTGTGTCACAGTCTGCTATCTCTGTGTGTGTGTGTGTGTGTGTGTAGTGTAGTGTTCACTTGTGGCTGTGCTGTACATATGAATCCATATCTAGTGTTCTGCTGTGGCTGTGAGATCATCATGTCAGCATGTCAGCTACAAATTGATGCAAATATTTATCCAGTGTCTTACACCTGTATGAGATTAAACCGAAGGCTAATCTTAATTCCTGATAATCTGAGACTATTCTGCAGCTCTCGTGACGTCAGCATTTAATACCACGCTGATAAAAAGCACCAGCGTGCTAATAGATTACCCAATTCTCTCATGTCAGATCAAATCCCACAGCCCACAAACACATAAGCCTTTCCTGCTTTTGCTTTTCACTTCTGTTAGTCTGGCCTGTTTTCTTTTCATCGACGCGGGGTGACAGAAAGGACAGCACTGGCTTTTTATTAACAGTTATATCCAGCCATCATCCTAGCATCAGCCTGAGCTTTGTCCCTTATCGCACTGTTTTTTTTATCACATCGCTGGGCAGATTAGTCATTGTAGTATGGAAATATTTCACTACTACTACTACAAGGTTTGAAATGTCAGATATAAAACTATGAAAGCATTGTTCAATGTTGATTGATTACTTCTCAGAGCGTTACATTTCACTGTGTCAACACCCACTTATACTATTAGCATACTTCAGTGACAGGCTACAGGGATACACAGGGATAATTCCTCTGTTGTATTGCAGTAGTGGACTATAAATAAAAATATACTCCATTTCTATTCAGGGCATCTTTGTATTCTTACTGCACTATATTTGTCTTGCAGTTTTTGTTGCTTTTCACAGTTGTTATTCCTTCCTACTATGGCTACTTTGTTGAATTGTTGTGCTTCATTATCTTAGAATGACACGTTTACATCTATATCTCTAAGGACGTGGGGTGTCGTTCACCCAGACCACCACTATGTTATCTGTGCCAGATCAGAATGGACTTCCTCTTTTTTCTTTTCATGTCAAATTTTGAGATGCTTTTTCCATCAAGTATTATATTAGACCAGCTAAAAAAAAAAATAACTTTTTCAATGACAGATAAACAAATGGACAAGTTGTCAAATGTAGGCCTATACTGGTTGTTTGTAATTACCCCCCCCCAAAGGGAAGACAAGGGTATTTGTTGTTTTTGTTTGTTTTTCTGCTTGTTTGTATGTTTAGCAGAAACTTTACCAAAAAAAACTAACTAACTTTCTTCTTTCGCAGCAAAAATATTCATTGAATTCATACAAAATTGGGTTTATACATTTTCAGTGACCCTGAATAGATGTGGTTACATTTTGGGAAAACTAGGTGAAAGTTCCACGTTTAAACCTTTTTTTCCCCCATTCATTTATGAAGGATAAGATTACCACTGTCTATTAAAACAATTTACTAAAAACTTGGTGTATGTATGTATGTGTGTGTATATATATAAAATGCCATATATATATATATATACATACATATACCAATGTTTCTCTTGTGCCTGGCACCACTTGTTTTATTAGTCCATGATAAGTTTTATGTGATGTGAGTGTTTTTTGTTTTGTTTTGTTTTTTTGCTTTGCGTCGTCCCTTTGAACCCCCACTGGGACTCCAACCCCAAGCCTCCCCACTGTTTTTCTGCATCTGCCACTGTTTTTTTTTTTTTTTTTTATGATTATTTGTGCTTTAATAGCAGGGAGAAATAATTAAAAACCCATTCTTTTCTGAGAAAAGGTGACAAACATAACAAGCATAAAACTCACACTCTGCAGTGACCAGGTGATCAGTACTGGTTGTGTCTCTGTGGGGACCCACAGAGACACAGTGTTACACAGTGTGTTCACAGTGTGTGTTTGCCCCTGCTGCTTATTGATTTTAGTCTTAATAGTGTGTTGTTATAGCTACTGTTATAGTTCTTAGGATATTTATATCTGTATCTAACAGTGTAGAATATTGAGCTCAGTGTCCACCATAATGCATCTGTAATCCAACATACATTTATTTGGGTCATAATACATACAAACTGTTACTTAAGTCAGGTTTTTAATGTCAAAATGTTTTCACAGTGAAGGTGTGAAACTGAGAAGGTGTCTTTTTCCTCACACTCCTAGCAGTCATTTGTTGCTGCCAACTCCCAGCCATCTCAGATTGTCCAAGGAGTGTCTGAAATTTGTATCTGCCACTGTTATTTTCATTTCTCTCTGCACCAAAGATGATTTTTTTTTAATGGTGTGATGAACATCATGTGGACAACAATGTTTATAAAACAGAGAAAACCATTCTGGATCTTCATCATCATTAATAAAAAACCTTGTTACTATGAATGACAGAGACATGGTGTGAACATAGGCACAGGTTCTTTATTTGATCATCTGCTAGGAATGATGTCGAAAAACACAAAATGCCATGAAGCCAGATATGAATAAAATTACTCCTTTGTATTCACAGTCCTGATATGGAAGCAATAAAACCCCCAAAACACTAAAACTAACTATATAATGCATTATTACAAATGCAAAATGCACAAGTGGTATACAGGAACACATAGTAAAAGTAAAATCATTGATAATTAGGTTGTCATTGTGCTGAACTAGGGGGGTCTGCCAGAGGAGATTATACAGTGCCTTATAAGAAAACTAGTTTTGGTCAATTAGTCTTCACTTTCAAGGCTGCTGGTGAGTGGAATACTATCCCAAAAAAATTGGGTCCACTTTATACAGATCATTTAAAATGCAACTCAAAAAATGGCTGCTACACAATCAAATCTGTCAGTACTAGTGATGTTCATATGTCAGGTTTTACATAATGATTTTTATGTTTTATGTCTTCACTGTCATGTTTGACATACTGAATTTTATGTTTTATATTTTTATTGTCATATTTTATTTACTGAATTCTATGATTTATGTCTTTATTGTTATGTTTTAATTTATTTCCAGGATCCTTCCTGCAGGGGGACTATCATTGGAAACTGGGTGCATTTACATTTTCTATTAAATATGTATTAATGTACATTGTCCCTCTATAACAAATAAAGGTTAATAATAATACTAATACTAATACTAATAATAATAATAATAATAATAATAATAATAATAATAATAATAATAATAACAAAGATGATATCAGATGTGGTCTCTGTTGTCATGAGGTGTGATGAATGAATGGTGCTAAAGGGAGAAGATGTTTATTTAAACAAACAAACAGAGGAACAAACATAAACCAGGTGCGGGTCAGAGAAAGATCGCAGTTGAATGAAGTGTCTGGGTTATGAAGAGGGAGCGATGGCAATGACCCTCCACTGGACAACTGTGACCCTCAGCCTTTTCTAGGGCTCAGCACTAACCTGCCACAGCTGAGCAGTGCTGGCGACCATATGGGAAATGATGAGTAAAAGAGGTAAGGAGGCTGCAGGGCGGGTTGTGACATCTAATACTAGATATTACATAAAAAAAGGACATTACTTGTGAAGTAAAGTCCAGTATTTAGGTACCATAAATGCCATGGTAATAACATATTTTGGTTGATGCTGTGACTGCACTTAAATATTCATGCTATGTTTAGATCATATCTAGGGGTTCCACTGTAGCCTTGGAGAGATTTTCAATATATCAATGTTGGAACGTTTCAATATAAGACAGGAATAGCAAACACTGGATATTTAAAACCAAACTAAGGGACTTCCTGTCCCTCTCTCCATCAGATCTGTGTCCTAGAGGTTTTCCTCCTAATCTGGACTTGATACTCGTGCATGAGTGAAAGGTCATGGAGGTGCTTGATTTTTTCCAAACTTTGCCACACCCCCAATGTTAAGCATAACCCCTCTGACTTCCTACAGCTAAGCTCATTGGAATGAAACTGATCAAATTTTAAGTCCCTTGTGCTAATTCTCTAAGAGGACTTTGTTACAGTACAAGGACAACGGCTAAAAATGGGAAAAACAGATTAAATATTCATAGTCACTGGGTTTACTGTCGTCAATACATTGATCCAGGACAAACTCACACTTCAATTTCATACACCTAAATGAAACCTAATGTAGGTTTTTTGTTATTTTTATTATTATTTAGAGCCGTCCAACTTTTAAAAAAAAATTCTAACAACAACCACACTCAAAAAATATATATAAAAAAAACATATACATGGAAAAAAACAACAACATTGCTTCATTTGAACATTAAAAAAGGAGTGGGAGGAAGTAAAACTCAATGCATTAATGTGGATCCATCATCATGATGAATCTGATTAAAAATGTTAATGCAATTAAATGGAACAGTTGTTCCAAATTTGTTTCAAGTTGTTTTGTTGAAGGTCTTGAATAAGCATCTTAGGTTGCATATATTTTCATATTTATGTTTTGGATATTTTATGACATTTCTTGTTTTTGTTTTTTCCACCTGTATTTTAAAAGAGTTTTTGAATGTCTGCTTGGATCCTGTCAGGACACTTTGTTTGTCAACACAAATAATAACAAGATGTACCTACTGTAACTAATGGTGACTTTAACATTGACAGTTTTAAGTCCCATGAAAACACCAAAACCAGCAATTTTATCAACACAATATTTACTAATAATCAGTTCCCTGCAATAATAAAACTCAGCAGAATTACATTAGAAACAGCCACATATCATAACTGTGTGGAAGTTAAATATGGCAATTATATAAATCAAAAATCCATCTGGTTTTTATACTACAAAAAAAAAAGAATTATCAATTATTGTGACTATCTTACACCAACAAATTCAGTCTTCACTAAAAACCGACTTCTTACACTAGAAGACTTACCGCACTTAAACACAGCTGTTATAATGTATAAAGCCAGTCCATGCTTGTGCCCTAAATGCATAACTAGAAAACAATAAATCTCATTGTACAACATAAAATATCAAATGTGATATATTTGCCTTAAGCCATAAAGCTTCTTGGTCCATGTTCTATGTTGCAAATCATCTATATCTGTAAACATGTCTTTTCGTAGGTGAGAAATGTTAGATAACAGTAGGAGCATTGGTACATTAAATGTGTCATCCATGCATCCCTCCCTGCTCCTGCAGAGAAGGTGAAAGAGTGTAATGTGTGTTTTCACCCTCTCTGTCTCCCTTAATGTCTACTCCACTTCTTATCACCGCAGCTAGAAAAGTTCAAGTCAGCTCCCTCCTCTCACAGTCCCTCTCATCTTTGTAACTCACGCATCATCTCTCTCTATTTCAGTGTCTTATCCTTTTTCTGTCAACCTATTTTCTCTCTGTGTTTCACTTTCTCATTTTTGCATTCTGTATGCACACACATTCATTTACAGTGAGGCACATGTATGAGAATGACTCTCCATTAAGGATAAGACAAATACGTAGTTTCACATGAAGTCTAACCTCTGTGGACACACAAACAGAAAAAGACAGACAGCACTTCAGCCTCCATTTTCAGAGTTGGAATCTGAATGTTTAATCAATCCCAGCTCTTTGCTGGGAAGATGCATAAATTTTTCACAGTGTGGATAAGGGAGGGTGATGGGAAGCTTGGGTAAAAGCAGGCCAACCCATATAAGCATGACAAGGAGGGTATAAAAATGGCATACAACTGTAAAGTTTCCCCTTATGGCAACACAAGCTGCTGTTAGTGTTGTTTATTGTTATTTCTATTCTCTTACCATTTCACAATTTCTCAGAAACCAGTAGAACCTTGATGTTAACTGTGACATTGCTGTGAGCCATGTACTCTATCAGATCTTTAAACAACAGCCAGGAGCAGTCCTTAGTATCAAACAGCTGTCACAGTAGTACTCACATACGGCAGGAAGCTGACCTGGGTTCAGTTTAAAATAAAACCCAACACACTCAGAGCAGCTTTCACTAGTTTCACCTCATTAGTGTTACTGTGAAGTTGTGCTTTTATTGTATACGCTCAAAGTGTATGCTCCTAATCATACCTGTACACAGGAGAATTTATGAATGCAGTTCCATGCACTTTAAACAGAAATACTAGCGAGTTGTAAACATATAAACCCACAGTCATAACACACAAGCGTGTTGTACTTGGATACTTGATGTGTTCCATTTACCTCAGGAGCTGAAGCTAGGAAGCATGTCACACCTGAAATATCACATATTTGCTCATTAGTAAAATACTAACATATACTTTTTTTTTCCATTGAGGGCAGCTGACAGCACAGAGTGATAATGAACAGCACATCACTGTTTGTTCATAAGCAGATGAAACTTTTACAACATGGAGGTTGATGTGGATTCAATTATTCTGAATTTCACATATCTGTCTTGAAACTTTTTTAAAAAAAATTATTCATTATTTTTTACATCATTATATTAGAGTATTTCTAAATCTCACCCTAAACTCAGCTCACCTCCAATCAAACTTGAAAACAATTTCAACCTTCTAACCATCATTTACCTTAATTTGTCACTTTTGAGGTTAAGTCACTCCCCACAAATGGCTATTGAAAAAGATTTATGTTCCCATAACTTGACTAACACACATACACATACACACAGACACAGACACACACACAAAAGGACCCATACACTCGATGTATTGTCTAAGGGACATAATAGCCCATATTGATTGAATCTGCCATGGGATATTAGTTGAGAATAAATGGACAATGCAGCGTCAACACACACTCTCCTTCATGCGTACACACTCTTGTCCAACCTCTGTCATAATGACGACAGAGCTCCTCTCTTGCTGTGTCTTTCCAGTATACTTCCTTTATTTTATTTCCTCTCTACATTCCTACACCTCCTCAAAAATCCTAAAACTCTGCTTTAAAACCAAAAAAGCTTCCATTCACTAAATTCAGCCAGAAATGTCACCCTTTTTTTTAGATAAAGTAAGTAGTGTGAACACAAAAGTAGTTAAAAATCAATATCATTTCAGGCTGGCACTCAGAAATGAGGACTCAGATGCAGGGTGAACAATAATCAAATTTATTCACAGGTCCTCAAGACATGTAATTTCATGGTGATATCTCAAGTATTCATTGAGTTATAGAATCATATGTCTCTGCGGACTCACACACACACACACGCACACACAGACACACACTGATTACAATAATTTCTCCTAACTAATGTTGGTCAAGATTAATGAAGCAACAACGCTGTGATACACTTGAAAATCAGTGAACAATGGCTGGAGATGCATGACAGGACATATTCTGGCACAAGACAAGGGGAAACACAGGTCATACATATATACAGGGTGTACCCCGTCTTCGCCCAATATAGCTGGATTAGGCCCCCACAGACCCCCGTGATGCTAGTGAGGATAAAGGAGGTTTAGATGACAAGACAACACAAAACAAAACAAAAAATACGAGACATGACACTGTAATTGTTTTATTCATTCTTCTGTTATAATCACAGTGAGATAAAATACATCAATAACAGTGATTATATATTGACTTTGTCACATGTTAACACTCTTTAATCTCAGTAAAGTGAGTTACATAATGAAATACCAAGAGGCAGAATAGTTACTGTTGTCGGTGTCTGCAACTACTGTAAATGCATAATACTTTTGATATGATACTTGCTGCTTTGATTAACCATATTATAGCCTCACTGTAACTTATACTTACTTTGGGTTACTCACAATAAAAGAAACTCAGATTGGACTTACAATATCTTGCTAACTATCCCGATCTCTCTTGGCAGATCACTAGACCAGATTGGTAAATTAGCCTTGAATGAATGAATGGATGGTTGGATGGATGGATGGATGGATGGATGGATGGATGGATGGATGTGTCATAAATCCAGATTCAAAGGGTGGTGTTTTGTCTTATTTTTTGTGTGTGTCTCTGTATATTTTTATTGTTAGTGTTTGTGCTTTTATTTTGAGGGTTTGTGTTTCATGTTCACACTCTTTGCGTCCTGTCACAGGTAATTGCCCCACCTCTTTTAATTTCATCCTGATGTGTGTCACCTGTTGACAGTAGTATTGAAGTCCCTCATGTGTCTTTGTCCAGTGCGAGTTCTTCAGCCTTTGTTACAACTTATGCGTGTTTATCCTTGTCTGTGGTTTTCTTCTGGATTCATGGTTACTCTGTTTCTGTCTGTATTGTTGCATTTGTGGTGTTTTTTCACCTTGAGCCTGTTCCTAACCAAGAACCATTATTAATTGTCATTATTATTAATAATGTCTGTAAAAGCAGTTAAACGTGTCTGAGTCCTGCATTTGGGCCCATCTTCTGTTTTGAGATCATAACAGAATGAACTACAGTAGATCACTCCGAGAGTGAAGACCTCCGTGAAGCAGCGCAACTCTGCCAAGGTTGGATCTGGATGTTCGTAACTTATTTATAAACTAGTGTTCTGTTTTCACTAATTTAATTGGTTATTAGCAATCCCTTAGAGGGTTTAAAAAAATAAAGAAATCCTCAGTCCTGTTTTTGAGATATGTCCATTTCAATATTTGACCACATATGACGTCACTCTGACGTTATGTGATGCCACATAAGAACCAAATTTCACATGTTAGATCTAATGTTAAATATGAAGCACAAGATATTGTCGGATTAAACAAAATATGTAAATAATCCTGCTTTAAGGTTAAGGTAATACATTTTGCGTCATGGAGACTTTCGGTGTTATCTGATGTCTAAGGGTAAAATGAAGTGAATGAGAAAAAAAAACATCTCATACTATCTCGTCTGGATTCTGAGATATCACCATTTATGATGGTGATGGTATATCTTCCTTGACCCATTATCAATCATCATTGAAAGTTTCATCAAACTCCGTCCATAACTTTTTGACTTATCTTGCTTACAAACAAACAAACTAACAAACAAATGTGAGGTAAAACATAACCTCCTTTGTGGAGGTAATGAATGAATGAATAGAGAAATTAATTCCTCTTTCTTTACCTTTGTTAGTAGCAAGTACATACTAATATTTCATTACATACAGAATGTACAAAACTGTTTTTGTACAGTTTTGTCAATGATGTTGTGTTAACTGAACTTTGAGTTATAGTTACATATAATACTTGATGAAAAGGTATGATGCATATTACTACGTGCATTGAAACCAATATTAATGGTATTGTATTCGTGCAGTTATAAAACATTTGCAAAGGCATGCAAATGTGTATGTGGATTTATTACATATGGGATATTGTTGTGATCTTAAGGTAAATGCATATACTGCATATATTCTGTTTCTCATTGTCTGATCTTAATGATACAAGGATTTAGCCAAAGGAAAAGATAGAAACAAAATAAAGAGCCTGTAAGCTTTGATGTAACCAGCACAAGTGCATCATGGGACTAGATAACAACTCCTCTTAAAAAAAAAAAACTCAACTGTCCCCCTCCCCCCTCTTTCATTCACTGTAGCAGCACACACTCTCTCACTCTTTCTTTCTCTCGCCTTTACATCCATAGAGACAGACAGGCTATTGCCAATTCATTTGGTCCTTCACTTCCCCACTAACCTTTAGCCAGCCTCCCTCTCTCTCCCTCTCTCTCTAATCTCAGTGGGAAGCCCTGGAATTAACCGCCAGTTTCAATCAAGTCCAACCAGATTCACCCTCTTCTGCGGCCAGTGACCTGCATATCACACACAAACACAAGCAGCAGCAATCCAACTCTCACTTAGTCAGAGATGAAGAGGTGGACATCACTGAAGCTGCGATGCTGTCCGTGTCACACACCCTTCTGGCGCTAATGAAGGGAAAAATTAGAATTTAATCCTGCGTGTGTGTGTGTGTGTGTGTGTACATGTTGTGTCTGTGTGCATACTTGCATACACTTGTGTGTGTGTGTGTTTACGTGTGAGGCCATAACTATCTTCCCCTAGTGGAGATCAATTAAATGATAGGCATCCTTGGAGTCAATCTCTCCCGCAGCTTGAGCAATGTATATATATACCACACTGATAACACACAAACAGAAAAGGCAGTGTATGTACAGTATACGTCCAACAAAGTTTCTTCCGCACATCTACATTTAGATTTTATTTGTGGTATTTATAGTTTGAGTGCCTGTTTTACTCAGAGGTGGCAAACGCATTCACATTTTGTACTTAAGTAGAAGTACAGCTTCTTATGTGAAAAAATAAAAGTAGAAGTACTGATTCAACTCGTCTACTTAAGTAAAAGTTTAAAAAAAAATTGTAATAAAGTACAAAAGTACAAAAGTAAAATTACATTATTTTCTTTTTTGTCATGAACGCAATAATACTTATTTAACAAAAAAAAATAAATCTGAAAAGTTTCAAAAACATCCAAACTAAAGGCTTTAAAAGTGAGTTACTGTGGAGATAATGTGTTTGGTCAGGTTACAGTTGGTCAGTATTGTGGATATAGACAGAAAAATGAAAAAACAAAAACAAAAAAAAGTCACAATTGAGATAAAAAGTCATCATGAGATTTTTTTTTTAAGTTATAAATATGAGATTAAAAAAATGCATAATTTTGAGAGAAATAATCAAAATTGTGAGATAAAATGTTAAAATTGTGAAATTAAAAGTCAAAATTGTGAGATAATAGTCATATAACTATAATATATAAAGTCACAGTATCTCTCCTCCACTGAACTTCCCTCTGAATTGACTTATTTTTCATACAGTCACATCTGTTTACCTTGAAAAAGTAACAAGTCTATTCTGAGAATGTAAAGAGTATAAAGTACAGATATTAATGTAAAAATGTAGGAAGTAAAAGTAAAAACTTCCCAGAAAAATAAATACTCAAATAAAGTACAAATACCTTTAAAAAAAAATCATTTATATACGCTAACAAAGTACTTTTACTCAGTTACTTTCCACCTCTGGTTTGACTTGACTTTCCAGCTGGAGACGAGGCACCAAACTCTGGTCCTCGACGCTCATTAGTTTTCTTGCACATGCTCAGTGTCTACCTTTTATTGTTAAAGGCCACCCCTGTCGTCTATTATAACAATTCGATAAAGCTACAAGACTGAAAAGAGGCAGAAATGTAAAAGAATGGACAGAACTGTAGCAGTAAACGCTGTCTTCTCCTGACTTCGCTTCTCATTATAGTGCAGTCGTCAAAAAAATGCTGCATCCTGCACTTTCCCTAATGCTGCTGTTTTGTGTCTTTTTGTGAAGGCCTAAAAGTAAGTGCTTTTCAGAATTTCCAACAGCATTTGAAGACTCCCTTATTGACATTCTTGTTCAATGCTTTCCCATTTCCCAGGAGGAAGCTTTTTAGACTGTCGTTAGATGGATGGTATGCCATTGGTGCTTCTATCAGTCAAAATTAAAACAATGCATGTCACAAGTAATAATACAGTATGAAACAAACCATCATCAAGTTTGCTGCTTTGCATTAGTTAGTGGTCCGTTAACCATACGCATGAAACTTTCTGGTTCTTATTATGATTGTGTGGGTTCTCCACTGTCCAAAAATATGCATTTCATAGTGTAAGACTATGAAAGTGTAAGTTAAGATTGTTTATATTGAAGAGATGGAAAGATTAGTGGTGAAGTAAATTATGGGGAGTAAGTTCATTCAAAATATATTGTTAGTGTTCACCCAACTGACTGCGTATGTTTATGTTTACAATGTTATTATTTGCACATTTAATTATTCTCATTTGTCGTATGTGGGTAGCTGAGATCACCTGTTGAGTCTGCCTTTGTGGATCATATTTGCTCATCTAGGTGCTGCTGGCTCCTGAGTCATGTGAGTTGTTGTGTCAGGAAGTATTTTGAAGCTTGCTGCTTTGTGTGGACCATCCTACAGTCTCATCTTATTAAAAAAAAAAAAAAAAAAAGTGAACCATAGACAATCAACTAACCCTCATGTTATAACACTGGTCTATAAGTAAAATGCTTCCACAATAAAACTAATGAAGATAAACAAAATGTAAGTCTTAAATGCTGGTTGGCTCAAATTTCCAAGATAAGTCTTGGGTCAAAATGTGAAATTATTAGAATTAACAAGAGAAGAGGTTTTAGTCTAAAGGAATATTAGTCTCAGATCGACTTCAAAACACTGTGTGCACATTATGATCCATTCACTTTACAGGTTCTTTCTAGTGGCATATTTACAAATCCATTGTATACATGTACATAAACCACCATATATGTGACACACCAGGAAACTATCAAGGTTTTTATATATATAGTTTGGAATAAAAGGGTAATATATAATAACGAATATATCCGTAAATCAACAGGATATTTACATTCATCACCATGTTTGTGGAATGACTTCTGATGTTATCTTGTCATAATGAATAAACAAATTGTATTTGTGAGTTAATGGAAAAATTTACATTACACACTTCTATTTTGTCAACATTTAGTTAATATCAATCAAGTTTTGTACGTAATGTTCAATGAAAATGCAACTTCTCTGACACAAACAAAACAAACAGTAATATAAAACACCATGCTTTTTTCTTTTTCTTTTCAATATTATATCAATATATAATATACTCATGTATTTAATATTAATATATCTGATCAGGCTTTATTTCTTTGTATTTGTAGACTTTTATTTCACTTATATACTATAGTCCAGACATCTCAAACTGCTGAAGCAGGGTTATGCTGACATGTTTCTCCAGTCACTGTACTGAAATGTATTCAGTAATAATTTGTGCTACGCGGTGAACTGATCCATTTCTCACAAAAATATGGGGCCAACAGACGAAAAGCACCGCTGTAGGGAACCAGTAACAGTGAATTAGTCACAGCTTCAGAGTAATTTTTTATCCATCCTCCATACAATAGAACATGCCACTTCCTTATCGTGGTGTATTTGCTGAGATGAGGGGGTAATAGCTGTGTCAACACTGCGGTTGCCATGGAGACAGTGGGGTTTCCATAGTTGTGCTCTCTTTCTGAGTGACCCAGTTTGTGTATGTTGTCGTGGCATTGAAGCCCTCAGAAAGCTCTCAGCGCTCCACTCTTCTGCCTTTTACCTCGCCATTGACTCCAGCTGATTGATGCACGATTTGAATAAGAGCTGTGTGTGTCACAGACCTCGAGTTGATGCAGAAGAAATGAGGATGTTTGGGCAGCAACACTGCAAGGATGAGTGCATTTGTGACTTTTCCAGTTGAGCGCATGAGCAACACAACATTAGGTTGTTGTTTCTAATAGATAGAGTCTCTGTTGTGCAGGACGTCTGTAGGAGCTCTATTAGTGTTAACCACATGCACCTGTCCTTGTCTACTAGAACTGTACGAAAATTTAAAACAACATATATATATATATATATATATATATATATAACATAATATGCATATTTATTCTATATTCTGTCCTTTTGATATGCAGCCTATCTATCCTATCTTGTGTGTTGTATTCTGTGCATATAGTGCCTGTTTGTATTATTGCTGCTGCCTGCTGAGTCTACTGCATCAAAATTTCATTTTTGATGTAAAATCGGGTCTGACAAATAAAGTCTGTCTGAGTCTAAGTTTCTAAAACTTCTCCCAGCCTCCACGGCCCTTGAACTAGAAGACTCAAACATGTTTGGCCCTGTGCTTTTTATCACTGTCACAAACAAACAGGCTGCTGACTTAGTGCCACATGCTTGTGAGAGCTGGTTCATAAACACATAAACAGCGTCACTCACACCTTATGGCAGCAACACTTGACTCATCCAACATCATTAGACAAGATAAACATCTTCAGTAGCCAGAGTCAGAAGGCTACCCTCCTTTGGTCAACACAGAACTGTCTTCTTTAACCTGTTCTCAAGCCAAAAACAACGATATGAACTACCATCTTATATCAGCATGTGTGTCATAGTAGTTCCTGGTACTTCACAGATCATCTACTGACATGGATCATTAGGTGGCCTTTCTCGAGTTCACATTATGGCACAATGATTTTGAACTTTTCTTCATTGTGTTATTTTCTGATCTTAGGCTGATTTTATGTGAATGATACTTGTACTACAAACACCAGACCTTTCTGTGTGGAGTTTGCATGTTCTCCCTGTGTCTGTGTGAGTTTCCTCCCACCATCCAAACACATGCACTGATAGGTTAATTGGTTAATATAAATTGCCCATAGGTGTGAATGTGAGAGTGATTGTTTATCTATCTATTGTTTATCAGCCCTGAGATGAACTGGAGAGTCATACAGGGTGTACCCCGCCTTCACCCATTGTAGCTGAATTAGGCCCCCTGTGACCCTAATGAGGATGACAAGACGATATTTCTATCAGCTTATCCATAGTTGTTTTTTGTGCATTGAAATTATTCCAAATGGCCCAGGGGTTATCAGGTTGAATCTGAGGTTTGTTCATTCTAGATGAATAACCCACTACATATCTGATACTGATTATAGTAGACACTTACATTTGCTTTTAAAACAGCAACACTCGACTCCAGAGTTACAATCCCATGTTGCAAAAGCAGATTTATATGGTTTCATGAGATAATGTCAACATTCCCAAACGTCAGAGTTTCTCTAGCTAACATCCCTTTTCCTCGTGGTATTTGAGTGTAATTCTTGTCATTTTTTTCTACCTCTGATGGTCAAACTCACCATCAGAGGTCAGTGGTGATCATCCAAAATATAGAGTTACCAGAACAATGTCAAAATCTGCCCTTTTTTCACATCCCTTTGCACACATAATCTATTCTCTGCTGCATCGGTAACTTTGTGGCTGTAGGTTTTGGCCTGGGAACCACTGGACAGTCACTGCTTTATGTTTGTTTTCGTGGAGTTTCTGCATTTTTTTTGGTGTGACCTTCTCTTGGAAGGAAGTAGTGGGTGTAGAAAAAAACCCAAAACAAAACATAATTTAGATTCTTCTTGAATGAAAAGGAATTATCACTGTAGTGAGGGAACGCAGGCAGATTTTTGTACAACTGTGACCTGCAGGGAAGTGGGAGCACAGTCGGATACTGAATGAGGACACTCAGCTGCTGCTCAGCACCGTCTGGCAACTATTACTGGTGTAATTTAACTGTGTTTTTGATAGTGGTGACATTTACACATAGTCACCACTGTGCTTTAGCGTTATTCATATCACTCTGTGTACAACATGATACTATTAAAACCTATTTTTGATAGCTGTCTATATTCAAATATTCATGCTTTAGCAGCAAAACCATCCTGCTGTTAAAGGCCTAAAACTCAGAAAGAGGCCTTAAAAAGACTAAAATTTAAAAAAAAAAAAAAAAAATCTCTCCTCAGGCAGCTTTCCTTTCACAGATGGTGTCGAGGACCTCTGGCAGTTTTTTTTTTTTTTTATTTTGCTGAAGGGCTCTTCCACTGTGCTGGGCCTTTTTCCTCCATCCTCCTCATATATCATTATTCAGAGGACCACTATTGATCACAACTGGTTTTTACATATAGCTGGGGAGGTTATTCTTTTGATCGTGACAGAAATGATTAAAGCACCAAAATTGGTAGAGATGAACTCTAGGGCATACCGTATCGTTTCAGAAGGGGTGCCAAAAAATAAATAAATCAACCACATGGTTTTATTTCCAAATATGCTTTTTTGGGTAAAATATAGTTTTTTAGAATTGTATTTTTAGAAAATCTATCAGCCACTGGAGAGAAATTTTAACACTTGGAAATTATACATATGGATCCTATGAACTTTTTTAAGGATGTTAATTGAGCTAATTTTAACAAATTACCATGGTAACAGCCATTTTGGGGTGAAACATGTCTGTTTTGATAGTGAAAAAATCATATCTCAAAAACCGAAACAGATAGTTACACAATTTTTGCACTATTCTTGCATTCTTGCACAATCGTAAAATCATCAGGAAGTTTTTTGGTCACTATGATGTGGCATAGAAGTTTCATTACATGGGAAATTTGGGGAAAATCACATCAAAATGGCTGTTACAATGGTCTTTTTTTTTTTTTTAAGTTAGCTCAATTAACATACCTAAAAATGTTCATAGGTGTATATATAGATATATATTATATAGATACACTGATATATGATATATGAATCATACTAGTCTGTAAAGTGTTATCTGTCACATTTTGGGTTTACCATAAAGGGATGTGAAACCACTGACAAGCATCCAAATGAAATGTTAGATGGAATAAAATGACTGATTTCTCTGAACACTTATGAGACCACAAGTCAGACATTTTACAAATTGTATTATTTAATTATTACAAATTTTATCTCACTGACTGTGTAGTGTATATTTGTATGGTTTTGCTGAAGTCAATGTACACATTCTGATGATTGTAGCGAATAAATCAAAAGCTTGTCATTTCCAACTTTTTTTTTTCACATAAAACAGTAACAAGCCATGGCCACATTTTTTGGTTGCGGGCATTTCAACTAAATCAGACTCAATCTGATTTAGCTAAATAATTGGATAAGCACCAACGTAATCTGATTAAAAAAAAATAACCCAGTTTTGTATCAGCCAATTCAATTTCCTTTAACATTCTTGTAGCTTTATATTGTGTTCATAACAACTCAGTGACTGTAGCCAACACCATATTATCAATAGTTTTTCAGACCTTTATTTAAGGAAAGTACAGAAACAACAGGAAATGTGTACAGAAAGATGGGGAATGACATGCAAAAAAATGTTCCCAAACTGCATGAATAACAGAAGATACTGTGGTTCATGGTCAGCCACTCTACTACAGGCAACAACACTGTTTTTCACCATGGTTGAAGAAATATGTTGGTTTAAGGCCGATAGTCCACATGTACTCATTCATTCTCAAAAAGAATCCCTTCCATGCAAAGACACACACACAAAAAACTTCACATGAAAACACAATTACAGTGTTGTCCATGAAAACACCAAACCAGTGACACAGCCTTAACCCTAGATTATGTAGCACTGACCTCTGTTGCACATTCTGATGCCACTGCTCCTCAATATAAATGAGGCATACATGTATGTGCATATTTTAGGGCTGTCAAATGATAAAGATTTTTAATCAGATTAATCACAGGGTTGTTTTGGGTGAATTTGGACTAATCATGACTAAAACAATGCATGTCGATCGACTGTTTTGACTATTTTTTTGTACTTAAATTTCCCACAAAATAGATAAAAAATACTAGTCTAGCCAAGCTATACCTATTCATTACATGTATAGGTCTAGGAGCGCTTTATAGTTAGGGGAGGCGGGGCTAAAAGGTTGTCTTTTAAATCCTCTGTATGCAATAGGATCTACTACAACCAATCAGCGTAATCTTTAGGATGACGTAGTTAGACGCCGGAAAGATCACGGAGGAATCCAGAGAAAGTTAGGAATGAAATGGTGGATTATGGAGGTTAATGACTGTTGTCACTTCTGTAAAAATAATTTAAAGATTGTTGACGTTTTCTCACATTCTTCACTCATCTTTGATAAAAGGAAATCACCACCTGTTGTTGTTCTTCTTCTATGGTTGTTTGTCTCTGAATCATTGTAGTGTCACTTTGTTACGCCCGCCCTCTGACTCTACACTTCACTATGATTGGTCAGCCAGTTTCAGGGAAATCTAGTCAAAACTTACATGGAGTGTAACTAGACTACTACTGTAGCACATTACATGTGATGCCGCTAGGAGTCCCGTGTGGCTAGGCTACAAAAATACACTAAGAAACACAAAAACTTTGAAGAAAAAAATACACAAAACATATTAAAAGCCACAATAAAAGTGATGAAAAATCCCAAACATATTCCAAACCTTTTCTAATATACACAAAAAAACACCCCAAAATTTGATAAAATATCCAAAATATATGCAAAACTATGACTCTATATGCAGTGAATGTGTTTATTTAACACTTTCAACAGTTTCAACAAAACACCTTGAAACAAGACAATTATCAACAACTGTTCCATTTAATTGCGTTCAAATTTGTAATCAGATTAGTCATTATAATGGATTAATATGCGTTAATGCATTAACTTTGACAGCCCTAGTATATTTATCTGTAAACATCTAAAAAACAAATGTCAGTAGGATTGATCAATATCTGCATCTGCTGTTGCACAAAAAAACTCATTATAGGCCCAAAAACTACTTCCTACTGATCTAAATATGAATATGTATGTGAACAAAGGGCCCAAATGCAAAGGTTTTTTAACTGTTTTGGAACCGTTGAATAACAGTGAAATATCTTTTAATCCATATACAAGCATGAAAGACGTGTGGTGATTCAGAGATTTGGAACCAGGCCAATTACAGGCCTGAATACCACACACCCACCCCTTCCCCCCCCCCATCCAAGATTCACATATTGGTATGTGGTCCATTAGAGGAGAACTGACCCTAATATTCGAAGTTGGAATGGCGTAATTAATTAAGGCAAATAAACAAGCTCAGAACAAAGGGCAGAATTTAATGACCATTGCAAAAAAAAAAACGCTCTGTGCAAGCTTTTGCTTATAGTTGAAATGAATCAGGTGATCACTTGGCAAGGCCAGTGTCAGTGTAACGTTTGCTCAGAGGCTTGTTTTTGTCTCTTGGAGCATGACCTAGAAATTTCAGCTGGGATGGCAAGTTTAAGAAAGCTCCTAGAAATCTTAAGAGTGTTTATCCAACGATTTTCACCATTAAAGGTGCCAATCCTCCTGTGGGCCAATCCCGACCTGTGCTGTGACACTCACCAGGCTTTCCCAGAGCTGCCAACGCAAAATAAGAAACAATAGAAGCTTATTGTATACTGGAGCATTTGATTACAAAAAAAAAAAAAAATAATGCAAAAGGACCCAAACAAGCTAAGAGGATCATAAAAGGCGATGTAGGCAGACTTTTGCACAGTATTTGTAGCTTATATCTATGCACACATTTGTACAGACATGCATGTCAGTGTATATGTGAAAGCCTGTGTTATACCAAATTATGTACAAATTCCTAAATCTGCTTTACCACATTCCTAAATAGGACTCTTGTGCTTTTCTTTAGCATAATCAAATCAACTCAATCAGCTCAATGAGTGGCTTTCATTCACCACCATTCATGAAATCACTTTCTCATCTTAAGTGTTTTGTGATATCTCATTTAACATTCTTATATTTTATTTATTTTCTTCTCCTAATGTTCCTGTTTGTCTTTTTTTCGGTGGGGGGGGGGGGGGGGTGAATTCCATAAATTCCATCCTCACAACATCTTGAAAACAAAAGGAATTTATTTTTCCCTCTGAGGTTTTGTTGATTTCTGCCAGTATCACCGTGCACATTCCACAGGAGGGGGAGGAAATGAAATGAAAAATGGTTGACAAAATGTCACTATTCTTTTTTCTTTGTATTGTAGTACAAATAAAACTTGCTTTTAAAAAAAAACTAAAAAAAAAAGCAGTTTCCACAACGCTGCTGTGATGATTTGTCTCAGACATGAAATAATAGAAAGCACAAACATACAGCATCTGCAGTTGTGAATTTGACAGTTCATATGCTTTAGAGACAGAATTTGACAAAACAAGTCAAGATCTGATCACTTAACTCGCTCTCAAGTTTCAACGCCATCACAGAGTCTTCAGTAGTACAGGAACTTTCATCAGTTGTCATTGATTTGTTGTGATTTGAATAAATCAGAGCTGCTAGGGTTTCATGTTATTAAGTAAACCTTCATTTGGATTGTTGTTGTTGTCTACCGCATCCAAGAAACTGCCATCTGTGGCTCCAAAAAAAACGAGTAACCTCATGCAAAACAAAAATAGCTGGAGCTTAGAATTTTAGCTCTAGTCATTTACTATGGAAGAACAATTAGTATTTTTTCTTATTCAATAAACTAATTGTGTTAAAGGTTCAAGGAGTGTTGTTCTGTCTTGTTTTGTTGGTGCTGAAACAAAATGGAGACAGTGACAAAGTATGAAACAAGGATAAGATAATGAAAATGACCAGGCTGTTATTGTGGAAGTACTGAAACAGGCTTTAGAAATGGGTTGAAATCACATCAACAAATGACTAATTCTAATTCAGGTAAATGCTCGCACACACTTTGCACAGTATTAAAGTTTTAAAGGAAAACTATGGAATAGACTGTTTAAGTTCCACCCCTGCCCACTCTGATGAACAGACAAGGGAGAGAGAACATTCATGACTTATGAGAAACGTCATTTCTAATCGATTTTGAAATGACAAATGCAACTATGTTCATTTATTATTGAAAAGTAAATCAAGAATCATCAATGCTTTGATTAAAATTTGGAAATTGTGCCCAACACCTAAAGAAAGAGTAAAACTGCATCTCAACATATTTGAATATTTCTCGCGCTGTCAAAATGAACAAATGAATTTGTATTAATCTTTTAATCTGATTAAGAATTTTAACGCAATTAAATGGAACAGTTTGTTTGAATGTGTTGAATAAACATGTTAATTGCATACGGTATATGTGTGTGTGTGTGTGTGTTTAGTGGTTTTGTGGATTTTATCACGTTGTGTATTTTTTTTTCTCCACATTTTTTGGTTTCTTAGTGTATTTTGTGGGAAATTTGAGTACAAACCCCACCACCACCCCAGACAGAACAGTTGACTGACATAAACTGTTTTAATTATGATTAATTAAAATTAATTCAAAGCAACCCTGTGATTAATCTGATTAAAATTTGTAATCATTTGACAGCCCTAAATTTTGAATTTTGAGTAAATCCCTATTTCTGTATATACAGTAAACACCACAAGTCTCTGAATCAGTTTCAGTACATTCTCCTGGAACACTGCTGACTCCACAGTGTCACAGAAGACCCCCATTGATGTCATCTACAAAGAAGGTAAGCCACAGAAGATCAGTGCTGAAAGGTCTATCTGTTCAGAATGCTGTATCAAAGCAGATTCACCGGTGTAGAAGGTGAGAGCAAAGATGATTCAAGAAGTTGGGAAAGGTTCATAAGGGGTCGATCTAGAGTCACCATGCACAGACAAATCCAGGAAATGGATTACAAGTCTTGCATTCCTAGTGTCAACCCATTTCTGAACCTGAGACGATGTTATAAGCGTCTTACCTGGGCTCAGGGTTCCAAAGTCCTCTGTTCAGATCCGTGTAAATTTTACATCTCAGTTGAAAATCCAGGTCTTGGAGTCTAGAGGAAGTTTGGAGAGGCATAGAATTCCAGTTGCTTCAAGTCCATTTAATCTGCTGCTGTTGGTCAACTGTTACACATGAGGTTTTACAGCCTCACACACTTCTATCTAATAACAAGCTTTATGGAGATTTTCAGTAATATTTGGGAAATATTACATATTTACCCTGAGACAAATGAAAGTACATCAAAGCTATACAAATGACAAATGTTTAACCACTTACCATTCAAGGGGGATTTTGCTTAAAACACCTTAAAAATACCTCTCCAAATTAAAATTATGAATGTTCTTCAACCGCTTAGAGTACGGATAAAAGAATGGGCTTTTTGTAAAGGTAACGTCCTGTAGTTTGGACTAAACACTCATTTCTGCTGTTTGACAGTTAAAAAGCTGTAGACTTACCAAATACATTTGTCCTCCCTTGCCTTAATTTTTGTGTGAAAACCAGGGTATGTAAAGCTGTAGGTATGGACTGAAACACACCATTTACCAAAAGATTGAGAAATATAGACGGATGGATGGACAGGTAGGTAGGTAGGTAGGTAGGTAGGTAGGTAGGTAGGTAGGTAGGTAGGTAGGTAGGTAGGTAGGTAGGTAGGTAGGTAGGTAGATAGATAGATAGATAGATAGATAGATAGATAGATAGATAGATAGATAGATAGATAGATAGATAGATAGATAGATAGATAGATGATAGATAGATAGATAGATAGATAGATAGATAGATAGATAGATAGATAGATAGATAGATAGATAGATAGATAGATAGATAGATGATAGATAGATAGATAGATAGATAGATAGATAGATAGATAGATAGATAGATAGATAGATAGATAGATAGATAGATAGATAGATAGATAGATAGATAGATAGATAGATAGATAGATAGATATGTCTCTGTAGACACACACACACACACACACACACACATACACACACACACACACATACTGATCTCTACCAGAATAATCTCTCCCAACCAATGTTGGCCGAGATGAATCAAACCCCACCACTGCATTGCATACTTATATACATACACACATACACACACAGAAATAATAAAATATACAAGACAAACAGGCTGAGTATGGGAGGACCATTGACCAAAGAGAGGAGGTGTTGTTGTAGGGAGACATATGCACCACCGAGCAGCCCCAGCAACCCTAGCACCGCCCACATGTACCCACCCTGCTTACTGGCAAAGGTAGGTTGGACCACCACTCCATTGCAGGGGAAGTGACCCCCACCCCGTCCGAGAGGAGTAGTAGCAAAGGACGAGTAGTTTGGAAAATGGAAAAAAATCCAAATATAGATGTGAGGTTGGACAAATATTCCTGCAGTTTCTGTGTCTTTGTGGATCTGACATGTGTTTTGGACCTAAATATTTTACTGGATTATGAAGAAAATTACACCATATTTATTGTAATCAATAGATCATTGATCAGATGACAGCCTTCAAAAGCCAATAGTTGTATTTTGTGTAAAACAACCTGTTGTGTACTGTATGTAGTATTGCTGTTGCACTTCACAATGGTTCATATACTCAGGAAGGTGAGTTTGTTAAGCTTCATTTGATGTGTGAAAAATGCAGGTGCATTAATGTGGGAGCGGTTTAAATAGGTGTTATTAAAATAATATCATCTAGGCCAGGACCAGGGTATAAGGCTGCTAAGAGGTTAAATACATATTATATACCACAAAGTATTAGCCACAGTAAAGCTTAGCAGAAGAGCATGGAGATAACATCAGATGTGTCACATTCCCCACCAACAACGTAGCTTCTCTGTGACAACAACCGTGCAAATGCAATCTCAGATGTGTTTTACATTCAAATCCAATCAGCTGAGGGTAACGAATGGTCATGTTTTGGTCACAAATCATTTTAGTTGCGGTGACGCCTGTGAGCCTGATGTCAGCAGCATGAAATAAAGGAGCAAGGCCTGAACAGAACATCACAGGTGAGAGATGGAGGCTGTAATGACACATGGCATCATGGGTATAGATTATAACCAGTGGGCAGCTTTAGGCAAAAGTGTGAATGTGTAAAGAACTGATTGGTCAGACCATGTTCAGGCTGAATCTAAGGTGAGATGCACATGTCCACTTTCTTTTAGTCGTCCAAACACAAACGTGTCTTGGGCTTATTCAGCTGACAGACTCATATTACACATATTACAACCTAATTTCTACCTCTTATATTTGATAGTACACACAAATTATTGTCTTGTGAAATAAACAGCCCAGAACTGACAAAAAAAAGCTCATAAGTTGATATATTACCTTGAAAATGTATGTGTTTTCTATAGAACCATACAGTTGCCAAGATGTCTGAAAATATATGTGTATCAAACATGCATAGTGATTCAATTTGCCTAGAACATACTAAGTAATACACCAACAATGCATTGATTTGTTTTGTGTGTTTATAGCTTATTCTTCTCAGTTGCATCACAGGATGTGCTGTTGTAAATCTGGACTTTGTCATCCTGTTATGTGAGTTTTTGTTTTATATTTGTCGTTGTTGGTGTCCAGGGCTTTTATTTTGTTATGTGGGCATGTGTGCATGTTGTCTAGTTTTGTAATCAGTGTGATTGAGTCCACCTGTCCCTTTCCCTTTATAAGTATAGTGTGTGTGGGATTCGTCAGTGCTAGTTTGTCTGCCTTGTTTGTACCCAAATAAGCGCTTATCTCCTGTGTCTTGAATATTCTGTATATGAATGTAAAAAAAAAAACTCTTTTGGCTATTTATTATTTTTTTAATTGGTAATTTATGTGTGTTTTATAGTTTAAAAATGGACTTATCATGACACTACTCATGCATATGGCCCAACATGTGCTCTTGTGTCATGTCCTTCCTTCTTGCAGCACATGACATCAGGATTTCAAATATTTTTTTTATTTTATTGGTTAAACAGGATTTTAGGTGACATTTATGGGACAATATGATTGGTTAGAGGCTTGTGGTATTTTTTAAGGCTGCTTTAAGCGTAATTTTTAATGACATAGTCCCACAAAGGGTTAATGGTATACTGCATTTCTTCATTTTATAGTTGACAGCCGCAAAAAGATGATCAAAGCCCATGGAATAGAGGTGGTTACAGTTACTGACGGCATAAGGAATACTTCCAGAAATGAAGTGGTCACATCTGTTATTAGTGGCATCAATGACTGCTGATGGTGTAACAGGTAGTGAAGGGTTGTTCCACTTCACAGGGGAATGTTTCAACTTCTATCCCTTTCAGCTCCATTTCAAGGGTTAGTACCAAGGAGGAAGGGTAAGGAGGAGGGACAAGGGGTTAATTAGGATTTGGCACAAGACTTATAATTGACATGGATGTGGGTAACAGGGACAAATATTAATTTAGTTGCATGTACGTATGCAAACAAAAAGTATAAATCCCCCTCACAGAACCTTTAACTGATGTTTTGTTGAGAACGAGTTGGGATGATATACACCACATTTTCAATCGATTACACTAAAACCTGCAATCATCTAGAGCAAACATAAGGCCCGAGGCCCAAAAGTGGCCCACCAAAGGGTCCAATCTGGCCCCTGGGATGAATTTGTAAAATGTGCATATTACACTGAGGATATTAACAGTCAAGGAAGTTAAAATCAGTTTAGGTCTATTCAATCTAAAGTGGATGAGACTAGTAAACTACTATTATAATAACCTAGAAATAATGGAAATCAACCGAAAACAATGTTACTTTTTATTTTGGTGTAAAAAAGAAGTACAAAAAAAGACTAGCCTTTTACAAAAAAAAGTGAATAACATGAAATATACAGTATGTGGAATTTTACCAATAATAAGCCTGTTAGTAAATGTGTATATTTGTAGGTCTACTGTGATCTGTAAGTTGTGAAGTACATGTATAAATGATAAACTAAAGCATAATATTGTCAACATTACTTTTCTAATTAATTTAAAAAGAATTTCTAATTAATTAATTTTCTTCAGAATTTACAGGTTGTTCATACTTGTTCATGTTTTGTTCAAGTTGTTTGTAGGCGCAAACATTTTTATTGCTGAATTTAGCTTTTTTTCCACAAAAAAAATGCAGAAAACTTTAGCATTTACATTATTTTATGCATTTTTATGCTATTATTTATATCATTTCACTGATGCGGCCCACTTTATATTATATTAGGCTGAATGTGGCCCTGGAACTAACATGATTTTGACACCCCTGATCTAGAGTTAGAAGACCAGGAATAAGATAGTAAATACATCAACAACTGTTCCATAAATGATAACTGAATAAATATGATTCTCTTAAAAAAAAAAGTGTTTGTACAGTTTAAAAACATACAAAACAAAATCATTGTTGTTGTACAGATGAAAGACAAAAAAAGATCACAAGCCATACTTACTTACCTAAATACTCATCCAAAAGGGGAAAAATGTATTTACATCAACCTCCTGCTCTCCAGCTGAGAACACACGGGGAGTGTAAGTGTGTCTGTCTCTACCTTGTCTAAATTTCTTCAGCCTTGACTGACGCTCACAGGGTCTATTCCCTCCAGCTTTGAAAAACACATTCCATTTTAATGTAGGAACTGTTCACAAGGTCATTTGTCACTTGATAATGACAAAGCAAACCCAAAGGCATTTCACTGTCAAGTGTGTGTATGCGTGTGTGGAAGGAAGTCGGTGAGGTGAGAGAGGTTATGGCGTCCTTGTGAAGCTCATAGACTTGTTTGAAGTTGGTCAGATGCTGGTGATACTGGAGCCATGGAACAGTATGCGGTGTCTTTTCTGGCAGGTTTTTCACTTCATAAAGGGTGACACTGACATTTTCTAAGCACGTGCTAACAGTTACTCAAGTACACATACAATCAATGCAAAAATTCAAATCTTATCAAGTGTATTTTTTCTTATTTATAGTCGAAATATGTGATTACACTTACATTAAAACATAATCAACTGTAGACTAAGTTTTCAATTACATATAAAGAACTTTTCTTTTGACAATAGATCTGTTATTTCAACAAGTCTTACCAAGATAATTTTCCACTTGTTCCATCTGCAGATTATTTTTTTGGCTTCAAATAAGCAATAAATAATAGTAAATACATAAATCTTGAATTAAGTAAAAAAATAATCTGCTAATGAAACAAGTAAAAATGATCTTGGTAAGATTTCTTGAAATAATATTTTCCAGATCTAATGTCTAAAAATATGTTCTTATATCTCACTGAAAAGTTACTCTTTAGATGATTATGTCTTTATGATGATTATGATGAGATCTTTTGACTAGAAATGAGAAAAATTACACTGGTAATATTTATATTTTTCCCAGTAATCTTAAATTTACATTTAAGCATTTAATCCCTCTTCAAGTTAAGAAGAGGGTGTTATAATTGCTTCAATTTGAACCAAGGCAGCCAGAGACAGCAGACCTCCACTAAGGCTTGATATGGCATCATATGACGTCAAAACGTGACGTGATCGAGGTGTTGACCCATCTGATGTCTGAAGATGACATGATGTGAATGAAAAAAGCAATGCTTCTGCCCAACCCTTTTTTGGTTACATTTTAGGGGTGACTATGGCTCAGTTGGTCGAGCGGGTCGTCCAGTAATTGAAGGGTTGGTGGTTGGAATCACACTCTGTCCAACTGTGGCTACATATGTAGTTTACCTCCACCAGAGAGTGCATGTGAGAATGAAGAAATAATGGGACACTAATATGAAGCACTTTGAGTGGCCAAAAAAACATTATATAAATCCAATTCATTATTATTTTTCATCTTGTTAAATATACAGCTTTTTTTTAATGCAGATAACCAAATAAAATGAATTCATTCATTCATAATTTCAAAGTGTACAAGGTGATGTGAAAGTAAATATTCCCCCACACACGCATATCCCGAGTTCACTTATAATGTGACAGATGTGCGGTGCAGGAGGAAGGTGGCTTACTTTGACCCATGAAGGTTGCATTAACAGAATTTAACTAAGTGTATGCTGTGAAAATCACATGCTTCAAACATGTCTTGCATATGAAAACAAGCTGCACAAACAGTAATCTGAAGAGAAAAAAAATAAATGTGTCTAGTTATTTGTTAATTTAAAATTCCACCATATTTTGTCCACTTACATAATGATGCTGAGGAAAGAAATGTGTAGTTTATATTTAGAGCATAAGGCCTCCAACCTTCAAACTGTATCCTTTAATTCCTCGGGCACCCGATGTTGCAAAGCAGCCTGTGTGAAAATGTGTGGGTGGGTGTTTGTGTATGATCATGAGTGACGCTATGGCTGTGAAAACAGGCATGCATGAATTCAAAGTGTACTGATGGAAACAGTAGTGGTGGTTTTGTGGGCATTGACATTTTGATACAGTAGAGACCTATTTTCTGGCTTTGCTGGTATAAAAGGAGGGGCACATGGTAGGGGTGGCACACAAAGTGCCCTGGTTGGCAGCACTGGCAAAAGGACAGATTACAGTAAAGCAGCACAGCCTGAGCTGCTCTGAATATGGCTGGTGTCAGTGAGAAACTGACTGGTCTGTACGAGGCTGAAGGGGTCTGAGCAGGCCTCGAAAGTTTGTGGAAGATTCACAGTAAAATCACCAGTGTTAATATAACACTTAAAGAGTTCATTTTAACACGTCCTCAGTGCACATATAGTCCCTGTCTACGCTGTAAAATTTACAGTTACATTTCCAGAGTGAACTTCACACTAGTACAGCAAGAGTTAATATTTTACACTAGTCAGTGTCAATCAAGTTTTACACTATGCGGGAAGTGCTGTAACACCCACAGTGCTATTCACATTCAACACAGAAGAGTTAAGTATTAAGAAATTATTACTCCAGTGTTAAATGTACTTAACACTACATGTTCATGAATAAAATACTCTTAATAGTGTTGATTTTTGACTATTTGAAAACACAACATAACTTTATTCTTGCACAGATTCTGTTTGAATTAATAAAACAAAAGCAACAGTTTATTTAGAAAAACTTACTGCAGTTTTTCAGTGTTCAACTTCTCACTCAGTTTGAGCACAGAGGTTGGTGGGTGGGGCTTTGAAGAGTCACTAGTTTTTTAACACTGAAAGGTATCTTCCTGTAATCGGTGTTGAATTAAGTCTGAGAGAATCTGTTTACTTAAACACTGAATACATGACACTGACAGTGTAAAACCTCTGTTAACTCCATTTTCACCAACACTGGAAGTTATCATGTTAAATTTTACTCTGTCCATTGTTAGAATAACTCTGAAAGAATTTAAATACTTTGAAACTAGCAAATTTACTGTGTTGAACTTGATGAAGTTCTGATGAATCTCATTGTAAAGGGAGGCCTATTATCAATGAGTGAGGTTGTATTACTTACATAATAACTTACATAATACAGAAAAGTAAACAATATTACTATCTTGTGACAATTACATTTGCTATGTACTTATAATCACCCTGCCCCCCGAAAGAGAAGAGGAGTATTGTGTTTGAGTTTGTCTGTCTGTTTGTTTGTTTGTTTGTTTTTAAGGATGTTTTCACAAAAATATTCTAGGAATTTCCATGAGATTTCCAGAAAAGGTCCAGAATAGGCCCCATAAAATTTTGGTGAATGTAGGTGAAAGGTCAGTCACCAAAAATGCATTATTGCAATGATAAGAGATAGGGTAAATTAGGTCAAATGTGTGCGAGGGTGAACTGACTATGAAAATTAATAATCATATCAGTTGTTAAAGAATTTAATTCATTCTCTCTAAGTGAGGCTGCATGTACCATTATTATTGTGACTGGAGATTAATTTTAAATAAAGTTACAGCAGCTCTAAGATGCTGAAAGGAATAGATAATGTCGATATCAAGCCCATGCAAACTTGTAATTGAAAACAAATATGTAAGCAATATAACAAATACATGACTCTACGTTTTGGCTTATGGTGTGAAAATATTCTAAAAGGTGCTTGGATGTTAATATTCATAAAGTATAAGAAGTTTAGCAGATCACTTTGTTGAAGCATAAAAACTCCTACAGCGCTTTATGAAATGGTATATTAACATTCTACAGTACTAATCATATGACATGTGTACTGTCACTCAAGTGTGTTTTTGTAGGAGATAATGTCAAATGAAATTGATCATTATCACATATTTCTTTATGTTGTCACATGAATGTTCTAATGTGTAATGTGGATCAATGTGCTAATATACCATCACATGTTTATGCTGAATTGTGCAACGACGGGGGAAAAACAGCTCTAGATTCAACTGGTGGAATGGACACTGACATTCATTTTTCATATTATATGTGAACATGGTTAAAATGAAGAATAAGTGTGACAGACTGGAAATAACTGATATTTTATTCCATTCATACAGTGGATACATGCGCAGTAATGCACACAAACACAAAAATGGATATGACTGAATTTTTAAAAAGAACAAAAAGTCTAAATCTATACCAAAAACCCCTGAGAGGTTCATTCCCTAGATACGTGAGCGCCATTTGAAGTGCTGCATGCACACAGGCTCACATCCGCCTGGATACGTGAGCGCCATGTCGAATTCATGACGGTTGTCATGGTGCCCACATAGCAACCGGCTATACATGTACCGACTGCTGCCTCCGGTCAGCTCAGCGATGGATAGTGTAGAGGGGGGTGGAAGGAGGACAGAGTACAGAGCTGAGGATGGGAGAAGAGGAGGGTAGAAGGGCAGCAGAGAGGTGGGAGGTCGAAGGAAACAGAGAGAAAAGAGGGGAGGGGAAGGCTGGGAAATTGGGGGGGCGTGCATGTCAATTTGTCTGTGTGCATGTTTGAGCTAGCAGGAAAAAGAGACTGAGATCTAAAAGGCTGGGGTGAAGAAGAAAGAAAGAGACAGAGACAGATGAAGAAAAAAGGGATCAGCTGGTCTATAAACCTCAGAGGAAGCAAAGACAGAGGAGAGTGAACTCACGGTTGACAGCTCTCTAAAGCCATGTGTGCTACGGAGAGAAAGAGCAACTAAAGCTGAGTACTTCAAGTCACCATAATGTGTTTTTCAAACAACATGGTGCATCAGCGATGGAATAAATATGATCATGTTCAGATAAAAAAAGACACTGAGTGAAGTGTTTGTACCTTATTGTTTTTCTCCAGAGAACATTACACATTTATTCCACAAAACAACACCCCCCCCATCATATTTCAACACTGGTGTCCTGTCAAATTTAGATTTTATATCTAAATGGGGATTTATTTTTTTTCCTCAGAGTTTTGTGGCAACAGTGTTTGATTAAATGCGTTTTAAACTAGACAAGACAGGTTAAATATATGTTTTTGCTTTTTGCAGAGACCCATCTTAGAGAACATTTATTTGCTGTTATTTATTGGAACTTGCTTGGTCTGCTTTACTTGAAACTCATTTTGTAAACATGTTAACTCTCACTTTTATATTTAAGTCCAAATATGAAACTAAAACTCTCATGTATAAGATATTTCATTCATTTAGCTGCATAGGATAAGATGAATAAGACAGATATGTTCTGCTAATTCCTCCTCCTCCTTGGTTGGTTGTGTAAACGCGTGCAGAGCAGTTCATGGGTAATTGATGTGCAGTCTTATTTTGGGAGCTGAATCAAACGACAGGGCTTTACACATCATCTGCTAAAAACGTGCACATGAAAAATGCACGTATCAACATTGCAGGAAGACTTCACACTACCAACATGCACAGACACACGTACATATACACAGAGTGAGGAAGGGGTACACGTGAAGTCGCTCTCACACAGAGACACAGGCACACATACATGAATATTTCAGTTTGCTTGAAAACGTGCAAAGCAACTACTGCCCATCCCCCCACTTCCACCCCCTCCCCCCCTCCTGACTAACTCTCAGCTAAAGCCAAACCAGTACAGGAATAGGCCATAAATGATAGAGAAAGAGCAGTGGGGGAGAATAAAAAAGAGACAGAGAAGGGAGATAGAGAGTCTGGCGGAGTGGAAATTCGTCAGGCGGAATGATGGGAGAGGGTGGGAGTGGACTGAGAGAAAAAAATATATAGTTGTCTGGGTTGACTGACATCCCTGACAACTCACAGAGTAGTGGGGAATAGGACAAAGTCTGATTTATGTTCCATGAAGAGGCAATATCAGACTTTTTTTTTGGAGGGGGGTATGGGGGTAGTGGTGGTGGTGGTGTGGGGTGTGTGTGTGTGTGGGGGGGTTGTCTTGTTGGTCAGCCCGGATAAACAGCTGATGTGCTGGGGGTTTATTTTTGGAACTGTTTCAGGTGAGCGACCATGTGTTCATCCATTGTACCGTGATTTAGCTGTTTCCATATGAACAAACAGCTGACAATTTTCAACTCCTGTGGAGCAAACTGGTCCGACAGTTCATTATTCGCATGTTAAGGTTACAAGTGGCGTGTAGTAATAGTGGTTTTATTTTATACTCATGACCAGTTGCACTTACAGAGGCTTGGGCTATGGGCTTAAAAAAAAGTACTATATATTAGACCTCATTCTGACCACTGACAGGCAAAGTGGTAATAATTTTGATCATCTAATTCCAATGGGACCTGTCAATGGGTGGGATATATTAGACAGCAAGTGGATATTTTGCCCTTGAAGCCGATGTGATGGAAAAAGCAAAACAGGAAAGAGTAGGGAGAAACTTTGGCAAGTTAGTGAGTTAGAGCATCTCCACATCTTGTTGTTTATTCCCTGTGTAAAGACTGTGCATACAGATGTAGTTTACCACCACCAGAGGGTGAATGTAATGGCCTGTTTCCACCAAACAGATTGGGATGGTTGGGTACATTTCAGATCATTTAGGTATACAGTGGTAAATTAATTCATTCCAGAAGTGGTTTTGTACCATGAATTTTTCGTAAATAGAGTCCCATTTTACACATTAAAGGTATGACTCGTTCAAAGGCCCCCAAATACTACCCCTCAAACCCTTTAAAAATTATACAAATTCACCAATTTTTTACGGCAGCTACGTAACTTGTGATGTCATCCAGTTCCCTCTGCACTTCGTCCTTTCCGACGATACAAAAGAGCATCTGCACCTCCTTGTTGCTCCATGAAATACAACTGTGGGTCGACATGATGCACAAAAGTAATTTTTTTCTTTCTTTGCACGTTGTCGAGTGGAGATTTAACTGGCGAGGCTTTGTTTGTGGAAATGACGATTCTGTCGACCAATCAACGGGATAGTGTCTGTGTAGCTCCGCCCACATGGCTCGCTTTGGAGGTTTTTTCTTATCAACAATAAACAAACAAAAACATTTGGAGTGTAAAATTAGCACATTAATTAACATGAATTAGTCATATTTAGTGTATGATGTATTTTAATCACAATAATAACATGTCTAATCTCTATCTTTACCGTTTCTGTATGCGAGTTGCCTTTTTGATGTGTTCACCTAAAACACTGTGATTGATGGGTCTGTTTTATTTATTTGACATTATTTGAAGGACAAGAAAAACAACAATTTCAGTGTTAAATACTTGTACTGCTCAAAAAAGTGTTCTTGCTGTTTTTTGATGTGTTAAAGGTAGGGTAGGAGATCTTGGAAAATGGTTCCTGCAGTTATATTTTGAAAGTATACACACTCATGCCTCTTCGTCAGTCCACCCCTCAAAACCACACCTTCAAAAATACATCAACTCGCTGCTGCCTGGAGCGATCAATGAGGTTCACGAGCATTCACGAGAACTCAATGTTAATTATCATCCTAAATAACAAAACAATAATCAACATTTATCAGTTTGTGTCACATGAAGCTCAGCTAACAAAAGGTTTAGAAGCATGAAATAAACACCATGGGAAAACTAATGGATAAGGACAATAGTTTATGGTGTTACACCAGCAGTTTACACACAGTGTTGGAAACTTAACAAAACCTGCTGGAACATTCTGTTTGGTCAATATCTGACATTTTCTCACCAATGAAGTGAATACGATACCCATAAGCGATTACCATAAATTCCGGACTATAAGCCGCTACTTTTTTCCCAAACTTTCAACCCTGCAGCTTATTCAGTGATGCGGCCAATTTATGTAATTTTTCTAACGGCCGCCAGCGGCGCTCAAGTAGAAAAGGTAAGATTTAGACCAGTGGAATATATGCGTCGAGGAAGACTGCAACTTCTTGTCTTGTGCATAAATTAAATTAGCGTGAACGTTCCCTCATCATGGAAAATGCAAAAAGAAAGGCATATGACGCAGCTTTCAAGCTAAAAGCAATCGAGCAGTCCTATAAAGAAGGAAACAGAGCTGCTGCACGTAAACTTGGCATAAACGAATCGACGGTGAGACGCTGGAAACGGCAGCGGGAAGAACTGGAGAAATGTAAAAAGCAGGTTGCCCGAACTGGAAAACCTTCTAGAAGACTGGGTGAACACACAGAGAGCAGATGGCCGAGGTGTTTCGACTGTGCAGATCAGACTGAAAGCAAAAACAATCGCCACCGAAAAGAAAATTCCAGATTATATTATTATTATTATATTATTATTATTATTATTATTATTATTATTATATGATTATTATTATTATTATTATTAAAACTTTGAAAACTCTCTCGGTGTACCGTCTTTCTTTGTAAATATGTGTAGCCCATGTATAATATGTATTTGCAACTGTATATTTTTGTAATGTATTTATTTGTATTTATTTTAGACACTTATTCTGATATGTTTTGCACGGGTGAATGAAAAAGGAGGGGCGGAACAAACGCGGGGTGACGGGTTTAAGTGGGGACCGGTAAAGGTGAGGGACAGACAAAAAAAAGGTGAAGAGGGGGTAAAAAGTTGCTTAAAGAAAAACCCGCGGCGGTGTGTGAGAGAAGACAGAGGACTTTAATGAAGGACATTTAGTTTCATTCGCGGGACTTGAAGTCGGGTTTGGGTTGATTTTGTGTTTGTGTTACATGATTTAATGTGGGCACATGCGGCTTATATACAGGTGCGGCTTGTGTATGTACAAAATCGGTTTTCCTCTTAAAATGTGGTGGGTGCGGCTTATAATCAGGTGCGCTCTATAGTCCGGAAATTACGGTAGTATGTTAAAATATTAGATTCAGATACATGATTTATTGTCCTTATGGGGAAATTTGTTTTCCCAGTTCTGTTCCATAACAAGGAACAGACTGAGGTGTTGCAGCAAGAGCGTGCACCACGTCACAAATTCCATGAAAGAGACATGAAATGAAAAACTAGCAGATGTATATTGAAGCCCAAATATTAACACAAATACAGATGACATCACTCATTCCTGAAATTACTCACACCTGTTCCGGAAGTCGGTGAAGGTCCTGTAAAATGGCCTGGAAGGTCCTATAGTGGAAACACGCTTTTTGACACTTTGCAGTCTTTGTATAACTTTTGTTCTTCCTCTACAAGTAGATGGGGAAAGTAAAAAAAAAAAAAAAAAAACCAGGAATATTCTTTTAATTGTTTCTGTATTTGGTTTAACATGAAATAAAAAGAGTAAAGTGGTGGTAAAATAAGATGCCAGTCAGTATGAATCCTGTGTACATACAGAAGTTTCCAAGAATTTAAAGGGCCACACTTATGCATTATAAACCATCTGTTGTGTTGGTGCATGTACAAATGTGTGCGTAGTGGTTCCGTGTGTGATCAGCTGCATTTGTGTGAGTGTGAACGTGTGTGTTAGGGCCTCCAATGGTCTGCCCCAAGGGCGTCTGAATCCTTAATCCAGCCCTGTGTATACCCCCGTTAAAGCGACCACTGAAGTGACAATACATATATGTTGTCAAATGCATTTAAAAACAAAATCAATTTAACTCTCAATCACTTTTCCTGTCAACTCCAGTAATCAGTAATGGCCATCTTAAATCAATCTACATCTCTGATTTTGTCAATACTCCTGTCACATAAAATACAGATTTAGTATCTTTGAGGCTTAAAATGAATGATATGTCCTTTGATGGTCAGTCTTATTGCTTTTTTTCTGGCTAGAAATAAAAACCAAAAGAGAATTTTTCGGTGGTGGCCATTTTGAATCGTCCAATATGGTGGCCCTATTTAAGAATTCGATTTGGCTCCCTGCAGATTTGAGTTCAGCAGAAGCAGATGTACGTCTGTACCAATTTTCATGCTTGTGCATTCATTTGCACAATTGTTTCCCTTACATTCCTGACTATTTGGCATATCTGTCTCATTATGGACATGAAACATTCCATGGCACGAGCAGTGATCAAACAATTCTCCACTGATGGAGTTGTGTTGCCCACAAACATGAGAAGTGGGGTCTTTGTGACATTCTTCACTGTAGACAATTTAGATAGTCACAGTCAGGGAAACGTCTCCCAGGATGAATTTCATGGAACGACTGTCAGTGTCACGAACCACTTGTCTTGGAATGACTTACACAGATACTTCTGTACCTCAGCTGCCAGAGTCCTACTCAGTGGTTCAACCAGCAGAGTTGTCAAGCAGTGATTTGCATCTTACATGAACATAGAATTTGTACAACTCTGTTGTTCAACTGTGTTGTACAAATTATTACAGATTTTAAATATCTGATGCTCGAAATCAACAAAATTGGGTTTTCTTTTGTATCACTTTTCATCAGCTCTTTCAAAAAAAGTTACTTTTTGCAGTCAGCCATTTTGAATCATCCAACATGGCGGCACGATTAGAATTTTTTTATTTTTATTTTTTTCACACCATTAGAAATTGACTTCAGCTCCTGGCAGATTTCAAAAGCTACCTCTGTACCAAATTTCATACTTCCCTTATCAGAACTCCCCTAACAGCCTCAACTATAACTTACAGCACTTTATATGGACTTAATGTTTTATTTTATTTTTATTTTCTAATTTATTTGGTCGTTGACAAAAGAACACAGCAATATAGCCTCTGATGGTGGAAACTAAAGGTTACAGGGCTTTGTTTTTTATTTCTTTTTAATTTTAGAGGCAGCACAGTGGTGTAGTGTTTAGCACTCGTGCCTCACAAGAAGAAGGACCCTGATTCTATTACCACACCAGACCTTTCTGTACGGAGTTTGCATGTTCTCCCCGTGTCTGCGTGGGTTTTCTCCAGGTACTCCAGTTTCCTCCCATGTTGAGCTGCATTTTGTAATAAACGTCCAAAATATAATAACTTTTTCATTTCATTTTGTAACTAGAAAAGCACTCTGAGAATGTAGACCTCTGCCAAGGTTAACCTGGGGGATGTTGCAGGGGACATAAAAAAATACACCTTTAAGGCTTTTTCTTATTACATTACAGGTAGGAGTTGACTTAAATGGTTAAGTTTTAAAATAAGCTTCACACTGTCATACACAGCCTATTCTGAAAACTGGGCCTCATATCTTTATATGTGTAATGCCACAACTATAGTCACTGTCCTAGGTCTGTGTAGAACCATCTTGGCATAATTGTCAATATGATGGTGTATTCATGGTACCAAATGGAAAGCAGCCTCATATTTACAGCAACAGATTTTAAAACAGCTCTTTAGGAACGAGGCTCTAAACCAGGGAGTGTAAAAGCATGCAACAATGAAGGATATGTGAGGGAATTTAAGATGAATGTCACAAATGTTATTTTTAATCACATGTAAAATGTGAGTAAGTAGTTAAAATGGGATAGAATATGTTACCTTTAAAACACTAACAGTTAACATATGGTTTTAATAAATTATCAACTTCTGATTGGTATTACCTGTCTGCCATAATTATTAAACATACAGTACAAGCATTACACACCCATAACAACTCATTTTGTACAAAAACAAATTATGTATTTAAATCATCTGCATCCTGTTTTTCATCTTTTTTTGGTTACGGCCAGCTGTTCTTTCCATCATTACAGTTTTGCACTGACCAGTGCACCTGCTCAGAATCATCTAATCTTTTTCCAAGCACAAATACGCATCACTTCAGGGATCCTTCAGATAGGCAAGACCTCAGCAATCTTTTAAATGTATTGCAAACCTCATAATAGAAGATACACATGCTAATAAACAGAGTTATATTGTGTTTATAGAATATTTTAATAATTGCACTGTTGCAGTAGTGGATTTATGAGTCTGGAAATAAATTCCAAAAAGGAGGAGCTTGTTACATTAATCATTGCATCATTTCATGACTCATTCCCACCGCTTATTCGTAGATGAAGGTTGCAGCTACAGCAGCTCTGTGAGGGGGTTCAAATTAATTTCTGATACTATATAAGGCTAAGTTTTTCTTACAAGATATGAACTCACTTAAAGGGGTGATATTTGCTTTTTTTAAATGAAATTGTGTATTTTGAAACATTTCCCTGTGATCTATATAAACTGTAAATCATCTGCTTTGGTCTGAAATCTTCATTAATTCAATTCCACAGGTCCATTTTCAAACTTATTTTGTAGTAATGACACCAGAAAGGTGGTTTTGAGTCAAGTTGAGTTTGAGTTGACCATGCTACTCTACCCCATTCAGCTAATTATGATTGTTTATATAACGAACAACTGAAAATTTTAGGTAATTGGCTCAACGTTTGGACATATTTTCAGTATGGACTACAAACAATTTTAGCATTCTTGAAAAAATGTTCATTAGAAGTCTTAGATTTAAAATCATTTTTATTGCTTTCAGTCCTGTGATAGACTGGTGACATGTCCAGGGTGCACACCACCTTCACCCATAAGTAGATAGGACAGGCTCCAGCGACCCCTGTGACCCTACCGAGGGTAAAGCAGGTTCAGAAAATGAATGCATGACTAAATGTTTTCAGAAAAAATACAAAAAGGAAATGAAAAACAGCAGGGTTAGGCAGTTACAATGTACATAAACCCACAAACAAACATCCCCTATCACAACATTATAGAACTCAACCAAGGCATTCCAGCCATTATTTAGTACGAAGTGTGGTCAGACCTACAGAACCAGTGACTGTTGTATGGGTTACTAGACCAAATCAGGACTCAGTGAATGTGAATGACAATGTTGAGTGGCATTCATCACAAGTCTTAACCTTATATATGTGCAAATGTCATGACATAACTACTTATAGATTAAACAACTTAAGAAATTTAATTTAATGATGTATTATCCACTTGATATTTTAGCTTTGCAGCACCTGGAGGGTTCAAATTCCATTTTTTGTAAACCATAACGGTCCAAATACACACATAGTGTCTCAAAGAATAGTAAAATTAGGTTTAGCAAAATATTACCCCTTTAATGAGACACTATTTTGGAGTGACCATGTTTTATTATGTTGTATCTGGAAAAGTTCAAGTTTGCATGTTGCATATTTCGATTTACGAAAGCTTTAAGACCTAACATAAGTCCTGCAATACGATCTAGCATTTTTTTCTACCAGTTGGTGAGGACAATTTTTGGTCAGAAATTGTTTAATGGCCAGAATAATGCTTTATAGAGGACCTATGGCTTCCTTGATTTCATACCCTCATCATTTTACTGATGAGTGGATCTGCAAACCACTTTCCTACAGCATTGTTGTACTCCTTTAAGAGCAGCACATTTGATTTGAAGAGGAGTGAGTGTGTAGGCCTACACATGTGGGTGTTCATGATGCAAGCTGGTGAAAGCATGTAACTGTATGGGATAAGTGGAATAAAAGGCAATTAAATGACAGGGCACAAAGTCAAATGGATATAATGCAAGTTTGTTACATGAGCATGTGTAATTTGATCACCGAATTCAGCTTTTAAAAAAACACAAAAAAATGTGTGTTTAGCTAATTTGGGAAGTAGGACATGCAAATACACAACCATGAACTCTCTGGGGGGTCGGTGCATCTTCCTGTGGGATGCTCAGTGGGTGTAGAAGAAGGTCAAAGGTCAGATGGGGGTCTTTTAAAGAGATGACAGGCATACAGAACCCCTTAGTAACAGATTTTCCTGTTCTGTGTTCCATACAGCAGACAAAATGACCTCTTCCAACCCATCTCACGAACACACACACACACACACACACACGTGAACACACACCTCATTCACTGTTGCGTCGCTGTTAATCTCTCGCTCCATTTGCACTCGTCAGGAGATAACGACATCATTAGCACACATTAACATGTCTCTGTTATCCTTCCCTCCATGTCCCAGGGCTCCAGTGCATGTTCCTGTGTTGTACAAATGTGTGTGTGTGTGAGGAAACAGAAAGAGCTGTGAATGAGGATGAGGCGTGAATATCACTTTTTCAACTATTTCTGTCTGTCACCGTATGTCACAGAGGTACGTGAGTGTAAGTCAACACATCCATTTACACATCAGCTAAGATATTCCACATTGGGGGAAAAAAATCTTGTTAATTATGCTCATTAATGAGCTATTTGACACAAGACTTTTGTTTATGTCTGACATGGGAGTATCAGAAATACTGCGGGTAGTGGGTAATGTGTAATGCTTTTTTATTATTTTTATTATTATTGTTATTATTATTAGTCGTAGTAGTAGTAGTAGTTTCATTATTATTATTATTATTATTATTATTATTACCAAATGCATTGTGGAGTGCATTGTAAGGTATATTGATATGAAAATCACCTACAGGTATATAAATCAGTATGTTACCTAACAGAAACTGAGATCAACATGGAGTTTTTTAAAAACAGACACATACACCAGTGTAAAATCTATGTGATTTAAAAAGTTAACTGAAGTTTGTAACATTGATATAGACATTGGTGTTCAACATAATGAGACTGTTTTAACCTATAAAGATTCAAACATCCACTGCTGACCAAAACCATCTACTGATATGAGCTGTTTAATACCTGTTAATCCTCTGATTCTATCAATACTTGTAAGTAAGATGAGTAAAATGAAGTTTGTCATCCTTTCATGGCCATCAGATATGACCCATTTGGACATTCAGAGGGTCTATAGTGAACGTGGAAACACCATCATGTTCTACAACAGTGATTGGATGGACAGGTTGAGTTTATGTACAATTAATGATATATATATTATTGGAAAAAGTTAGCTTTTTTGTTCAGTTTTCTCTGATTCCAGTAATAAAACACAGCTTTAATCTGAGCTTTTATGAACACCTACATGATCTGAAAAGTAGATACAGAAAATACAAAATGGGAAGTATATGATAATAAATGGTGATCAATCAAGTATGAATAAATAGATAGATTAGAAAAGCACTCATAGAGCGCAGATTCTGCCAAAGCAGATCACCCCCCACCCCTTAAAAAAGATCAAAATGAGTGCAAAGTTTCATTTTCACTTCTGCCAGTGCTGATCTACCCCAACCTACTGAATGAAAGATATGCATGTGCCCCCCTCCACTGATCACCATCAAATTCCTTGTTACTTGTTCCTTATGCCACTATTAATATTTCCTGAAAATTTCAGCCAAATCCATCCATAACATTTTGAGTTATGTTGCACACAGACAGACAGACAAACAAACAACGCCAGTAAGACCATAACTCAACCATTCCTTGTTGAAGTAAAACAGTCATTTTAAAACTGTGACAGAAGACGCACTGGGTTTTTATGGGTTAAAGTAAAACTGCATGCAAATTAATGACAGTTTTGGTCTTTTTTGTGTTTGAAAAGTGAAAAAAATGAGGTTCTGACAGAAAATACTTGTCCATATTCGTGTAGACAGAGAATAGATTTTGGTGAGAAAAGAAATGCAAATTTGTACGTTTTTTTTTTTTTTTTCTATCCTTTTATCGGCCTATAACTGAGACAGCATAGTCGGGAGGAAATGGAAGAAATGTGCATCATTTATTTCTTAAACCAGCTGTAAGCTAGTGCAAGAAAAATAGACAGGATGACGGAGAGATGTAGTTTCACTCTGTGATTTCTGTACATTTCAGAATGAATCAATAAAAATAAGTCAGAAAAACCCATTCCACTTAACCATGCCTTTGAGATCTGTCACTTTATAAAGTATTCCAACTGTGTGTTAACATTTCCAAAAACAGTTTGGCTCCTGTGTTTTGCTCAAGGACACTTGTAGAAAACGTACCTTTTCGGTCACCCATTCAAAGGGCAGGTTTGACTCCCTGGACCAACCTGATGCCAAAAAACAAAGTAATGAGTGTTATATTCAGAATTAGCTTCTCGCTAAAAGCTATTCACCCCAAAAGGTTATTTTTACAGAGTGATCCACCATCACCCTGACATTCTTAGTGTCAGAATCTCTGCGGGGATGTTTTGGGTCAGATTATAAATCAGCTCCATCTGGGGACCATGAGGATGGGAGGTGTTGGCTGGTTATCTTCTGAATCGGGATTCCTGCTGGACTGAAGGCCACCTATGTCAACAGCTGGTGTCCTCTACCTCAAACACATCCACAGGCATTTGCATCCACCTGAAAAGGGAAATGTCAATAAACATGTAGATAGAGAGGTTAAGATGTCAAGCTGCAAATACAAACCAGATGACCGAGGCCTAACATTTAACTGTTGATTCCCCAAAAGTATTTATTTTGTCACAAATGTTTCAGTTGATGCATAATTTTAGTGAGGGTTGGTTGGTTGGTTAATTGATTTCTTCAGCCAAAAGAAAATAAATGAAAAGTTGTATGGACATATTCTGATGTTATTTCAATCTGACTCCAGTAGGGCTGCATCAATTAGTCGACAATGTTAACTAAAATCGATAATAGAAGCATAACATACAGGTACGAGTACCAAAACTTCTAAAATTTTGGATCATTTTAGCCTGGATTAGGTGAATAAAAAGTCTATTGGAGAGGTTTGTAAAGCAGAAAGAGAAAGAGTCTGACTCGCCTCAGCATGATTCAAGTCAACACAGTTTTTATGACATACATTGTACATGTTAGAAGTGTATTTTCGTTATAAAAGAAAGCTTGACCATTATGTCAGACCGTACCTATTTTAAATTAAACGCATGCAGTCTGAAGAAGAGAGTGGACTAGAGCTGGGAATAATTGACCCAACCTGATGGGACCTGACGAGACCCGGGGGGTTCAGGCATAATTTGTATCATTTGAATTGGACCCGGGCCAGTTCGGGTCTGACATTTACGGTCCATTTCATGCTCTGCCATGAATCCCTTCCTGCAGACGAGGCAGACGTGCACTGGATGTTGGAATAACTGCGATTTTCAATGAAGCAAATAAAATAACTTGTCATGACCGCCGCTCCGGTGACCTTTCCCCCAGTCATCTCCACACTCACCTGGTCCCGCACTGCGCAGCTGCAAGCCGTTCCTCATCTGTGGCTATAAAAGCAGTAAGGCTTGCAGTTGCCAGTGTGGGACCATTCAGTAATGTCACCTCCATAACCCGGACAGCTTTTTCATCTCCTCAATCACCATAACCCGGACATTCATCATCACCACGGACTCTGGCCGTTTGTTCCCAGGTTTTGGTTTGGTTTTGTCTCAGTCTTGTCTTTATGTTGCGTTTTTGTTATTAAATTATTTTCCCTTCAGCACTGTGCATTGGAATCCTCTTTGACCTCACCCCGATCCTGACATAACTAATATATATATATATATATATATATATATATATATATATATATATATATATTTTTTTTTTTTTTTTTTTTTACGTCAGTTTTTATGTCAGTTAATAAAGTTGGAAACAGGGCACCATTGAATTGCATTCATCACATTGTTAACAATAAAAACAGTGTAAAAAAACTCTTCAAGTGTAATGTTCAGATCACAGGACTTTGATATTTTAGTCTCAGATAATCTTATGAGCTCATTGAAAAGTTTTGATTATTGATTATTCCTGCAACCATTAACCAGTAGTTTTGTTGAATGTTTACAAATTGTATTCAGATCATTCATAGGGTTGTGGTGGATTAATTTTGTTTAATTGCAATTAAATATTATTCATTTTTATTCTATGTTAATCATATTTCATTTTACATGAACAAACATATAAGCCACAGTATATTAAACTGTGTTTATTAAATAGTTTCAACCATAAAAACTTGAAACAAAACATCAACTGTTCCAACTTGTTTTTTTGTGTTTTTTTTACTCATATTTCCATCCACAGAGCCAACATACTGTTCAGCTTCACATCTTTATATCCACATAAGGAGGACAACAGGATCTGCAGTGACTCACCTGTGTCCTGTGTTGACCTGTGACCCCAGACCTCCTCCCTCACCCTCACTTGTCTGATGGATGGACCTGCACCCCCCCCCCCCCCCCCCTTCATCTACAAATGGACGTTCATCTATAACCTGTCCATCTGTGGGGGTGGATCTCTCCTTCAGTGTGGTTCTCCTCAAGATTTCTTTTTTTTTTTTCTTCCCACTGGGTTTTGGAGTTTTGTTTTGCCCAGAAGGAGGGTCTAAGGACAGGGGTTTCTTGGGACTTCATCTATTTCTGTGATTGATTGTTCTCTCCAATCAACCCTGTAAAGCCCTGTCAGATGATGTTGTGATTTGGGGCTCTATAAATAAAATTGAATTAAATTTTTATTGACTGGTTCTGCTGCCTGTCACTACTGGATCAACTACCAATTCGCAGTAATTCTACTCGGACAAACTGCTCCAAATGCATTACCAGAGACATTCAGAGTCATTCTAAGCTGCAAATAGGTTAATTAAGTTAAAAATTTTATCCTGATTAATCATGATGATGGAATAATCTGCATAAAATTTGACAGCCTTAATTATAACCGTTAGTCAATGCTGCAGTTGAAGCATTTTTCAAATTTAGTGACATTTTAGTGACATTTTTCTAATTTAGTAACATCTGAAACTCTGAAACTGAATGAGTAACTTTGAAGGTTGACGAGGCAGAGATGTGGTCCATTCAAAGTTATAATGGTTTTGGATTTTTCATTATACTTCAGTTTTAATTAGTTTTGACTTTTACCCCCTCAAATTCAGTTAGTTTTAATTAGTTTTTAGAGCTGGTTTGCTAGTTTTTATACATTTTTGTTGATTTTCTGAATGCTTAGTATTACTCTAATTTATTTTTAGTTTAGTTTATTTCTTCCTCACCATTAGTTTTCATTAATGATTATAACCTTGGCTCCCTCTCCATCTAGTTTTCTTTTTTTTACATGGACGTATTAAAGCAGAATTAACCCTTATTCAGAATTAAAACCTCTCATGTAAACAGGGCAATTGACCATAAAATGAATCTTGAATCTCAGTGCTTTGAGGTTATTGTTCCAAACATGTTCCAAACCAACCATTAAATGGTCAGTGTGGTATAGTTGTTGGTGCATGATGAGCTATTCTGAGCATTTCAGAAACTGTTGATCTTCTGGGATTTTCAAGTACAAACACCTCTGGAGTTTACAGAGAATCATAAAAAGACAATTTATCCAGTGAGCTGCAGGTCTCTGAGCAAAAGTACCTTGTTGATGCCAGAGTTCAGAGGAGAATGGCCAGACTGCTTTAATGTGATGGAAAAGCAAAAGTAAACCATTCAGCTTACAACTGAGGTATACACAGGAGCTTCTCTGAACACACAAAATGTCCAACCTGAAGCAGATGGACTACAGCAGCACACACACACACACACACACACACTGGCCACTTTCATCTCATTTTTTGCTTGCATAGTAAACAGCTTTCTTTTGATTAGATTTTAAGTTAATTTTGTGGTTGTTGGTGTGTATTGTATTGACTAAAGAATGCAGCTTTTCTCTCCAACTTCTTTCGTTTGTAGATTAAAGAACAACTGAACTCCATAATTTTCATCTCTTTTTTTGATCCTCATGGGTTAAATGTCTCTTATCAGACTACAACAAAGCTCATGGAAAGATAGAAAAGCCCAGGAGTAAAAAGATGAATTAATCTACTTTATTGACTGCACATCAAAAAAGCACCAGTGATGGGAAAAAGTTTTTGTTCACACTGTATTTGTGAGGTTTTGCATTAATAATAATAATAATTATTATTATTATAATAATAATGGTTTGGATTTATATTGTATAATATATATATATATATATATATATATATATATATATATATATATATTTATTTATTTATTTATTTATTTATTTTTCCACTCAAACCTTTTAACATTTGTGATCATTATTCATTCACTCTCTCGGACCAGAAGCACTGGATGACCACCAAAATCTAATAATTTGTTCCTTGTGACACCCCCAACTCATCATGAAATGTTCATCAAGTTATCTTTCTAACTAACAGACAGACAAACTGTGGCAAAAACATAACCTCCTTAGTTGACCTCTCTTCATTCGGAGGGGGAGGTCTGGCTTGGCAGAGGTTTGTGCTGTCAGAGTGCTTTTCAAGTTGTTATTATTTATTTTATTTTTTTATGCAATTAACATGTTTACTCAACACCTTCAACAGTTTCAAAAAAACGATTTGAAACAAAACAACTGCAATTGACATTAAATTGCGCTAAAAAGTTTAATAAGAATCATCACAATGACGGATTCATCTGCATTAATGCCTTCATTTTTAACACCTTAGTTAATATATGAAGCTAAATAAAATCTTAAGTGTGTCCCAAAACATTTTCCCAATACTCTATCTGCCATAATACTATGTCGTGCTACAGAATTTTCCCCAAACATTCCAGCCTCATAGAAGCATCAGTTGACGGCAATCCTTCAGAAAGTAGGACTTCTATGACAGCTATTTGTTCATCCCCTTCATCTCTTAATACCAATCCCTCTCCATGACCCTTAAACGTTCCTCAAAAACCTCTGGCTGGGCCTTTTGGTGCCCATCCCAAGCCCACAGGGGTGTATGTGTCCAAGCTAAAGCCGCCTCTCCCTGCCTGACCTCGCTCTGCCTGCCTGACTGCCTTCCCAGGCCTTAATCCTGATCAAGCATGTCTAGACCTCTCATTACCAGCACATAATCAGGAGGCAGTGTAAAGGACGGGGCGACTGGGCCGGAGGGAGCGCGGGACAAATGGTGGGAGGAGAGGATGCAGAGAAAGTGACCCTGACAGTGACCCACACATTCATTCCACTGTTTACCCTCTCAGTAAACAGACAGACTACACACAGAGTCAATACACATGACGGAAGAGGGATGGAGAGGGACATATGAGGCAGGGCTGAAAGAAACCAGACGTAAACACAGGATTAGATGGAGAAAGGGAATCCTCAACAATATGTATCTTGAATTCCTCAAAACAGTGTGATAAATATTCCTTTGCTAAGACGAAAATGTGAAGAAATACTTCCAGTTGGAGATGGATGGATACCATTTTACTGATTACACTGGTCCACAGGTAAAATGTACAGTGACCTTTGACCTTTTGGAATATTGATAATTTCGTTATATCTATATATGTGTCAGTGCGTGGAATATTATGATGATATATCCAGTATTGATTAAGTTATAGCATGATATGTCTATGCTTGACACACACACAGTGTTACACAAGTTAATTTTGCCACATGTCACCTTTGACCTCCAGAGATCTCAAAAACTATTGGTTGTAGGTGATAACACCAATCATGAGAATTGTCGAAATTTTCATTCTGCATCATTTGGTACCAATCTGAAACTCCTGTTACCCTCCATTCTTGAGTTATAACCGATAATGTGATTTTCACCGTTTAGTAATAGTATGTTATGTTATAGTATGATATGTCTCTGTGGACACACACACACACACACACACACACACACACACACACACACACAGACGCACACACTGACTACATTAACCTCTCCCAACCAATGTTGTCCCTTCTCCTAGTGAAAGGGGACAACAGCGTAGCAACCACTGCGTGAATTGCACTGTACCGTCCTGCACGCTTAAAACTTTGTGTAAAATGTCCAAATCTTGTGCCTCCTTCAGGTGCAATAAACATGCTTGGATGGAAGAAAAGCTGTCTTTTTCCGTGTACTGACAAAAAAAAAGGGTTAAAAACGTGCAGCATGGCTTCAGGCGCTCAGAAGAATATCTCCAGATGATGGTAAGACCTGGAGTCTGAAATCAAAGTGGAAGTAAAACTAAAGTAGTGGAGTGCTCTGGAGGCTGGGTGAGTGAGGGACACAGAAGTATTTCAAATACATATATGTAACCTACCTCAAACAAAACATATGCTTTCAGGCTCTTATAAGTTTGCATTTTTTCTCATGTATATATGTAGGGCTTTCGACAGGATAGTCGTAAACGGCTGACCACTCAATATTAGGCCACGTCATTTTGCCAAGAACCTGCCGGTAATTTATATGGACATCTCTCCAGTTGATCCCTGCTAATTTATACCGGTCTTTTGCGGAGGGAAGAAGTTTATCAAAACAGTTGTAGGACATCGTAACAGAGCTATCTGTCTAGTGTTGCTACGCTGTTGTTTTCCCGTTTTAAAATTGCGACACATGTTACTAGGCAATACAATGACATCATGATAGTGAAACATCATGATTTTCTCATTTCCAAGCACATGTTTTGTTTTGTTTTTTCCTGTGGTCACTTATGTCCATCAACTTATTTGTTGAAAGACAATTCTAACTTTATATGTTGAATATTTAAAGACACAATTAAAATAGTTATCATTTTTTATTCAGTATCATAAAAATACACAGCTTAGATAAAGAGCCTAAATAAAACGTGTTCATTTTATTTCTCTTGTTCTCATTTAAAAACTATAATATGATGCAACTCTTATCGTTAGCGTTGAATACTGTGTAATGATTGTGGACTAATTATAGATTACAAAAAAATTACAGTGCAGTTGTTTTAGGAGCATCTTCATTAAACAAAGCAGTAAAAAAAAAAAAAAAAAAGGAAACCCTGCACAAAATGGAGTGTGATGTCGGTGTTGTGGATGGAAGGTGGAAACATCAAGAAAAAATATTAGTTTTCTAACATTTCTGCATTAGTTTGCACAGGCCATAAACATAAATATTTAAATCAAAATGGAAAAAATCAGTGACTGTGCACTTTAGTTCATGGTGTGTGAATCTGTCAAGACATTCTCACACATTCAGAAGATTAAATGAGTATATAAATCATGAGGAGGAAAAAACAGAAAAAAGGGAGTTCTGCATGACTGGAAAGATATCTGAAAAAATAATGGCAGATTGTAACTCACAAATATTGCAACGTAGGATCACATATAATCCAGTATCATAATATTACGCCTGAAACCTTAACATCTAATAGTAGAGAAAAATCACAAAATTTTTTAAGAGACTACACTATGAAAAATAATCTGAAGCACACATATAAAATTACAGGAAATATGAAAATACCAGCGATGTTACTGGATTTACCGTAATAACCCAATCCCATTATTACACATATTCTCAGTTTCTGCTAAGCCACAGTTCCAGTCTAGCAGCTGACTGTGACATGGCCAGATTACTGAGCACGAGTGGATGTGATGAACTAATGGCATGTCATTCATCACTGGCCGACTGCTGTTGGAAACATGGGACAAATAATACACAAGCTGTTTAAAAGGCTGTTCACTCGAGTTTGATAATAAACTAAACCCCAGGGGATTCAAAGAAGGTGTGTGTGCTTGTATTCCTATCTTCATGGGGACATTGGTATGTTTACACAGTCATACCATGGGGACCTCTGACACTATGAGGTCCAAAATTCAGGTCCCCACGAGGGTTAAATATAAATAAAGGTCCTCACTAGTAAAATAGAAATTATGTGGCCCTATACATACATGAATCTGTTTTTTTTTTTTCAGGAAATCCTCATAAAGCATGAGGGAAACAGGTGTAAAGTGAAACATGATTTTTTCAAAGGTTTGAAGATGTGTTTACTTTTTTGTGTTTTTAATGAGACATGTGTGTGTGTGTGTGTGTGTGTGTGTGTGTGTGTGTGTGTGTGTGTGTCTGTAAAAATTACATTTTCTTTGTTTTTAACCTTTCTCAGGTGATTTATCAGCATTTTTTCTAAAAAAAAAAAAAAAAAAAGGTCCTCTTGATTTAATTTTTTTTTCAATAAAAATCCCAGATTTTCCTATATTTAATTTACTGCTTATGTAGATGTTTAGAAAATTTCAGAGTCAAGGTTATTATATTAAAAACACATAAAACTGAAGAAAAAATGACGTTTTCAGTAAATATATCAATAACTGAATGTAAACCCCAGTGTTAATCAATTCTATGGGTTTTACTGGTGAATTAAAAAAGTAAAAATGTATTATTTAAAAAAAAAAAAAAGGAAAATAATTATCTACAAAAACATAAAAATGACCTAATGGATAAATTAAGTGATTTAGCATCATTTATCATATTATCCTCAGAATCTTTGTGTTTTTCTTTTTTTTCTCCCTCATTTTTCTATATTTCATCTACTGATCATATTGATGTTCATTAAAGCTCTGAGTAAATTCAAAGATTATTATATCAAAAACAGAGAAAAATAAGGAAAATGTGACTTTTTCAACATAATTGAGGTTTGGGTCTTTATGGGTTAAGGGCGCTACATGCACCGCGTGATGCCATGGCATGTCTTTCAAGTGATCAAGTGCGAGAGTCTGATCCCATACAAAATTCACAACATAGCAGGATTTTCATCATCAAGTCCCTGGTGCTGAACTTCTCCTCCCACTCCCACTCACACACACACACACACACACACACACACACACACACACACACTCTCCCCTCACACACAATCAGGCCTGTAGTCTATATGATCAAAAGGAGCGCCTGCAGTCTGCACCTGCATACAGTCCTTCACTCAAACACACCCTACATGCCCTATAAATACACACTGAGCTGTGTTAGTATGCACAATAACTGGAAACCTGTCTCTGTGTTTCTGAAACATTCATGTGGGCCTGGATTTGGTCTCATCCCAGTCTCTCTCTCCCCTCTCTCTCTTTCTTTCTTTCTTTCTTTCTCTCTCTTCCTCTTCTGCTCTACTTCCACCCCCTCACCCTCTTCTCCTTCGCTTTGCTTCTTCTTTCCTTAATCTCCCACCCTTTCCTTGATCAATCCACTCTCTTCACACATTCACAATCCAAATTCATGTATTCTCTTTCTGAAAAAAGTGTGTATATATATATATATATATATATATATATATATACATATATATATATATATATATATATATATATATATATATATATTTATAGCTAACAAATAATCCAAGTTACGAAAAACCTTTATGGCAATTTTTCGTGCCTGAATATGAAAGAATGTTTAATTTACGAAACTAAACCGAAACCCCTAAGATGTAAATACAGTAATGTACGTAAATACGCACTGTACGTAGCATCCCATTGGCTATGAGGGAGCTACCCATGATGCTTTTGGTGAGCCTTTGACCCTCAGTCATCACAGAGTTCTAACAGGCATAAAGAGCAGAGTCCCTCTGAGTGCGTCCACTGAAACCCCACCACAGCACACATTCATTATTCGTCATGAGCCCAAAGAAAGTGATTCCTGGTGCGACTGAAAAGAAGAAGTGGTCAAGTCAATAGAAGTGAAACAAGAGATGGTTAAAAAAAGGAGGAGGCAGCCATCATCCCACCAGCACAAACTAAAGACATGCTGGCGAAACCGCATGAACCCTCTGAATTTGTGGAAAAAAAAACACCCCAATGACGTATATACGCTGCACACCTCAGGAAGATCATGAAAAGTCATCAAAGGCAATCGTTCCTGGATCTACACCCCACCAAACGTCCGTCAACAAACACAGCTGAAGGTGAAAATGACAATTAAAACAACCACAATGGTAAGAAAATGAGCCATGTGTCTGGTTCATTTTAATGGTTTAATGTTTAATGTTCAGTCAGTGAAGACACATTTACCCACTGAGACCAATAAATTAAATCTAAAATCAAAATTTTCTTTTACTTTTAACACATATTTCATACAAAATGTGTACATTTTTTAAATCTTTAAAGGGTTTAGGGGCTAATATTTGGGGTCTTCGAACGAATCAGGCCTTTTACATGTAAAATGTGTCTCTATTTACAAAAAATTCACAGTACGAAACCACTTCTGAAACAAATTAATTCTGTAAGTTGAGGTACCATTGAGGAAAGAGGAATATATATATATATATATATATATATATATATATATATATATATATTTCTCATCCTCCTCTCTCTTCCCTGCTGCTTCTCTAATTGCATCTGCATTCATTTTTCAGCTCTGTTGACGATACTTTTGGCCATTTCTGGCAACACTTGAGTGCATTCCTGCAAATTCCAGGGTCTGATTTACATATAAGGGAGCTTAACAGTACCTCTCTAATTGGCTGTCTCGTCTGTATTCAGTGTGCTAATTTCTTGTCTGAGAAAGTGTCCATACAAGGGTTGACAGACCTCATGGGAGAGGTTTATCACTGAAGATGTCAATCAATCCAGCCCACCCAGAAGGGCATTGTGAGAAGTGGCCAGTAAAATACCAAAAATAAAGATACTATACCAACTATTGCATAGTTTCTACAATTCTTCTGGATGATTGTCATGTTATTTGTGTGTAATGAGTATCTGGGTGGCACTTAAATAATGCCGTATGTCAGGAAGTGAATATTTCATTATAATGGACCAACAGCCAAATCATATGAATATCATTCAGCAGTCTTTGTTCTACTTTGTCTCCAGAAGTTAAATCTATTTAAGGATTTGAAGTTATTTTGTCAAATGGGGTCAGGGTTGATATGCCTCATGTAAGAACCAGATGTTTCATTACATCACAAAGCATCCATTTTTTTAAATTTTTGTATTTTTTTTTTTTATTTACACAAGCACTCCGTACCTCCAAGTTCTTCACAGTTCTTTTTTGCTCCAGTTTGTCAGTTTGTGGTGCTTGTATATAAAGAATAATGACATGACAAAACCTCCTGCCATGGAGTAAAATTGAAGCCAAAATAGTTCAGTCACGGAAGCTGTCATGTTGCTAAGGTGATGTAATTTGGAGCCAGAATCTGACATAGACAATAGGATATGAAGTCCACTTAATACCCACAAGCACCATTCATTTCTTGACAAGATATTATTACAATGGCTTCAACATAAATCAGGCTCATGAAATTTTAACCTTCAAAGACAAGTAAAAAGGGATAAAATGAAGGGAAGATGTCAAACTCATTTTACCTCAGGAGCCACATACAGAGCAATTTGATCTCAAGTGGGTCAGACTAGTAAAATAACAACCTGTAACTAGCAAAAAAATAATTACAAATTGTTTACTGCTAAAAAAGTAAAAGTGTAATTTTGTCAATATTAGACCTCAGCTTCTCACCTATACAATTTACAGATAAGTGACTCTAGAGGGGTACAAAACAGGTACAATGTCGTTTAAATTCCATGTATTTTTACCCCAAATGGGGAGAAGGGTAATGTGTTTGAGTCAGTCAGTCTGTCTGTTTGTTTGTTTGTTTGTTTACGCAAAAGCTACTGGAAATATTTCAATGTAATTTTCAGGAAAGGTGCAATGTGGTCCGGAATAGATCTTATTAAATTTTGGTGAATATAGGTCAAAGGTCAAGGTCACAGGCACCAAAAAAATGTGTTTTCACAACGATAGGACATGGGCCTTATTCACCCGGAACGTTCAAAAATGTTGAGGGGTACACTTGGTACACATAACACTTTCCCGACAGTAATGGCGCCTCACTGCTGCGTCCTTAAAGAGGAAAAGATCGTACCGTGGACAGACCTTCCATCATTTCCCCAAAGATAAGACACTTCGGTGTGAATGGATCAAAAACATAAAGAAGGATCCTGGTCCATATTTCATAGTAAGATAAGGATAATTATGTCCACTGGAAGGAATTAGCTAATATATTAAACTTAGCTTACCAGACTAGCATCAATGATAAATTCACTTCATCTTACCTTCAGACATCAGATGAGATAACACCGACAGGCTCGATGACGTCATGTTTTGACGTCATATGATGTCAAGTGAACGGTCTATTTGCAAAATGTATGAACTTTACCTTAAAACACGATTATTGACATATTTTGTTAAATCCGATAATATCTTGTGCTTCATATTTGACATTAGATCTAACATGTGACATTTGTGCGACGTCACATAACGTCAGAGTGACATCACACATGGTTGAATATTGAAATGGCCATGTCTCAATTCAATTTCTTTGAGTTGTTTTAAACTCTAAGAGATTGCTAATGACCAATAAAATAAATCATTTGTGAACACTAGTTTATAAATAAGTTACAAACATCCAGATCCAAACCTTGTCGGAGGTCTTTGATCTCAGAGTGATCTAGTTATGTTGTTGTTATGTTGTGACGCTATTATTCTAATTAATTTGACACTTAACTGTTAATATCTTCAGTTTAATATTTGCATTTCATTCATTCATCTCATGGGCCTGATTGGAACCTTTGGTGGGCTAGTTTTGATTCCTGGGCCACATGTTTAACACCCCTGGTATATGATGGTACATTTTCACTATATCGTGCCTTTGACCACTGTGCTAATGAAGATCTAGTGTTTGTCCCTGTGTGCCTTCAGTGGCAACTCACTGCTCCTAATGAGATTAATGCTAATGCTAATCACTAATGCTTAGTTCTGTGTATGTGTAGTAGGATGCATTAAAGGAAGACATCGAATTTCCCTGTGGGGACAATACACTGAGCAAACCTTTAACTTTTACATATTTCCCTAGGGAGACATTTATTGGAAATGTACTTGTTTTTTGTTTTTTTTAGTTTGGCGCAAGTGTCATTGACAAACATAAAGTGAACTGGACTTATTACTACCCAAGCTGCACCCAGCCTTAAGAGGCTATCTCGATGTTTTAACTGTAGCTATTATTATGTCCATTTATTAGACTGTGGTGTCACTTGTTACCATGGTAAGGAAAGTATTAATAACTAGAGCCTCAGGAGCTGACTGTTTATTAAAGTAATCAAGAAAATGTAGTTGCTCCTGTATTTAATTACCATCATTAGATAGTCTTTATATAACAAGAAAATTGATTTATTTAGTAATAATTAATTTGAACTTCATATCAAAACAAAACCTGTCATTTCATTTCATTCCATTTCATTCATTATTTCTGGATAATTCTCACACAAGCTATAGTAGAAACGATTAGAAGTGTAAAACCTTCTGCTGACATAACGGTAGACAACTACATCTACTTACTAATGCTTCAGCCTAATGCTTGATTGCTTGGTTTTAACTATATATTCATCTTAAGTCATATTTTCTGGTGTCAGTAGTGCTTGTGCAGCTGTAACAATCTCTCGAGTGCTGGAACATTATTAATATAAAGTGTGACGATCAGGTCGAATAAGGCAAGACTACTAACAAGCATATGACTGAGGAGGTCTGGGATGTAGGAGTAGTATTCAGAGACCATAATATATTTACCAAAGACGTTGCAGTACAAAAATATTTAAACCTTTATTAGTAACTGAGTTAATGAAAGTAATGCAGACAGTCCCTATGATCCAGAACAGGGTGAATGTAGCGTTGTAGCTGCGTAGGTTATATATCTGATGCTATGAGAGCATGGAGTAATCACTGAAACACAAGCACAAGCCAAAGACACAGCAGACACTAGTTCATCTCTGTCGGAAGGAGTCTTTAACCTCCCCTTGTAAGACAGAAACATCCATCGTGTGTGTGTTTTCACAGTGGTCGCCTCAGCCAGGACACTACAGCCCTGGAAAAACACAGCTCCGTTTGTTTTACCATCTGGATGTGGGATTCTCTTTTCATTCATAGACTCCATATGTTTGATAATCCATTTTTCATTCTTCTTTTTCTATTCCCAGGACACACACACACACACACACCACCATTACAAATAAAACACTGAACACAAAACTGACTGTTGATACGTCTCATATGTTGTAACTTAGTAACTCCAGCACTAATATGTAACTGCACATTATCTGAGACCACAACTTCAGGTGGTCGTCCCATTAAACAATAGCAGAAGGCAAAGTTTTTTTTATTATTATTATTATGATTCAGAGGTGGTAAAAGTACTTACATTCTGTACTTAAGTAGAAGTACAGCTGCTTGTGTGAAAAAATACTCTGGTAAAAGTAGTAGTATTGATTTAACTCCTTCACTGAAGTAAAAGTAAAAAATATATATATTTTTTCAAGTGTAATAAAGTACAAAGTGATCAGATCACAGTTACTCAGTTTTGTGGATATGGGCAGGAAATTCAGGAAAGACAATTAAGAGATTTAAAAATAAACGTTTTTTTTTTTAAAAGATATAAATTTTAAAAATGCATATTATGCATTATGCATATTATGAGATAAAAATTCAAACTTGTGAGATAATAGTCATATAACTATAATATATAAAGTCAAAGTTTCTCTCCTCCACTGATTTTCCCTCTGAAGCCACTTATTTTTTACTGTCACATCTGTTTAGTTTGAAAAAGAAAAAGATCTATTCTGTGAATGTAAGGAGTATAAAGTACAGATATTTATATAAAAATGTAAGGAGTAAAAGTAAAACGTTACCTGAAAAATAAATACTCCAGTAAAGTACAGATACCTAAAAAGTCTACTTAAGTACAGTAACGAAGTACTTTTACGTTCCACCTCTTTTATTATTAGTATTACATTATGATGTTTAAGGTGTAACAGGTGGTGCTGCCACATGTTTTGTTTCCCATGTGCTCCTAAATAGATTAAGACGGGTAGGGTGTTACCACAGATATATGTCAATTCCAGTTTGGCATCATGTATCACAGGGACAGAAATAAGGTAGATAAGACATTATTATATTTAGAAATACTAGTGTCAGGAAATAGGCACATTTTTGCAGGTCTGGTAAGATAGGGACTGAGGATAATCAATAAATTGTTCAGCTGCAAATGAATCATGCAGAGACCAAACAATTTTTCTATCTTTCCTGTTATTCCTCTATTTTCTGTATCCATTCTGTAGTTAAACCTACACCTTCAACCCTTTGGACTGAAGGTTTTTGGCCAAGAAAAAAAACAACTATAACTAACTATTATTGTGGAAACTGAGCTCTGGGTTCTGACCAAGGGCAAAACCATTTTCCAATTTTAAAGAAATTAAGACATTTCTACCCCCCCCCCCCCCCTTCAAAAAAAATCATGTGGACAGGATCCATATCATGAAGGGTTTTCCAGGGATTCTGATCTAACGTTCAAGGAAGATAAACTTTTATTTGACAACAATGTGGCATGCAACTAATGTTACCTGAATGGTAATCAAATCAGGGATGCACAAGCACATGACTCCCATCTTCAAACACTTCATTTTATAAACACACACACACAGACACACACACACAACCAGATGGAGAGACTGTTACTCATGTGGATAAAGGAGAAAGAAATTGCAGGAGATACAGTGACTGAGGCGATTCAGAAAAAAAAAAAAAAATTCAGTGGTCTTCTATTACTTTTAACTCATATTTCATACAAAATTAGTAAAAAAAAAAATTTTTTTATAATTTTAAAGGTTTTAAGGGGTAGTATTTGGGGCCTTTGAATGAATCAGGCCTCCGAAAAATTCACAATACAAGAACACTTCTGGAAGGAATTAATTTCATATGTTGAGGTACCACTGTGATATGAATGTAAAGACTGCAGTGATCTTTGTCTTGCTTTAGAACATCTTACCCTGCATGTTGCATCCCAGTGTTAACCATGTTCTGCAAAAATGTCCTGTGTTTCCAGGAATGCTTATCATTAAATCCTATAATGCCACATTGTGCACTGTGTGATAATATAGCAGGATGGATGCTAAGAGGCATTTGAGCTAGTACACTGTTTACCTTACAGTCAAAAAAGCAAGTCATTAACATTCTCCTCATTGTTCTGTGGTGCTTCTCAGACACTGGCCTGCATCTCAATGGGCTTTTCATTGAGACAGTCAGGGAGTCAATTAGCTTATCTTGCTATTGGCAATATCTGCCTTGATGCTGTTGTTGTTATTGTCCCTTATGCGGGCCAGCAACTTAACCGAAACTGTCCGCATTAACTCCCAAGTTATGCCTCTACTTTGTACAGACATGTCCCTCGTTGATAACACTGGGCTACCTTAAAAAAAAAAAAAAAACCTCACAGACATGCACACATGGCGAACAACATGCACGCACACACACGCTCACCTCCCTAGACATATCCCTGGGCTGTAATTGAGAGCAGGGAGGCCCCCAACAGATAAACAAGACCTATTGATTCAGTGTAATTTGACTCAGTGGGTGCTATAATGACATTATAGGACAGGGCTGTTGTGTGTTGGTGTGTGTGCATGCACTATAGTGAATGATGACACATTATTCAGCTGTGCCAGGGGAATTTAGCTGATTGGAAAGTGATATGGAAAGGGACGAGTGAGATAGACAGACAGAAAAAAAAAAAAAAAAAAAAGAAAGAGAGGAAGCAAAGTGCCAGCAGAGAGAAAACGAGAGGAGTGTGAAAGGAGAAGCAAATAGAGCTGCTCTGGTGTGTGTTTTTCCACGGGCACACGGCCATAAATACTGTCTATCTGTGTAAAACTCCCAGGCGATCAATGAGCCATCAGAATAATGTTTTACGTGCTAATCAAAATGAGGGAAAAAACAGGGAGGAAGAGGGAATGGAGGAGCTTTTCAGTGGTGTGTAAGCAGATAAAGTCTCCAGCTGAATTCCAATCATTCCCTAAATCATTCCAGAGTTTGACTACAGATTTGGAAATGCTAATCAGCCATCTGTTGATTGTCGGCAGCAGATCAAGGCAGTTCCTTTACTTGTGGTGGATCAAAACATTTGCATGGGTTTGGTTTCACTTTGCACCTTTATAATCATTTGGAAAAAATTAGGCTGCATTGTATGGGTGCACATCTTGTAGTGTTACGCTGATGATGGTTTTGTGGTCAGTAATGTTGCTTTGGCAACACCTACAGTACATGTACATGCTGATTTATACCCAATTACAATAGATCACCTCGTTTTCTTAGCAAGGCGGGAAAAGGGTTCTGTAACAGCTTTTAGATAATTGCACTCTAAAGTCCAGCTTAACACGGGTCATAAAACACATTTATGGGTACTTGTGTAGAATGCAATCAAAGTCATGTATGGTGTTTATTTTGCCTCACAGGTTACTTATATGGAGTCTAATAAACAATCTAGTCCCCAGAATAAAATGTTGCCATTGTGTGTAACAGCCTCACTAACATTTATAATTTTTTTAAACCGTGTTCAAGAAATTGGACTTCAATAATGTAATTACCCAACAATTTTATTCTTCCTTTAACACACTGGCAGCACTTAAGTATGGGGAAAGATAACAGGGCTTGCTTTAACTGTATAAATGAATTGGAGGGTATTGTTTGTTTTTGTTTATTTTGCTACTGTTGGTTGTAGCAAGACCTTATTTTATTTCAATAAGATATGATAATGTATTCTGACTGTCATTAAATGGTATCACGATACCATCTGGGACCCTTCCACAACCAATCCGTTTACAAAGGAGCAGCCTTATCTAAAAAGCTTGCATGTGATTAGATGAAGAATCTGTCCGTCATCTTGACTGATGCGTTGCTTCAGCCACTCATGTCGAACTCAAGCCAAGACTCAGAGCGACAGCAGGAAGAAGAGAGAGCCATACTGGTGGTGAATTGCCAAAACTGGTGAATTGGAGTCGACCCACAGCCCGCGGTGCTTGCATCAACGTGTACAAATATGAAAAGGGGGTACGTCACTCGCGTCATTTGTGCATTGTTTGTGTTGCTGGTATAAACCCAGCCTTTGGGTTAGATTCTTCAGCTGAATACAAACTAAGTTTTTGACTAAAGGGCCTTCTGACAATAAGGTGTGTAACCAAGTTCACAACAATAATTTTATTTGTAGGAATAATAAATTTGGTGTGTTGGGACCCTCTAATTTCCATATTGGTTATGTTTTTTTAGACTTTAGGGCTCATAGAAAGAAAGATTTCTTATCTCACTCACCTCCTTGTACAACTTCTTTTTATTGGAAACATTTTTTCCCCTGACTAATGTAGTTGTGTTTTATACATTACACTAATAACAAGCATTTACCATAGTTCTACAAATGTTAAGTGAAATGTGTTACAAAGCTGTTAGTTTAACATGGCTACATTACTTAATATGATACTTCAGTGTCATATTAATTAATGTTAACATCAAACAACATACATGCATGCAATTCATTATATGCATATATGTAGTATGGTGTTAATATTACTGTAACAAAATACTAATGTATTGAAATATCAATAAGCAGCTCACATTAATAAAGGAATATCTTAGCTTATCTTATCTTACATATATTAGCACAGTTTTCAATGTGTACTTCAGTAAAATACCTTTAGTTCTCCAAGTATTATTTATCAACTCTTGTTTTTCTCCATCTTCACTGCCTTCTTCAATATTGTCATGACTGGCTTCAAAAACAACAACAACATAATAACATAGTGATGCCACAAACCAGTGGTTAAGATCTCATTGGTTATGTTCACATATTTTCTGTGAATGTTTCTTGCAGTAAGAAATTACACCATTTATTCGTTCTACAAAAAGTCAATAACTTCCTGATTTGCAGACTTGTTTTCTGTTAAATCCACACCATCAGATATATATTTCAGAACCAAGGAGTGTTTCTCAGCTACAGTGAGAGCCTCTAACCCCTCAGTGGAGGCTAAAGAGATGCTCTGCTGTCATTTTGACTTCCTCTGGCTTTACTCTCCTGTAGCTGACAGGCTTAGACCAGGGTAATTGGTGTCACGTATGATTCTGTCAGCTCAGAGGACAGGTAACAAGAAATAGAGAAAAACAAAGGCAGAAGAGTGGAATCACAGACAGAATAAAAACCATTTTATTTCAATTGCTCTTATGGCAGTTCCAATGTAAAATGTGTATTTTGCTTGTAAATTCAATTTCTTCTTCATTTACTAATGCAAATGTGGCTTTTACTTCGAAAAAAACAGAGTGTGCTATATTTATGTAGAGTAGGAAACCACATCTATTAAACCCTAAATACTCAATTTGTTTGAGTACATGCATGAATTTGTTTCTACTTGTACTCATCTCTGCAGCACTGCTTCTCCTCCTCCATCAATCCCATCTGTATCTTTTTTTAGCTGCACACACAAAAAAGAAACAAATCATACATCTACATACGTATGTGTACAGAGCCTTTAAACACTCACAGACACACAAGCCTGGCACAAACCCAGGCTTAGGTTTTACCACATACAGTATCGCACCACCACCACCACCACCACCACCAATTCTGTCTCGCACACAGCAGCCATTTGCACAGAATTAGGTCAACACTTCTCCACACAAAACCCCTCCTTCTTTCTTTCCCTGTCTTTGCTGATTACCAACTCATTTGCTTCGTCTTGCTTCCAGGTTATCAGTTCTCTTTAATTTAAATGATCAGCGGCCGGTCTTACAACATCCCCCATCTAAAAAAAAAAATTTAAGATCAAACTCAAGATGTCTTTCAGGTATGACTTCAAAGGTGACCAATCTGAATTAGGACTTAAAAAAAAAATATCCAGCAGGAATCATTTTGGGATTTGCTCACTATGCAGTGTGTTTCTTTGATATGGAATTTTCCAAAGGACAGGCTGTGATTCCTGAGGGCAAAGCAGATGTTCTCATCTCAGCAAACGAATTATTCCACATGATGCGTCTAGTTTAACAGTCTGGCTCATATACAGTCTTTAAATTAACGGCAGTATGAGAGGCAGGCTGAGCAGAGCAGCCATCTTGCCATCCTCGGATCGCTCTCTCTTTTCAGTCTCATCCTTGGGCATGCAGCCTCACCCTCCCCCCACCACTCCATGTGCCAGCCTGGAGGGTGTGCTGGGAGGGCAAAGCCAATATGTGTGCGTGTGTGTGTGTGTGTGTGTGTTGTTGTCGATGATGCCAAGGGCAGGATTGCTACTGTAGCTTTGCAGGCTGTGCTGCCAGTATGTCAGTGCCACTGCCCTTTTCTTGCTGATCTTAATTTTTCAAAAACACCACATTCCACATCATTCCTCCATCACCTATTATTGACCTCATTACCTCAGTGTGATGAAGATCACATGCTAAATAAATCCACCTCATTGTGAGAATGATACTGATACAGATTCCTCACATTTTTTTCAAAACCATGTGAGCTACCGGTGGTCTGTGCAGTCCTGGGTGAAGCGAGGGACCATGTGGTTTCATCAGTTGATGAAGAAGTATTCATATCTTTAAGGCTTAAAGATCTAAACAGCCACAGATTACTAAAAGCATCCATTGATCTAAAATGATTTGAACCAATAATCCTCTCAATACATATAAATAATTCAGGTGAAATGCAATTTTTCAGCTTTTCAGTAACATCAGATTTATCTCATTTATTGCAACATTGACTCGCCAATAAAACCCATGTAATTTGACAAATGACAGTGGTTGTTTCCATGTTTACTTAATGATATATTTTGCTGAAAATATATTTGATCATTCACAATTATCAAATATATGCAGAGATGCCGCTACCAATTGTGTGGCCCATGTAATATATATGTTGGGGGCCCTTTTGTAAAATTCAGTATCTTATCAATCTGTCTGAGTGTGGGATAAGAGGGGGGGCATACACAGCATCACTTGTACTAGCACAAGAACAAAACTGAATCCCCATGAATCCCAGACCCAGGTAATATGATATAACATATGAATTCACACTGAACGTTTATGCAATAATAATGAATTTGATTTGATTTGATGTTGTTCATTGACACAAGGTTAAGAAATAAAATACAATAAAATGGTCTTTATGTTAAGGCTCAAATGAACTTATTTCCATTGTGGTCCTTAAGTTACAAGAAAAAACATTCTATAAAAGTGTATGCAAGACTAAAATCAATTAAGTGTAAAATGAGTGAGTAAATGCATAAAAAACATACAGACACATACAACAATAAATAAGTACATTTAAGTCGTCCGGTAATGAATGAATACACCTGACTTGCACTGAAAAATGGTAAATGTAAAGGATAATGAAAAAGAAATGGTGATAAATCACTTACAACAGGTTAAATGCAGAGGGAAAAAAATTTGGAAGTCACTCCAAAATAGTTTTAGGTCTTTAAGGGTAAAAAGAAAAGTACTTGTCTAAGACTAGTTTTTAGACTCATAATGACTTCAGTTGTTCATTGACTGAAACACATATAGAAACGTAAGCTCCATTTCACCTCCATTTCTAAGCTAATGACTGTCTCAGTTTCCTGTGTGCATGATAACTGATTTATATGAGAGGATTTAGGTCAGTTGATTCTGCAAAAAATTCTTAAGATCACTAGTGAGTTCTTCATTTCTTCTTTTCAGATCCTCTACAGTGGCACCAGTGTGTCTCTGTAATTGGAACTACTATTAGAAAGAAAGGTAGTTAATGTCCATAAAAAACTAGGTCCAAGCACAAAACTGACTCCAACATAAAGTTCAAGTAAGAACATAAGCACATGTTAATTTTTATTGAACCTTTAATATAACCATATTTACATTTTTAAACAAAGTCCTGCATTCAAAAACAAAACTTCAAAATAGGTTAATTTTTTGGATTAGTATATTCATTACAAAGTTAGTCATGATGGAGTTTATTTTAACTCCAGTGTATATTCCTGGGTAGTTTAATACATAACAATACATTTCAATGGATTAGTTGACTTTTATTCAATATTTAGTCTTCAAGACTAGGTGGAAAATATACATTTAAGACCAGTTCCAGTGTTCTTGGTGCTCACTGGATGTGACGTGATCATATTTTCTGAGTTCCAGTATCATGGTTTGTAGAAATACATGCTAGGGGGCAAAATGCATGCTCTACACATTCAGGTCATCATCCATTTTCTGAGGCCTGACCTTTGTGTGGACTGACATTGCTCAACTGAAATTTCATTTTTTAACCATATCTATTTCAGGCAATAGTCATGCATTTCATTGTGTTTATTGTGTCAAAACATTTGTACACTGCATCACTGTGGAATCATAATGGAGTTATAATATGAACCTACGGTCACAGGAAAAATTATTAGACGATCAAAAGTAATCAAAAGCAAAAGGTTAGGTATGAACTCTGCGTGTAACATGTGACACAAAAGAAAGCATGGGATGCCTAAAAGCACTGTGTTTGTCAGTAAAATGCTATAGATATTGATGTGATTTTGGTTAATATCAAGAAAACCATGGAAAATGGAGAGATATCAGCTCTGAAATTCAACTTTTATCAACTATTTATTTTATTATATTATATTACTAATTATATTTATCCAAGCAAATGTCCCTTTAGTTGTACAAGGCATTAAAATGAACAAGAAATTGAAGAACACAAGGGTGGTGTAATATTTTTTTCTACAGCTGTATAACATAACTGAAGTTACAGTGTGTAAATGAGTTCATTCCAGTGGCTCTAATGCCATGCGTTTACATTAGCCCTGTTTACATGACACTTTTTATTTCTGTTTAATTCCAAATAGACGTTAATTCTGCTTTAACATTATTCCTGTCATTCTGTGTATGGTCTTGTCACGATGACGCACATATTTTCTCTTGATGATGCACATATTCAGCATTAGTTTGATGAATCCTATGGTTGATTCAGTCGTGCTGCTTCATAATTATCAGAAAAATAAATTGAAAAATCGCATGTAAATGAATGCAAAACAGGAACAAATGCCAAACAGGAAGTAGATGCGATCGTTTTCTTCCAGCAGACATCCAGATGTTAAGCAGCACCTTCTGTACCTCTAGCTCTTAAAGCCCAATTAACAAGAGCAGAATTCACCCATTTCTCATGTAAACCTTTATTTCAATTCAATTCAATTCAATTCAATTCAATTCAATTCATTGGAATGATCATGTCCATGTAAACACAAAAGAATTACCTTTAATTCTCAATTATTTTATTCCATAAAATAATTCAGAATAAAAAACAAAAACATAATTTACATGTGGCAATTGTAAATGTTTACTCTTCATAATGGAGTTGACCGCCTTATCTCATGTCAACAGCACTGAAGCCTGAACTCCCATGTGGGCTACTGAAGACTTCTCACACCTCCCCGTGTTTATTCACACCAGACCTGATGATGAAATGTTTTATGATGCTAACAATTACCAAAGACCCAGTATTCAGTGATTCCTCGACATGTTGTCTGGCCTACATTTCCAGAATATAGATCATCTCCCATCGGTGTGTTTTCATTGTGGAACGTCTCTAGTGATGAAATTCGGGGACAGTGTGAAGCCACCATGAAAAAACACACATCTAACCAGCCTCCTCACAGAGACCTGTCACTAACGCTCAGTCACATCACAACCTTATACTGTACACTATATATATATATATATATATATATATATATGTGACATTCCTTTCCTTCAGGATATAAAGTTCCACGTTTGTTTTATGTGTATGTATGTATCTATGTAGAAGAAGCAGTGTTCATTAGTGGCAGCGTTAATGTACTTTAGAGGTGTTGAGCTTTTAATTAGATCCATATCTTGACATACACTCTGTATGATTGAGTTAATGAGTCTACTACCTACAGATCACTGTAGCTTCACTAGTATAAATGAATATAGAAGCTAAACACTAGTTCTTTATTTTTACTTAAATAAGAAGAAACATTATATAAGCCTTGACCATACAGATACAGTGAAGTAAGTTGCAACTACAATCATCTACTGCCCCAGGACAACTGTGACTACATATGTAGTTTACCACCACCAGAGAGAGCATGTGAGAGTGAATGAATAATGGATCATTAATGTAAAGTGTTTTGGGTGCCTTGAAAAGCACTATAGTAATCTAATCCATCATTATTATTATTATTATTATTATTATTATTATTATTATTATTATTATTATTATTATTATTATTATTATTATTATTATTATTATTATTATTATTATTATTATTATTATTATTATTATTATTATCTGTCTGGATTCATGCAATTTTATAGCCTTCAGTTCATTTATGTTTCAGTGCGGGAAGTTCCCCTTAAACTATTTTGACTGTTTTTAAAGTATATCTTGTATTACATGATATCTACTTCACTCGTGAATACAGACAAATATAAATACTAAGTAGACTGAATATGTCTATATACTCATTGGCGACATTTGGGCACAGGTGAATGGAGTTTGTAATGACACATTTTCAATGCTTTAGATTTTATTTGACTATATGAATGTAAAAGTGGTTTATTCAGGATCGTATGCTTTGTGGAGTTTTGTATCAATAACATGAACAAGATAGAGCATGTTAACCTTTGTGCTGCAAATACTTCACCAGAGAACAGAATAGCTTTCAGTATAAACTCAACAGTGGGTTGTTTTTCTTTTTTTTTCTTACTTCTCTTTACATCATGTTGTTGTCTCACAGAAACATCAGAATGCCACTTCAAGCTAAATGCCTTTTTAATAAATCTATTGTTGTGAAGTAACCAAACACATACTACAGCAGACCTTTACAACATGTCACATTTGGAGTGAGTTTATAAAAGGTCAAGGATCTGACAGTGACATGAAAACATCACATGATGATCATCCTGAACATTCTTGACATCGAGTTCACACACACATCGTGAAGAAGAAGAAAAAAAAAGGCCTTTTCTTAAACTGATTTGGTGTTAGAGCCTAAAAATACATGTGATAGTTTTAGAAACCCATAAGTTATGGAAGCTGGTGTACAGTATATTTCCTGTGCAGGCGCTGCTTCCTTCATTTTATGACCTTTAAAAACCATCACTTAGTAAGATTAATAGTGTGTACAAGTGTGTAGTTTCAGTGCCTACTTCAGTTTTACATATCCCACAGTGTAACCATGGAGATACACAGTACACAAGTAACCATGGCTTAAAACCCATATCCAAACTGAGAATGAGAATAAATAAATAAATAAATAAATAAATAAATAATAAAAACAAGGCAGTCACAGATGGCAGACCTTCACCACGCCATGATGTTTCAGTACTTTTTAACGAAACTCAATATTATTTAAAAAAAAAAAAAAAAAAAAACAGGACATAATTTTTATTACATCATTTCCATGTTCGCTTGAAATTTTATTATATGGATCAATAGGAGTCCCTAAAGAGGGTCTCAAAAAATTACACGATGTGAATGCAAAAAAAAACAAAACCTCAGATTCTATCTTGTCTGAATCCTGAGATATTACCACTGATGTGTTTTATCTGTTGACCTTTAGTGTGACCTTGACCTTTGTCCTTCATTGCTCAAAATCTAATGGGTTCTTCCTTGACCCATTATCTATCATTCCTGAAAGTTTATTCAAAATCCGTTCTGAACTTTTTGCATAATCCTGCTGTGGGACAGATAAACAAACAAAAGGACCCTAATTTAGGAGGTAATAAATAAATAAAATAGAGAAGCTAAGTCTGGTTGCAATTGCTCATTAATTTGTATCAGTGTGGAGAGTATATGTGTTTCAGCAGGCCAGGCAGAGCCACTGGCAATGCAGCTGCAACATTACTGGGTCAGTGTGCCATCAACCCATTCATCAGCAGTTCTCCCTCTCTTTCCTCTGCCTCCTTCTCCCTTCTGACTCACCACCGTCCATCCATCCCTCGCTCTCTTGAGCCTGACACATCTACCTCTTACTTCTCTCCAGAGCTCGCTGAAGTTTGCAACGCATCCACGTGCAGATTACTTTGTGAAATCTGTCGGCATGAGGGTGGCCAATGAGCTGCGTAAACAATGTGAGCTAATAAAGGTGCAGATGAACAGTCCAAATGGCAGCCAATTTGACAGGTGGAGGGAAGGTGGTGAGGAAGTGCATTCAGAAAGAGCTTGAATCTACGCTGTGAACTTTATGATCAGAAGTGGTCAAAGTACTTATATTCTGTTCTAAAGTAGAAGTACATGTGTAAAAAACTACTCTAGTAGAAGTAGAAGTACTGATTAAACTCCTTTACTGAAGTAAAAGTAAAAAAAATTTACAATTTTTTAATTGTAATAAAGTAAAAAATACAACTTTTTTTTTTTTTGGCCATGAACGCAATGATACATAATTAAACAGGAAAAATCTGAAAAGTTTCAAAAGTATCCAAAATAAAACTCTGTAGATAATGTGTTTGATCGAGTCACAGTTACTCAGTTTTGCTGGTATCTGCAGGGAATTTAGGAAAAAAGGGGTAAAAGGTTGAGGTAAAAGGTCATGAGATTATTTTGTTAAAATTATGAAATATAAAGGAAAAATTGTGAGATAAGAGTCATATAACTATAAATAAAGTTCCAGTTTCTGTCCTCTACTGATTTTCCCTCTGAATCCACTTATTTTTACATTTGTTTAGTTTGAAAAAGTAATGAGTCTATTCTGACAATGTAAGAAGTATAAAGTACAGATATTTATACAAAAATGTAGGGAGTAAAAGTAAAAAGTTGCCAGAAAAATAAATACTCTAGTAAAGTACAGATACCTAAAAATATCAACTTAAGTACAGTAACGAAGTACTTTTACTTAATTACTTCCACCTCTGTTTATGATCATCTTTTCATGTGAGGGTGAATTTCAGGTGTTGTGATAAAAGGTGTAGAGCAGCAGAGGTACGGTGGTAATTTTAGCAAAGTACTTCTGCTGCTCTTCTTAGCAGACGATGGTCAAGTGTTTAAAAAAGACAAAAGGAAACGTACCTTTTCATGCTAAACTCTTAAAATAATAAACTTCACTTTCGTCTTCATTCACTATCTTCTTTTTGCTCCGTTTTATTTTGGTGAACCTGTTTTATTTTGGTGAACCCATTTTATTTTGGTGAACCTATTTTATTTTGGTGAACTTCCATTTTGTTGTGGAGTAAATTTGCAGCGTTTCTCTTTTGCAGTTGTTTTGGGGCTTTGTGCGTTTTTGCTTCTGCTTGGTTTCTGTAATTGCAGCATTTATCTCTTGCACCTTCACTTGTGTTGCATTTGTTTTATGTGTTTGTGTTTCTAGTTGTGCATTTTTCTTGTGTTTGCAGCATTTTGTCGATGCGGTTCGTTTGCTCCTGTCGGCCACCGTAGTTTTGAGAATTGTCACAGTTTAGTCTATATTGTGAATCAACAAATAGCAGTGAACACAATAACATTATACTGTGACTTCATACATTTCATAATTACATTCACTGAAGAAGAAAAACTACAATTTCAGAATCATTATAGTTTACTTTTATTTAGACTTTTATTTTTTCTTCTAATTCACACTGCTGTTTTCTCCCAACTTTAGTCTCCATGCTGCCAGGTAGAGTGGGGATGAGAAGCCAACTATAAATGACAACTGATGAGAAGTGATAGACCATGAAGTGCAGTATGTGCCACCAACTAAAATTACTTGAGTTAAATAAACTGACTTTATATCAATCCAACATTGACAAACATGAAAACTGGGGGAATTTTATTGTTAATATTATGGGTTTTTTTAAGCACACAATACAGTTTCAGTTAGTGTCAGTTTAGTTTCAGTTTTAATTCTAGTTTTTATTTCAATGATAAGGTTTGTCATTCAGTTAGTTTTCATTAACGATAATAACCTTGCTGTCTAGTGGTGAAAACAACATCATTTATTCTTGTTCTTTTTTTGTCGTCACTTTGTCACGTTCGGGATTCTGAAAATTGCTTCTCACCAGTTCTCGTCCTCATTTTCAAGCTAAAGAAAGACGCGCTGTATGACTCACTACTCCCTCTAGTGGTCACATATATACATAGTAAGACATTGGCCTATGGCTAAGAATAGACTTTGTGCACATCTCTGCAGAAATTCCATAATTTCCTTAACATTTTAAAGTAGAAGTACTACATATGCTCAACAAGATGTGATTGTGTTACTTAAATATTCAGGATTTGATCATTTATTTTGAGAAACACCAAAACCACCTGAACAAGCATCAAAAATGGTGAAACTGAGAAAGTGAAGTCTTCATTTTTTAAAGATCAATATCACTCTAGAATTGTTCAGCACACTTCTCCTACTGCTGCACTTTTAACTTATAAATGTAGATTAACAGCGACAAATAACAAAAGTTCATATCAGCACATGAAAACATGTACATCTTATCTTTGGTGTATTACAATGTGTAAGGGTGGTGATCTGAAAACCAAAGGAGCAGGTTGTCACATCAATATCATCCTTACCTCCACTTAAAGGTGGGGTGGGAGATCTTTTTTAGGAACATTTTTTACCATATTGCTTGAAAACATCTTCACGATCCCATATCACACACTGAACTAGAATATTTGCAAAAAAGAATATATGTTTTAGTCCAGTCTAGAGGGTGGAAGTAGAGGAAAACTCTTATCCATTAGTTTTCCCATGGTGTTTATTTCATGCTTCTAAACGTTTTGTTAGCTCAGCTTCATGTGACACAAACTGATAAATGTTGATTATTGTTTTATTTAGGATGATAATTGACATTGAGTTCTTGTGAATGCTCGTGAACCACAGTGATCGCTCCAGATAGCAGCACGTTGACTTATTTTTGAAGGCGTGGTTTCGAGGGGTGTGCTGACCAAGAGGCATGGGTGTGTATACTTTCAAAATATAACTGCAGGAACCCTTTTCCAAGATCTCCTACCCTACCTTTAAGTAGTTCTGTATTTTTCACTAGTGCATATTTTGTGAAACTTGCTGAAAACCAGAAGTAGTTTAGCCTCCCCAAAAATCAATATGGTCAATTGTTCTACATGAGAGAATATGCACACAAAACCTATTATGCAACGTAATCCAACCAAATAAAGGAAGCAAATCTTGAAATATGATAATGGAATTTCTGTTTACCCAGCTGTTCTCATGTAATCTCCAAAAATTCCTAAAATGCATTATCCTTTTTATTATTATTATTATTATTATTATTATTATTATTATTATTATTATTATTATTATTATTATTATTATTATTATTATTATTATTATTATTATTATTATTATTATTATTATTATTATTATTATTATTATTATTATTATTATTATTATTATCATCATCATTATTATATAATTCTCACTTTTAGCTCTTGATGTAATATGGTGAAACACAAAAACATATGCCAAGTTGGAGATACTGTTGGAAAAAATAATATATAAAAGTCTAGTTTTCCTTCTTTTCCGGGTTTCCTATTTTCCTCCAACATTCTCTCTTAGGAGGGATGGAATTAAGCGATGGAGAGAAGAGGCAGGGATAAGAGGGGGTGGATGTGTTGTGCAGTTCTGCTGAATGCGCTCACATGTATGAAAGAAGAAGCATTTATTTTAGGACTCCTGCGTGGGTGTACACAGATTTGAAACACACACACACACACACACAGACACACACACACACACACACACACTTAAACACACACACTGTAGGGATGTGAGAGCACTGAAGCCCAGAGATAGACCTGACCTACCTTTATATCAATCTGCCTTTGAAAGCTACTAGGAGATGCTTTTCTCTCTCACTCCAAGACTTTTCAACCTCCCCTCAAATTCTCTAAATGCATTACACAACCAAATACACGCACAAACTCGCTAAGAGAATTCAGGGTAAATAAAGGGAAATGGAAAAAGGATGTGACGCACAAGAGGTGAGAGGAAGAGAAACGGAAGAAAAGGCAAATAAAAAAAAAAAAACGCCAGCGCTTCACCTCTTAGCAACACGTCGTACAATAAGTGTCTGTACTGTTGTGTCATATTGTGTCAGCATTGCCACACCGTTATTATCTTGTAGAAACTGTTGTCATGGTAATAAGGTCACTGGCATGCTCATATGTCAAAAGGGATTTATACTGGGCTGACATCATTTCCAGTGCTGCATGTGCCAGGCGTGTTTGTGTGTCTACATACTGTATGTTAGATAAAAATAGAGGTTGGTGCTGGACTTCTGTTTTTTTTTTGTTGGTGAGTATAGCACTGTAGCTAAAATCCTCCATTTAGGTAAAACTCTGTAGTGTTTCACATTCAGGTCAGCGGGTGTGAGGATTAGGATGGCATTTGTAGTGTGAGTTTGAAGCGTTTAGGTTGTGTTAAAGCGACATTTTAAACCCAGAAAATAGACATTCCCTTTTTATAATAAATGTAACACTTAACCGTAAGACAAGACAAAAGGCGATGTGTCGACATATATTATTACAAGCCTAAACATGCTATAAAAGGTGTTCATTATTACTGTTTCTGTTGTGCACCTTCTTATTTAGGGTTGTTTTTCCATTTCCGTTTAAAATCTGTGCAAAACTATATCAATATTTACTAAATGTCGAAAAAACAGAAGTTCATAATGTCAGTTTTTCCATTAGCAGATGCAATGATTTGTTTATTTATTATGTTGAAATGATACAAGGAGCCATTCCATAAACATGGCAAGGAATATAAATATCGCATTGATTTACAGATACATTCATTATTATTATTATTAGTAGTACATGTTTCCCTTCTATCCTACACTGTAGATTTTGCAGTGTTAATTTGGAGACAATGGGACCAAATACACTCTAGAAGAAGTTAAATAAACTCTCTAAGTGTTGATTTAACACTGCAAAATTTACTGTGTATAAGTATTCAGAGAATGTCTAATCTTGTCTCTATTTTGTGCTATGACAACCTGTTCTTGAAATAGAGACAATAATGTGATTTTGACCTTTCTGCTAAATGCAACCTTGACCTTTGACCTCTTGTAATACTGACAATTTTGTATATATGTGTCAGTGTGTGTAATATTATAATAATATATCCAGTATTGATTAAGTTATAGCGTGATATGTCTATGATGGACACACACAAATAGTGTTACAGAAGTTAATTTTCCGACATGTCACCTTTGACCTCCAGAGACCTCAAAAACTATTGGTCATAGTTGATAACACCATCGATGGAAATTATAGAAATCTTCATTCCGCATCATTTGGTACCAATCTGAAATTTCTGTGACCCTCCGTTCTTGAGTTCTAACTGATAATGTTGACCTTTGACCTTTACTCAAATGGATCATTGCATTTGATGCACATTAGCTATATGTATATGCCCATGTAATGCCATGGTAATATCTCAAGTACTCAAGTATTAATTGAGTTACAGCATGATATGTCTCTGCGGACACACACATACACACACAGTGATCACAACAATGTCTCCGAACCAATGTTGGGGAGATATTAATTAAAAGATGATTGGCTTTCCTGGTGTGTCCACACATACTGACTCATATTTCTTTTAAAATATTCTTTTCTTTGTAGGAATGTCCTTCAACATTTTCTATTATTATTATTATTATTATTATTATTATTATTATTATTATTATTATTATTATTATTATTATTATTATTCACATGACTCCAGTTGCAGAAAAAGGTCTTTCCGTTGTAATTTTGCATGATATACTAGTTGTACTTTGTCCCAAAAAACATATGTTGCCAGAGCAAAAGCTTTTCATAATAAAATGAAAGCTGTGGCAACACTCTCATTTTGCCATTAGGTATATTTTTATGCACATGTTATATTCACACATTTGGAGGGTCAATGGAAAAATGACTAATGTATCTCCACCACTGATCAATAAGTACTCTAGGATATCCTATTAAATGTTGAACTTCATATGTAATATTATACTATACTGTACTATGCTATGCTATGCTATGCTATGCTATACTATACTATACTATACTATACTATACTATACTATACTATACTATACTATACTATGCTATACTATACTATACTATACTATACTATACTATACTATACTATACTATACTATACTATACTATACTATACTATACTATACTATACTATACTATACTATGAGCATTTTCATTAAAAAAAAAACAATCATTTGAGTATGTTATCATTGATGTCAGACCATTCTGGCCATTGTGAGATTATAAATGGAGTTCATTTGTAATGTGTAAAATGGCCATTCACTAGCACAAAAGAAGCTCCAACACAGGACACAATCATGTTATCTTCTGGAAAGAAACTTTAAGGCGTACGTGTTATGCTTAGTGAGTTCTGTCAATGCTGTGTCATTTATTTTAATAAAAGGGTTGCAAGTAATATTGAATATTAATATTTAACAAGGCATAATAACATGAACATGTGTGAATCTAACACATGAAAGGTTTAAACAGTTAAAATACAGACATTTTTCAGTTGAGGCTTTATAATAAGGTCTGTCACAAACAGGAATTGGTAAAGTTGCTGGAAAGAACCCTGTTAACCTTTTGTCTTTCTTGTTCTCTTTCTCTTTCTGTCTGTAGTATTTACTTTTCAAGTATACACATAAATACCATCTCCAGGGAACTCCCTACAGGGATTCCCCCTCTCTGACCATAATCCAGTAGTTGTAAAAGAAATAGATGAAGTGGACAGAAGGCAAGGCAAGGCAAGGCAAATTTAGGCAAGGCAAATTTATTTGTATAGCACATTTCATGTACAGGACAACTCAAGGTGCTTTACACAAAAACAGAAACAGAAGAAAATTAAAATGATAAAGATGCATTAAAAGACAATTAAAATCAAGACATAAAAACATTTTAAAGCAAATAATAATCTAAGTAAAAGCTCCAGTGAACAATAATGTTTTCAGGCCTGATTTAAATGAACTGACAGTTTGAGCAGACCTCAGGTATCCAGGTAGTTTGTTCCACAGGTGAGGAGCAGAGTAACTGAATGATGCCTCACTTTGTTTCGTCCTTATCTTTGGAACACACAGTAAACCTGTTCCCGATGACCTCAGGGCTCTGGATGCTTCATAAGGAACCAGTAGGTCTAGGATGTATTTGGGTCCAAGGCCATTTAGTGCTTTATAGACCAGGAGTAAGATTTTGAATTCTATCCTTTGACCCACAGGAAGCCAATGTAAGGATTTGAGGACGGGTGTGATGTGGTCCAGTTTCCTGGTACTGGTCAGGACTCTGGCAGCAGCGTTTTGGATCAGCTGTAGCTGCCTGATTGATTTTTTGTTTAGACCAGTGAAGACACCATTGCAATAATCTAATTTACTGAAAATGAATGAATGAATGAGTTTTTCTGTGTCTGGTTTGGACAGAAGACCCTTGATTTTAGCAATGTTCTTTAGATGGTAATATGCAGATTTGGTAATGGCAGAAAGTGAAAGCAAAATATCTGTATCTGTATAATACTTGTCACAGGAATATATTTATATATGGTTCAATTGTACCGTAGTAGTAAATGGAAAGCCCCAAATAGTACGCACTGAAGCTTTTTATTAACTGTTAAAATGAAGAAACTGGCCAGAACAAAGAAAAACCTCACATCAAAAGACTTTTTCCCTCATCAATTTTTCATAATTTACCACTTAAGTGTTGTATTGTGAAGGCAAACTGTTTCTTTTTCATGCTAGGTTAAGATTTTAATGTGACCTACTTAACCAGTATTTAATAAGACTGGTGTACGACAACACTCCACTTCCCCGTTTCTATGCACCATTGTTGTTTGCCCCCAACTCTGACCTGCTTGACCCCTTCTCCTCTTGGCCACTGAGACAGCTCAAAGCTAAAGTCATGATTATTTTTTCTTTCAGCTCTCTTATTTGTCCAGTGTGGACATCTGTCAGCTCAAACGCTAAGCCATATGCTTTCCATTGTCCCTTCATGAGGTCTGGTAGTCAGCTCTTACACGATTGAGTGAGCACTTAAGAGATATTGAACACAACTAGGCTAGCTTTGATTAAAATGGTCGCTTATAATCCAGGATAGGAACTGTATTTTTCTTCTTTTTTTTTTTTTTTTTTTACAGAATGAACTACTTTATCATTGGGGTCCATCTATGGCAGTCAGAATTAGTAACAGTTTATATCAGGTCAGTTTCTGCTGATTTAAAACCCATAATCCTCTTCCTCCTCATTCAGTCTTTCTCTACTTCCATCACTGTATTTACCCACCCAGCGCTGCATCTTTTCTACCCCTCCAGCTAGACTTGTGATGCTCATCCATAGGGTGATGAGGCGTAAAACAATGGGGCCTTTGGAAGATCGAGCTCACTCACAGTGTGCAAACCCAACATCCAGGAATACCTAAACAAAGCCTCATTGACTGCAGAAAGACAAGAAGAAAGTGAGGGAGTGAGATCTGGGGTCATACGTAACCTGAAAGAAGACGTTTGTGTCAAACTAAATGTCAGAGGATTAAAAGAACAGACCAGATAGTCCAGGAATTAAAGGGACATTCCTATACCTAAGTGTAAAGCATTTTCAGTGAGGAAATAGACGCATGAGGAACCCTGCAGTCATACGATCAAAGGGTATTTGTAGGCGGGGTCAAAGAGCAGCAACTTTTTGGAGAATTCCCCTGAGGGAGGGCAGTTCAGATGGGTGTTTACAAGGTGACAGCAAGCAATAGGAAAAGTTAAAGTCTATGATTAGCTCAATTAGACTTCCAATGAGGTAACAAATTCCCAATAATCCTCATCTAGAAGTAATGGTGAGGTGTTAGTAGTGATCTAACATCTGCCCTTTGAAGCGCTAATAAAATTATTGCCTTTAGTTTGTATGCAGGACTTTACAGCAAGTGCAGTGCTTTCAGTTGTAAAGAGTTGAAAATGTTGATAACCTGATAGCCTGGTTTGGGTTCAGCTAAAGTGCGACAGTTTAACCCATAAAGGCCAAGTGGTACTTTTGTAGGGGTTCGCAAATTTACTTTTTTCTGTAGTTACCAGAGGTGGTAAAAGTATTCACATTCTGTACTCCAAACTGCTTCCTCCTTAATATGAAGAATATACAAAATGGACAAAATTATTGGAAAGGTGGTCAAAGTACTCCCATTCTGTACTCAAAAAGAAGTACAGCTACTTGTATGGAAAAATACTCTGGTAAAAGTAGAAGTACTGATTGAACTCCTTTACTGAAGTAAAAGTAAAAAAGTACAACTTCTGAATTGTAAGAATTTTTTTTTGCTATGGATGAAATAATACTTATTTAAGCAGGAACAATCTGAAACATTTAAAAAAAATATATCCAAAAATAAAGCCTTTAAAATTGAGTTGTGTAGTTGATGTGTTTTATTGGGTCATGGTACTCAGTTTAGTGGGTATGGACAGGGCATTTAGGAAAAATTCAAAAGTCATAAATAAGAGAGCAAAAAAAAGGGATAATTATGAGATTAAAAAAAAAAATATCTAAATCATGAGATAAAAAGTTAATATTATGATATAGTAAATAACAATTTCTGATTTGTGACTTATTTTTCATACCGTCACATTTATCTAGTTTGAAAAAGAGTATAAAGTGCAGATATTTTTACAAAAATGTAGGTAGTAAAAGTAAAACGTTGCCAGAAAAATGAATACTCATGTAAAGTACAGATACCTAAAAACTGTAAATAAAGTACTTCGACTTAGTTACACGTTTCTTAAGTGATGTATCACAATTTATTGTAATATTATCCTCTTCAGTCTAACTTTTTTTTCAGTGTAAAGAGGTATTTTCCTATATTTAATCCACTTATCATGTGCATTAGGGGTGCTATCCTACATGTTTTAGATGCCTCCACCTTCTAACACACCTGGTTCAAATGATCAGCCTATCATCAAGCTTATCAACAGATAATTACCATCAGGTGTGCTGGAAGAGGCAAACATCTAAAACATGCAGGATACTGGCCCTCGTGGACCAGGATTGGATACCCCTGACATAGATGTTAAAGGTTTGACAGGAAAAGCAAAGTAAACAGAATAAAAAGTGACATTTTTAGTCACATCTGTCATTAACTGAACATAAACCTAATGTCTCCATCCACTGTCATTGATCCAACTCCATGGGTTTTACTGGTGAACCAGTGTTGTAGAAAATGACAGTGTTTCCACGGTAACTGCAGAGCCTCTAAATCAGGGGTCTCAAACATGTGGCCCGGGGGTCAAATGTGGCCCACCAAATGTTCCAATGCGGCCCCTGGGCTGAAGAGAATATTAACCAAAAAAAAAAGACGATATTTTCTTCTCAGATTTTTTTTCTCTGTCTATAAATCATGACAACTTCAAATCTATATCTTTGTTTTAGTGGAAAAACTAACATTAATTCATGAAAATATTGACATTTACAAACTATCCTGTAACAATAAAATGTGAATAATTTGAACAAATGTGAACAACCTGAAATGTCTAAAGAAAATTAGATATAATTTAAACCATTTTCTGATTCTGTTACTAAGAGTTTAGTGTCTTTGTAGAACTGATCCATAATAAAACACATGGACTAATGATAAACTGAGGCAGAATATTGTTAAAATTGACCTAATTTTCCTTATGAAATTTTACTCTTTTTTTTTGGCATTTTTTTGCATAATTTAATGGTGTTTTTTGCACTAAAACAATGACAACAATTTGGAGTCATTATTTTTTAGAGCTTATTATGTTTTAATTTTAATGGTCCGGCCCATTGGAGATCAAATCAGGCTGAATGTGGCCCCTGAAAAAAATGACTTTGAGATCCCTGCTCTAAATGTTATAGTGTCTTTTCAGATGAGAGTGATGATGAAGAAGGTTGTCTTCATTTTATAACATAATTTATTAACAGAGATTGGTATCATACAGGCACCTTTTACCAATCTGAAGCTTCCTCAACATGTAACTTTTCCCTTAAATATGTTTGGTTGGTTACATAAACATTTAATGTTCATACAACAGCCATTGTTCCTCCACAGCTTCACAGAACAATCATTTCCAAATAAGACAAGACACATTTTTTTTAATAGATTATTTATATGTAATGGATGAACAGTTTTTTAACAGTTCATATTAGTAGTTCATTTGGTCACTAGTGTCTGGGTCTTTAGGGGTTAAACACATGCTTTCAGTTTCACTGTTGAACAGATTAATATTTCTATGTCGTCATATAGAAAGTACCTCGTACACCCTTAGTCAAGCTACAAAAACAAGTTCTGGGACTTCCACCGAAACGTCACACTCAAGTCATTGATTGATGATTTATGATTTTGCATATCTCTGTGTGTTGTGGTTAACAAATATTTCATTGCTCATGTAATTCACACTTGCGTTGATAACATTTTTATGCACACTTCATAATATTGAATCAACAAAGAATGACAAAAATGGCAAAATTCCCAAAAATGTGCTAAAACATTTACAGTTCATAGGAGATTGATACCATTTCTGACAACATTCTTATATAGCATTTAACATTTTATCTAAATGATGAATAAAAATGAACAAGAGGCTGTTTCTGAAAAAGAAACACAGGCCTTTAAACCTTATGGGCCTTCTTGTTCACTCTATATACAACATCCATCCTTGAATACATGACTCATTTTATACTACACGGCTTTTTTCCCCCCAGAAACAAAAACAACTCCTTTATTTACTTTATTGTGTACAGTCTATGACATATATTCCAGTTACCATTGCGTTGTTTATACATCTCATATGGACAATATGAATGTGTGTTTTGTTGGACAGCTGTTTGTTTCTTCCTCTGCTTCCTCCTTTTTCTTCTTCTTTGGTAATTTTTATCTTCTACCTTATCTAATCTATTTATATTAGTCAAAAGTTCACCTCAAATCTGACTGACAATTTCATGCAAACACGGCTGTATTCAAGCTCTTTTCCTATCAGTGTGTCCTTATCCTACGTATCTTTTAATTTCAGTTTCACCCTTCTTTTATCATCACAATATCCTCTCACCTTTGTCCATTATCCTTGTAGCTGGAAAAATAATTTGCTTATTATCTGTTGTGTCATTTAAATGTAATATGATGGATACTTATGTCCCAGCATATTTCAGTAGCAATTTAACATTGCACTAGTTGTTTGTAGGAAACAACAAATATTAATTAGCAGTAATACCAAAACATTTTGAAAGCACATCTCACACAAGTATGATGTATGGTCATAAGTCTTGACACAAAACAACAAGCACTAGAATTAGCCATGCATATGTAATTAGTGTTTGTTTCCAAGGAGTCCTTCAGGTGATTGTTCCAGCCAAATTCCTCATAAATGTGTCCTTTGTTGTCTTAGACCTTGTCTTCTTTGATGTTTCCATCCTACTATACACAGAAAACGTTCCTTCTGGAAGTTTGCATGTGGAATGTTCAGAGATACTACAAGTACTTTCCTTTACTGTACTTGAGTAGATTGAGTGTTTATTTTTCTGGCAACTTTTTACTTTTACTCCCTACATTTTTGTATAAATATATGTACTTTATACTCCTTACATTCTCAGAATAGAATCATTACTTTTTGAAACTTGACAAATGTGACAGTATCAAAAATAAGTTGTAAATCAGAAATTGTGACTTACTATATCATAATTTTGACTTTTTATCTCATAATTATCCATTTCTTAATCTCATAATTTTGACTGGAATCTCGTCATTTTGACTTTTTTCTCATCATTTTGACTTTTTATCTCACAATTTTAACCTTTTAATTTCATAATTGTGACTTTATCCCATAATTATACTTTTTTAAATGTCCTATTTTTGACTTTTGAATCTTTCCTAAATTACCTGTCCATATCCACAAAACCCAGTGCCATGATCCAATAAAACGCATCATCTACACAATAACTCACTTTTAAAGGCTTTATTTTTTGGATATTTTTGAAAACTTTCTGGGTTTCTTCAATAAAGTAATAAATAAATAAATAAATATAATAACCAATCAGTCCAAAGTATAATAACCAATAAATAAAATACAATAAAGTAAAAGTAAAACTGCTTTTTTTTTTTTTGCTAAGTATTATTTCAGCCATCACAAAAAAAGCAGTTTTACTTTTTACTTTATTTCAAATTCAGAAGTTGTACTTTTTTTTAATTTTACTTCAGCAAATGAGTTGTACTTCTACTTTTTTCACACAAATAGCTGTACTTCCTAAGTACAGAATGTGAGTACGTTTACCACCAAGTTCAACTTTTTCTTTATGACCTTTCATTACATTCTGCGGCTTGACACCTTTAATGTTATCACTACTGCTATCAGCATGTCATTCCTTTCTTTTCAAACACATGGAATGTCGTATCCAAACACTGATGGGACTGCTGCTACCTCTGGCCGTCTTCTTTGCTCCCACTGTCTTTTTTTTTTCTCCATCTAAGGCCTCGACTCTGTTCTCCTCCTCTTTGCATTCCAGACCTCTGTGCATCTATATGAACTCTGTCACAGCTGATGCCCTCCTTGCTTTGTGTGTGTGTTCGGGTGCATAATATGTGCCTATGTGTGAAGGATTGCTTTTCTGTGCCTTTCACCCCCTGACGCTCACTGGTCCCATGACAATGCTTCCCTTATATGCACATAACACAAAGAGGCACATGTGCAAACACATGGACACACATAACGCCCAGCAAAGTGTCAAGTGCGGTGATGGGGTAGACGATAAGCCTATACCTCATCACTGACGTCCACACCGTTGTCATTAGCATCACACATCCACAGGAGGATTTCATACAAGAAGAAAGGACTACTTGATGTTCTTCCATCTGCACAAGTTAACCATGATGGCGTTTTTCTCGCCCCTCCCTCAAGACAGAGTTACCTCAGGCAGGCTGAAGAAGCCCATTCACAGGAGAAGATGGCTTGAGGAGTCGGGAGGGCCTGCGTGCCAGGCATTCCACAGTACACAGTGGACACATTATTATGACATTTACAAGGCCAGCTAGATAGATACAGCGTGATACGTGTGTGAGAAAAGGTTATCCACTCTGTGTGACTGCTAGGAATTGAGCACTGAGGGTCGACCAGTGGAAGACACCAAAGAGGCAAAAAAAAACCTCAAATGTTCTGTCACAGGATTAATGAGGGTGTTTTCAATATACGATGGAGGTTTTATTACTCTCACATGCACATTAAAATACTGTCCTCTAAGTACATCATTAAAACTTCCCATAAAACATAACTAAAGTTCCTTAAATCCTGAGAGACGACAGGCATCACTGGTCTGTATGAAAAACATCTAACTTGTTTTCGATCCCAAACCAGCACAACCAAACTGCCTCCTCCTTAATATGAAGAATATACAAAATGGACATAATTATCACCTCATCTCAGAGGTAGTACTCATGTTCTGTACTCAAATAGAAGTACAGCTACTTGTGTGAAAAAATACTCTGGTAAAAGTAGAAGTACTGATTCAACATACATTAAGTAAAAAGTAAAACTGCATTTTTTTCCCCATGGATAAAATACTTATTTTCGGGCGGCACAGTGCTGTAGTGGTGAGCACTCGTGCCTAACAGACAGAAGGTCTCTGGTTCAATTCCCACACCAGACCTTTCTGTGTGGAGTTTGCATGTTCTCCTCGTGTCTGTGTGGGTTTTCTCCAGGTACTCCAGTTTCCTCCCACCATCCAAACACATGCACTGATAGGTTAATTGGTTAATCTAAATTGCTCATAGGTGTGAATGTGAGAGTGATTGTCTATATATGTTCAGCCCTGAGATGAACTGGAGACTCATACAGGGTGTACCCTGCCTTCACCCATTGTAGCTGAATTAGGCCCCCTGTGACCCTAGTGAGGATGAAGTGGGTTCAGATGATGAGACGACAAATACTTATTTAACCAGGAAAGATCAGAAAAGTTTCAAAAGTATCCAAAAATAAAGCCGTTAAAAGTGAATTACTATGTAGTAAATGTGTTTGGATATTCAGTTCTGTGGGTATGAAGAGGAATTTTAGGAAAAATGGGAATGAAAAGTCACAATTGAGATCAAAAGCCATCATTATGGTAAAAAGTCAAAATTGTGAGATAAAAAAAATATAAATTATAAGATAAAGTCATAAATATGTGATAGGAAATGCATAATTATGAGGAAAAGAGTTGAAATTATGAGATCACCTGTAAATGTTGTCATTGTTGCTATTTTTTTCTTTTTTTCTTTTCTCTTTTTTCTTTTTTTTTGTTTGTTTGTTTGTTTGTTTGTTTCTGCCTACATGTACCCACCCCTTATATTGAAAAATAATAAAATATAAATCAAAAAAAAAAAAGAAATTATGAGATTAATTTGCAAAATTGATATAAGAAGTCATAATCGTGATATAGAAAGTCACAATTTCGCTCTGATTTTCCCTCTGAAGTGTTAATGTTTTAGCATTTTAACATTCGGTCTAGTTTGAAAAAGTAAAGAGAATATTCTGAGAATGTAAGGAGTATATAGTACAGATATTTATGTAAAAATGTAGAGAGTAAAAGTAAAAAGTTGCCAAGTAAAGAAAAAATCTACTTAAGTACAGTAATGAAGTACTTTTACTTAGTTACTTTCCACCTCTGCCCCATCTGTACTTTACTTAAAGTTTAGGCTTTTTGTTTTTGCAAGATCCCTTCAATACACGATAAAGGGAGACTGCTCATACTGATGCTGTCTGTATAACAATGAAGAAAATGCACTCAACAAATGTCCCAATGGGGATAACAAAGTGATCATATTTGATTGTCATGTGCTTGTCACTTCAGTCAATCTGAAAAATGCATGACTCAAGCTTTTCATTGACCATGAGCATCAGGGAAAGTGTTGATGCTGAGCCCTGCCCATGCATAAATCTGTGCCCATAAAGATGTTTTCTAATCAGAGTTTTGAGAGGAAGGCTACCTCTACATCAACATCACGCTCCAACTTGGCGTGAAATAGGTTTTGAAATCTTGTGGAAACCCTTAAACGGCACCACATAAATACCCATGGTTATAGAATATTATCTCTATTACTAAGTATATATGGGTGTATCTCTTCTTTGTCATATATTTATGGTATTTCAAACATGAAACAATTTAAAATTATTTGCTTGTGTTACTTTAAAATAATTTTTTCTTTGACATAGTTACATGAACATGAAAAAGACCAATGTTATTTCTCCTAAATGTATCATCAATACATTTTTGCTTATATAATGCAGTCTGTGTTGTAACATAAACATACACAAGTTTTAGTTTTTTTGGGGTTCCATTTATTAACCCTTTAAACTTCTAAGGGTCCACATAATGGCTGGAAGTAGTCGCTTAAAAATCTTAAGCAAACCACCTAAACCTGTCCTAAATGTCACATGACCTAATGTAGTTTGACAAAAGAGATTCTCACACATCAGAAGATATAAACCACTTTCAGGTACAAACACTCATTTGTTGAAAAAACAAATGACAAACAGCTGATCTGAACCTTTATGTCTCATAATTATCCACAGAGGAACCATATTCCAACAAACGCAGTCATCGTCCAATAAAAACATCCAAAACAAACAAGAAAAACTGTCCATATGTAGTCCAAAACACAACAAAACATCAATAAATATTCACAAATGTTTTATCTATTGCATCATTTAACAGGACACACCTCCAATATCCCAGTTTTCATCTTGTAATAGAAGCAAACACCAATCACATGTTATCAAAATGGTTCAAGAACAGCATTTAATGTAGTTTATTAAGACATTTAGGTGAAATTGAGTGGAAGTTTAAAGGGTTAATTAAGTTTTGCAACCCAACTGTTCATGTCCTTAAAGTCAAGATGTGAACTGGAGATCTGGTAGGTTTAGCATCAAAACGAGCTACTGATATGCATTCCGATGTTCCCAAGTCTTGCAAAATCAATTACACTGATTGGTCGCAGTAAAGATCCATTTGCGACATTGAACACTGAAGTCTTTTCCTTCCATAACTGAGATTTGTGGCCTTAACAGCTGTTACAAAGAATGTGTGTGGGAGAAAACGATCAGGTGGAATGTGCATGATCATCACATTGACATATTTTTTGCTCCTGGTATGTTGTTGACAAGCGGAAGTGAACAACAAATCTAGTCACGGAGCCATGAGGAGACAGCGTGACATGCTGTTAGCCCCGACACTGAGTCTGTTCTCCAGTCGATCACCAAGTAAAATGCGTCCCCATGCGTGTCCACAATGGGAGGACAACACTGAACAGACTGAACTCTTATTCACCATTGTACGGCAATACTTTTAATTTACAATGGATAAAGGCTTTGGTAAATGGCTCTGGGACAGATAAAAGAAAGAGTTTAAGGGATGTTCCTGAGAAGAAAAGGTGTTACACATACTCCCCAGGCTTTCAGATTATACAATTCTGGTTTCATTTGTCAGTAGTTGAACTTTTCACCTGTAAATTCATCTGTGCACATAATCCTTACCAACGACATCATGATCTCATGACTGTTTAGCTATAATTAACTTATTACTGCAAGACTTTCTAATGAAATTTGCTTGCAGGTGAAGGCTACAGAAGCTATATTTTGTCTTAAAAGATTTTTGTCCATAAAAAAAAAAGCACATTTCATAATAATGCCACTACTTTTTTAAAAAAAAAAAGAAGAAAAAAACGTCATCCTCTACACAGATGTGTCGTAAAAATAAAACTTAATAATTTCAACATGTCTTTCTTTTTATTGGAACTGTGAGTAAGTGCTTTGTCAGACTGCAATTTAAGATTTCCCCTGCATGTGACAATGATATTGAAAGTGAAACAGAGAGACAGCCGGGTTCTTCTCGGTTTGAGAGACACTCAAATGTGGAACTATTACAGCAGAGTGCATTTCATGTCATCAGCTGAGTCAGAGGAAGCTAGTGTCATTTGCTAAAAGTGTTATAGTGAATTGAGCAACTTTTTTAAGCTCTGGTCTTATGACAGCATGTATGTAGCTTTCATTATGTATTAATTATCTGAGCATAGCAACTAAAGGCTACTGTTAATGATAATAACTGGACTGCTGACATACAACAACTAAGTAAATAAGTAAAACATACAAAGTGTTTCAGCGAAAATTAAAACAACTCTTTAGCATCCTAGATACCTTGTTTGAAAGGGTGTAGGATGAAGTTATATTTATATATAAATATATATATATTTATTTATAATTTATATATTATATTTATATTATTTGAATTGAAATAGCTTGATTCAAACAACACTGTCAATGTAAAAAATAAAGCCAAAGAGTGAATAGAAACATTTTGCATTAATGATACTAGTTTATGAGATATTAATAGTTTGAAGGGGGAAAATATAAAGTATTAAATGAGGTATTGTGAGGTTTATTAATTTTCCTAATTAGACTTTGTGACTAGTTTTGGTGGATTTATGATCAGCCAGAAGATCTGAAAGAGTTCAAATACATTCAGACAGGGCTATCAAAACTAATTTTAGTAAAGTAAAAATAACATACATTATTCTAAAAAATAATAACGTCCAATTTTTCTTTGCTTTACTGCAAAAAAGGAAAAAACGCTTAATTGTTCCTAATACTTAATTAAGATTAATTTGTTAATGTATCTGTTCTAACAAATTGTATATAACCTGAACAATCTGAATTTTAATAACAATATCATACCTCATCTTAGTGTTTACACGTGTGCATTACAACTCACCAATCATAGTGGATCTACAAAGACTCAAAACAATTACAGATATAACACTCTTAAATTTGTATTTATTTTTCTTGACAAATTTCAGGTTGTCCAATATCTAATTAAGGTTGACACCCCTGCTGTTAAATAAGCAAATAAAGTTATTTTATGGAACTTTGATCCACCTCATAATGACGCCATATCGGTTTGTTTGCTACTTTCATGCTTGTAAAAAAAAAAAAAAAACAAAAAAAAAACATAAAACGTTGAATTCCATTGAAATGATTTCACTGCTGGGGGTCCTCTGAAAGGGCGGGGCTAAAGTAAAGAGTGAGAGGTGATTGGTCAGAGCAAAGACGGCTTGAGCGCTGATTGGCCAGACACGCTCAGGTCCCGCCTCCGGGTGGCGCCTTGAACCTGCTGTATGTTGAAGCGTTGCGTTCAACCAGTGTTGGCTTTAGAGGGTCTCTCTCTACCGGGGTGACAGGTTCAGGAACAGGAGCGAACCGAGGGGAACTACAGCTGTCTTTTGAAGAAAACATACTTTTCATTTCATCACCGCTGGATACGTAACTCGCCCTGGGGTTGGATTAATTTAAGCAACTCTTTTTTAGTTTTTCTTTTTAATTTGCTTTAGAAGACTCACACACAAACTCACCGAAGACAATGGGATCCCAGGCATCCAAGGGAGAGGTGGCCGCGGAGGCGAATGCTGCCTCCGCTGATGCTGCAGCTACTGTCAAAACCAACGGACAGGTAATTACACACACTTATTAGTGATGATTTGTCCACACCTGGGAGAGGTTTAGACTAATAAAAGTGCGTTTACTGACACAAAAGCAACAGTCTATCAAATATGGGAGTGATGAAACTTGAATGGGGGTTCATTTCAGGTGGTCTGCTTCATGGATGAAGGGTTGGATCAGGTTCAAATGAGGGGAAAACTAACAAACAACCAAAAAAAAACTGCAAACGTACGTGTTGTTGGTGTCTGTTGTTGTCCAGCTTATTTAAAAGTTAAGTGTTTGTGTGTGTATGTGTCGGAGGTTTAACCCATAATGTGTTTGATAGTGCCAGGCATAAGGGGGGAGGGGGGCATTTGGACGCACGTAGGCAGTCTGCTACTCCTCCCTGTGTAAAATACTGACATACTTGTGTCTGGATCCTTGCAAAGCAAATTAAAACTAGTTTAACATTTGTGGAGATGAAAAAGTCATAAATATGATATTTTATTTAAAAAAAAAAATTTCATTGTGTGTGTAATTTGTCGCCACAGTTTTCCAGTGACACAAAAAATCTGACTTGACTTGGATATTTGTTTTACTAATGAGGTTCTTCTAATAGCATTCGTGTTTTTTTAGGATTTAATTTTCAGTGTTTATTTCTTTTGTATTCTCTCCATTATTTAATTCGTTTTATGGATCATCTCCAGCCTTGTCTTTGTTGAGCCTCTGTCTGTCTGCTTGGCTCACTGTTCTGTGTGCTGCTACCGCCGTCTATCGTCTGATTGCGGTACTGCAAGGCGTCGCCTCTGAGCCAAGGCGACACGGTGGTTAATTGATGAGCACGACGATGCTGTGGAAATAACAAAAAAATGCACGGTGTGAAACTGTCCTGTGTGCTTTACATGCATGAACACGGGTGTTTTCAGTTGTTTTTGTTAAAAAATTCAACCATAGGAGCAGAATATCTCGTTTTGTGGTTTATTTATTTATTTATTTCACCTCTTTTTCAGGAGAATGGACATGTGAAAACCAATGGTGACGTGTCTACAAAGCCTGATGGGGATGCTGCTGCTACCAATGGCTCAGCTGAGGCAGCCAAGGAGCCTGAGGCAGGTGCAGGAGGCGATGCCATCGAGCCAGCTCCTGCCGCAGATGGAGAGGCAGCCAAACCTGAAGGTGAGGCGGCACCCAAGGAGACCCCCAAGAAGAAGAAGAAGAAGTTCTCCCTGAAGAAATCCTTCAACTTCAAACTTAACCTGAAGAAGAGCAAGAAGAGCGAGGCGGTGAAGGAGGAGGCAGCCGCCGCCGCCACCGCCACTGCCGCATCTCCTGAGGAGAAGCCGGCTGAGAATGGAGCCGCTGCTCCTGCTGAGGAGAAGAAGGAGGAGGAGAAGAAGGAGGAGGCTGCTGCTGCTGCTACTGCTGCTGCTGCTGCGCCTGCTTCCACTGAGGCTCCAAAGGCAGAGGAGGGGGCAGCTAAAGAGGAGGCCCCAAAGGAGGAGGCCAAGGAGGCAGCTGCTCCGGCACCTGAGGCCACGAAACCAACAGAGGAGAGTAGCTCGACCCCCGCTCCGTCTGAAAAGAAAGAGTGATTGTACCTTAAGCTCACAATGAACTGGGTGAACTGTTTTTCGAGAGAGAGAGAAAATTTAAGAGTATATATATATATTTATATATATATGTGTATATGTATACATATGTATATGGATATATGTATATGTAAATATATACACATGTATGTGAAAGACTCCTTCAACGTGCCACTTTTCGTCATGATAACAAGATGACAGACTAGATTCACTAGATCACTTCCCTGGTTACTGCTCGACATCTGGACCTTGACTGAGTTTAGGCTGTGGGTTGGTCACTATGTGGAGAAAAAAAATGGATTTAAATGGCTGGAACGCTGGCGAATGACACCATGAAGTATAGACGGAAGGAGAAAAGAATAAGAGAAGGAGGTTGGAGTCGATGCATCTTTTCCCTAAAAATCTGCAGATCAAGATGCCTCCTTTTGCTGAAGGAAATGAAACTAGATAACAATAGTAGGACACCACCATCACTTGAAATGACTGTTCAATAGAGAAAAAATGAAATCAGAAAACTTAAAGAGACTCGCCAACTTTTTACATTCCTATATTTTAACCCAAATTTGAAGTATTTTGTGGTGTATTATAGAGAACCATCTTAAAGATTCAGAGAAGCTATGTCTTGTTTGTTTAAAATAATAATAAAAAAAAATAGACAATTTTGATTTTTACCTTATAATAAAAGAAGAACACTTAAGCTTGCTATGTTCACTGTTGCGGTTTGATATGAAGCAGAGTTGTTTATCTGTCGTGTGTGAGCCTGAATCTGCTTTGTCTCTGTAAATACATTGGATTGATTTCTGTTCTTTATTTTGCTAATGTTGACAGATGTTACTGGTTTTATTGTAAAGTTGATAATGGTAAATAAATGTTGGTTACCTGCCAGTGTATGTGTCTATATGATTATTTACACCATGACTTACATTTGTAGGTACAGTACTGATTTTCTTCTTAGTAACTGCAACGTAATAAACAGTATGATTGAAACTGCAGTATTTTAATCTTATTTTAACTTAATTAAGTGATAACGCTGTAATAAATCAGAACTTTTAGCAGTGTTTTGCTGTCTCTGTGATAGATTACACAGAATATTAGTGCGAAATGGGATCTAATATGCTTTAATATGTATAACAGGCAAACAATGGGTCCAAATGGAAGGGCTAACTAATGGAGATGATAACATGTTATTATAGCTCAGGTTTTTATAATTCCTACTGAAATGTGTTTTAAGATCAGATGAAACTGACCTTGGACACTAATTTTCCTTATTGTATTCTGTCATGTAATGATAGGCCATTATTCAACTAAACTTAAAGGATTATGAAAAGCACCATCATTCATTCAGCATCAATGATAATGATCCATCATGTTATCAAAAACAGCTGTGTTAGAAAGAAACCAAATAGCCTGAAATATGACTGAACTGTCTCGTATTAAGAGAAAAAAAAGAAGGAAATTTGCCAAAAAAGATAAACACATTTTGCTATATCTCTTTAAAGTGTAATAAAAAATAAAAGTCTAGACACTAAAGGCCATAATGGATTTTAAATATCAGAAGTCACAGAAGTTGTTATTAGTTTGGTTTTTTTTTGTGTTATTACGTGCATTTTTAAGATGCACAAGTTGTACAAGTAAGGGATCACACTCTTAAAATTAAGAAAAGAATAAGAATCTTTCAGTAAAATATACGGAAAACAGTGTTTTAGTTCATTAATGAAATATCCTAAAGGCAAAGGAATATTTATTTCTTAAATGTAAATTATTTTTCGCCTGACACACATTTCTGACAAGATATAATTGAGGTTTTACAGATAGTACAGGATTATACAAAGGAGGGCATTTCCTTGATACACTATTATTGTCATTGATATGAAATTAGACAAACTGTTACACACCGCTCCATCATGCCTGAAGAAAACACCCACATGTCATCAGATGATTGGTCGGGTGGTAATTGAACACAGCAACACTACAACTGCAGCTCCGGTGACCTCTGACCCTCTATTAGTCTTCCAGAACTGAGATCAGTACCGTTACCTGTGCTTCTCCTCCTCCTCCTCCTCCTCCTCAAACATACACCACATACACCATCCATTTGAACTGAGTGAGCACTAACGCAGCGGTCCTGGACTGGCAGAACTGACCTAGTTCACATGATATAATGAGCCCAGATCTGAGCTACATTTGGAAACAGCCCTCAAACAAATATGAATTATTGAAATGAAACTGGAGCTGCAAATTGATTCCTGAAGCATAAGCATTTGTGGCCCTTAAACTGTATGTTATCTGTCCATTAAAAACCTCCGACCGTGTAGCTCGTCAAATGTTCAGACATCCAAATGCAAATTATGGATATTTTCCGCACATTTCCCAGTAAACTAAATAATTATTCTTCACATACCATGGTATGAATATGAGTGTGATGATGATCGTTTTAGAGTTGCTGCATTTCTCATTCAGCAATTATAGAGGCCTCCAGGGAATTAGAAGTTACAGTCAAAGACATGTGATGTTAGACTGACACCTGGTGTTGACTGCACTGCACTGTTGAAAGCCACTGAATGCCTCTGCCAAAATACACTGCCCGGCCAAAGAAAACACATACAATATTTCACTGCACCACCTTTGGTGTGGATTACAGGAGGTCAAGGTCACACCTCTCTCTCTCTGGACACACATGGATTTGAACCTATCTATCCCACACCTAAGGAAACCTCTATAACCACTACACCAAAGCCAAAGCTCAAGGACTGCTTGGCTCATACAACTTTAAAACTTCTTTCACAATGCTTCAACTGCACCAGTACCTTCACAGGTAATTCCATTGTAGCTGCTTTTGTGGCTCTCATGGTTAGTCTGCACATTCTTAACACAGACATTATGGGTTCAAATCCCATCCAGACTCATGTTTTCATCTCTTTTATTTAAGGATTCAAACAGTGCAAAACTTTGTATTGGGTTCAATTATCACCTATATAACTATACACTTTTTCACAGGATCCAAAATGAATCTTTTGGAAACACAGACATATATATATATATATATATATATATATATATATATATATATATATATATATATATATATATAATTTGTCATCACATTTACAATACTGTTACAGACACTGGACTGGACTTTTACCCACATCGATCTACTACCTACCCAACATTCCACTTGCCTAAGTTACTGAAGGAAGTTAATGACCCAGTTACTTTTTTAGGTTTCCCATCAACCATTTGGTTGGGAACTTTAACACACTGACAAGCCTGAGAATTGAACTCACATCCATCTGGTATCTACCAAGCCTTCTACCAGCTTGAGCCACAGAGGCTGGTTAATGACCCTGTTATTTTTTAAGATTTTACATCGACTATTTGGGTGGTGAACTTTAAAATATCACAATATAAATGAGACTTAAACAATTTAAAGCAAAAGGTGATGGGGACAGCAGTATCACTGGTCATGCTAGCAGTCACAAGGCAAGCAATGAAGCTAGCAGAGCTACTGTCTCAACACCTAGCCTGCAGGTTCATGGACAGCTGGCCACAGTTGATACCGACGAGACAGCAGTGAATCAGGTTAATTGTACATGAAGCTGTGGGTGTCCAAGGGACATAGAACTGTTATGTCCGCCAGTTATGTCCGTGTCTGCCATAGTGACAGTCTACCCTTACTCTCCCTGCATGTAGTCAGCCACAAAAATTCCTAATTTAGTTGTAAATTATTCTTCTTATGCTCTGATGTTATTGTGTTTAGTCAAATATTAGTTCAGCTTTAGTTTTGTATGTTTATTTATTTATTTTTTTTAAATTTAGCCCTAGTTTAGCCTCACTTTTCATACCAATACACTTTTAAAACATCTTTGCTAAATAGGTTTTCCATTTCAACAATGAATGGAGATCTGTATAATTTAACAATGTATATTTTAGGACTTTTTAGGTACAAATCTAATGAGGTAATTTTCCACATTTCATTAGTTGTTTGTCCACTCAGTGTGTTACAGCCTTCACAGCAGTTCCAGGGTTCCTTTCTCTACTGACTAGACTGGATCAGGCTAATGCTAATGTACACGAACGTGCTGAATTTCTTTAATAACAGAACATCCATACATTGTACTCCAACACCAAACTGTGTGTGTGTATATATATGTATCCGTAAACAAGTGTTTACACTGATGATGACACTGGCAGGTTCTGTAAGAATGGCAGAGATTGTTAGCTCAAGAAGTCAACAACTGTTGACTTCTTAATCTTCTCTTACTGGCCAGTGTATTAATAAATAATTAAAAACGAAAACATAACCCGAAATAAAAGCATATGTACCTGTAAAACAGCGAAGAAACACACAATGGTCGCATTCGGCTGCACCTTCATGGAAAATGAGTTAGCACATGTTAGCCTAGCATCTGGGCTATGCTGCTAACCATCGTGAAACAACAATACACAACTAATTAAATTCATTCAACCCTGTGCTATGTAACCAGCACCCATCCGAGCATAACATCACCTCAGTTGCATTATTATTATTATTATTATTATTATTATTATTATTATTATTATTATTATTATTATTATTATTATTATTATTATTATTATTATTATTATTATTATTATCCTCTTCTTGCCACGATCTGGTTTCAATTATTAGGGGTAGTTGGCCTGCCCTCACCTCATCGGTCCACCAATCAGCGCACACCAATCATGACCAATGGGCGGGGCTGCTAGTCTATGCACCAATAGGAAGCGTTATATACCGCTATCCACCGAGCGCTAAGGAGTTTTGCTCCTTGGCAGTTGCTAGGGCCTCCCCATTCAAAGTTAATGGAGACCCTCTCCGTAGAGTCGATTTAGCACTTTACTGGGTGGATTTTTTCTGGTACTTCCTCGATTTCGGGGACCACCTCTTAAAAAGGTGGTACCCCGCGCAGAGAGGCCAGATTCGCACCCTGCGTTACCCGGGTTATGATGAAGGGACATCTAATCCCCTTTGAGTTTTTTTTTCCCCTCCGAGCGGCTTTGTCACAGCAGTGTTGTGGCGCGTGCAAACCCGGATAGCGGTTTGCCGTAACGGTCACAGCGCCCTGAGCTCACGCCATTCCGTCGGAACCACGGGGTTTCTCCAAACCTGTACAGACACGGTAACAGTCCTGGAGTGCGACAAAGCCATGCAAGTCTTACCGGGCCAGTACAGTGAAACTGCAAAGGTAAGTAAGGTAAGGTAAGTACACTGTCTATGAAATTACGTGGAACTGCAAATGGCTCATTAAATGATCGCTCCTTCCTCAGGCTGCACAGTGGGGCTCACAGTTACCAACTAAAGGTACTAAAGGTAAGTAAGCTGGCCATGGCTTAGTCGGGAGAGCAGGTCGTCCATTAGGTAAGTAAGATAAAGTATTTGTCATTATGCACATTTGAATGAAATTAAATGTGTTCTCTGCATTTAACCCACCCTTTTTGTCTTACAGGGGCAACCATGTGGAGTCCCAGGGTGTCACCTGTGGGGAGAGTAGTGACTGTGGAGGCCTGAGGGGCAGGGTGTCACCTGTGGGGGGAGTAGTGACTGTGGAGGCCTGAGGGGGGGGTCTAGAATTTTAATGACCTGTGGCTCATGGGGCATTTGGATCGCCCTGGATCCCCGTCCCGTGGGCCTCAGGGTGACCACTAACTCCTTCAGGCCTCACAGTGACTACTCCCACCACAGGTTGCACAATGGACCTCACAGTGCCACCTGTTGGGGGAGTAGACAATGTATAGGCCTGAGGGGGTGGGGTGGCCGGTGGCCCACGGGACATTTGGAGCGACTCTCCTGTGGGCCCTGGATCGCCTGGATTGCCCTGGGTCCTCGTCCCATGGGCCTCAGGGTGACCACGAACTCCTTCAGGCCTCACAGTGACTACTCCCACCACAGGTCGCACAGTCAGGTAAAGTATTTGTCATTATGCACATTTGAATGAAAAGAAACTTGTTAAGCCATCCTTGTTGTCGTTACAAGGGCAACCATGTGGAGCGCCCTTGGGACCCATCTCCAGCTGTAGAGCCAGGCTAATGGCGTCCCATTCTACTCCAGCCCGGTAGACTGCTCCAGCGACCATGTCAAAAATACATAAATAATGTAATGTAAATGAATAACATAATGTGATAATGCCTTAAAAAAAGTGTTGGTAATGTAAATAAATAATGTAATGTAATAATGCCTTAAAAAAAGTGTTGGTACTACCAAGGGTCCAAGGAAAATTTTAATGTACCGGTAATGTAATAATGCCTTAAAAAGTGTTGGTAGTACCAAGGGTCTAAGCAAAATGTTAATGTAATGTAATAATGCCTTTTAAAACGGGATTGGTGGTACCAAGGGTCTATGGGAAATTTTAATGTAATTTAATAATGCCTTTAAAAAAAAAGAATTGTTAGTACCAAGGGTCTATGGAAATTTTTCAAAGTATTGTTAGCACTTTGAAAAATTTTCACTTTGGTTTCCAGAAAAATAAATACTCAAATAAAGTATAGATAGCTACAAAATGTACATAAATCTACTCCTATTTAGTTACTTCCACCTCTGGACTTAGTCATAATACCCCCCCCTCCCAAAAAAAAAAAAAAGACAAATATAGCCTGAGGGTGTTAATACGTTTATATAATTCGTAGTTAGAAATTCAGGAAGTAATTCACAGAATACAATAATGAACAGTCTAGTTGAGTTTGTGGTTCGTGGCCAGACAGTGGCCGCAGACCATGTGTCGGCGTTCCTCGGTTTGTAAACCTGGCCACTCCCATTCAGTCGCTTGGGCGTCGGTGATTGGCTAAACAGCTTCAGTGGGCGTTCTATGCTGCAAGAGAGAGGAACCGGTGGGCACGAAACACAGTGGTAATTGGTGTAAAATGGCGCTGTCTCAAGGAACAAAGAAAAAAGTTTGCTATTACTATGATGGTAAGTATTCGCTTTCTGTACACTAGGCCTCATCATTTTGAGGCGGTGTCTTAGGCCTCGTGGTGTTTCGGTGTATCTGGATGCATTTCTTTGTAAGGTGTATCTGAGGGCTAAGCTAACCTGTGCTAGCATTAGCATCCTCGACTGGCTAAATAGCCCACTGTAGCTATTTCATGTAGCTAGCTGTTAGCTTGGAACTGCATGCAGGATGTCTAGAGTATATGCATCTATGGAAAGGTGCCCCGTAACCAGAACGCTCCACTTGTTCCTGAACTTAGTTTACTGAATTATGAAGTGTGCTCGTTAGCTAATATGGTCACTGAGCTCACTTACCGACCATCCGGTGCTAATCTCCACGACGTGCCTCTGAACTTGCTAGTAACTTCTGAGAAGTGAGGTACGATGCAGTGGTTATCCGGGTGTAAATTCAATAAATGTATAGCAGTTTCAGGAACTGTGGAGCGCTGCATGTCATTTTTACTGACTAGTGAAGCCCTATATTAGACAAAATATTCAAATAGAATGCTGAAAAGCCCCTATTTCTGAAGCTAGGATGAATATATTTGGAAACCGTCCAGATAAATGCATTGAAATCTCTGCAAATTACGTTTTAAATGTTGTCGATAATTAAATTCCTTACATATATTGTGGAAATAATTAAATAATAATAATAAAATAATTTGGAAGATTGTGCCCTAAATACCCATGTACAATAGCTTTTTTTTAATAAACTGAACTAATAAACTCTATATATATATAGTTTATGTGTTTGTGCAGATTTGGCATGAAGTTATTTTTGGAAGATTAGAATGTAAAGTTGGAAATATTCTTGGTACACATTAACTGCATTTGCTTGTAGGTGATGTGGGGAACTACTACTATGGCCAGGGTCATCCCATGAAGCCCCACAGGATTCGCATGACTCACAACCTCCTCCTCAACTATGGCCTGTACAGGAAAATGGAGATCTATGTGAGTCAAACCACACCATACACTACATTGCTGCTCCCATTAACAATATGTCACTTGACATCTTGCCACAGTAATGTCTGCTTTCTGTTGTCCTTAGTTTTCATACACATTTGTTTTCAGGAATTAATCTATGGGTAGAGCAGTGTACTGAGCTTTCTTTATCATGTTTCTGTGCATTTCCAGAGACCACACAAAGCCAGTGGTGAAGAGATGACAAAGTATCATAGTGATGACTACATAAAGTTCCTCAGGTCCATTCGACCAGACAACATGTCAGAATACAGCAAACAGATGCAAAGATGTAAGTCTGTGTTTTTTCATCTGTTAATGAGAAACTAAAAAATTCTGCTAGTACAGTCTAGTTGAAGATTTATCTTTTGTGCCTTTTACAGTCAATGTTGGAGAGGACTGTCCAGTGTTTGATGGCCTGTTTGAATTTTGCCAGCTCTCGACGGGTGGATCTGTTGGTAAGTTATTACTAGCACCTTACCCATAATATTTCAGGTGATCTGCTTTAATATGCAGGGTTGTTTGGAATCTGCCTAATTTTTGTTTCAAGAGCCACAAATGGCTCTTTGACGAAAATTGGTATCAATTCAGCACCATTTTGCTGGAGCAGGGATCATCGTAGCTGATAAGATCAAGTAAAATCTAGGAGTAGTATATAGTAAGAAGAACATGGATGCTATAAATTTTAGGCCTTAAACATTTATTATTAGTCTTAAATTAGAATTTTCTTGTTTTTGCTTGACAAAAATGCATGATCATGATTCATCTATCTGTCTGTAAACACTCAGTTTGTAATTTCTACCCGTATGTGTTTGTCAGTAAAAACTATTACAAAATACATGTGTTGCTGCTTTATTCTGTTGGAAAACATCTAAAGAACTACACTTGTGCATTCCTCGGGGTAAATTTGACCCCATTCTGCTGCCTTTGTCTATGGGGTGTGGAGTGCAGCAGAAGGGTTAAATAATTTAACTTTATGTAAATAAGGCCTGAATGAATACATCTTTGACTTTGAGAAACCCTTCATAACTGCACCATTTTGTGCTCCAGCTGGGGCAGTGAAGCTGAACAAGCAGCAAACAGACATTGCTATCAACTGGGCTGGGGGACTTCATCATGCCAAGAAATCGGAGGCCTCTGGTTTCTGCTATGTCAATGACATTGTCCTGGCAATCCTCGAACTGCTTAAGTAAGCTAAGCATCATTTGTGCTGTCACTTTGTATTTCTTAGTGTATTTACATTGAAATAAGGTTAACATTAACCTGTTTAAAGTAAATTGCCTTTATCTCTGCAAAATATACACTTTTGCATTTTATTACTTAGTATCATTTTAATGTGTGTGATTTTTGGCCAGTTGGATTTACATTTATGTGGCTTTAAGTAGGATGATGCATGCAGTAGAACTTTTCTTTTCATACCCAGATTGGATTGTTTCTCTACCAGGGTGTGCATCATCATCATTATCATCTCATAGATGGTGTGTGTATTTACATTTGTCCAGATCCATGGAATTTTAACTGTGTGGTCTAAACTGTGCAGGTACCATCAGAGGGTGTTATACATTGACATTGACATTCACCACGGTGATGGAGTTGAGGAGGCATTCTACACCACAGACAGGGTCATGACAGTCTCTTTCCACAAGTATGGGGAGTACTTCCCTGGAACAGGAGATTTGAGGGTTAGTTATTTCTTTCCTCAGTCTGTATTTGTGAAAGTATAGCCCAATGTAATTAATGAAATATGTGCAGGACATTGGAGCTGGAAAGGGGAAATACTATGCAGTGAATTACCCACTTAGAGACGGCATCGATGATGAGTCCTACGAAGCCATCTTCAAACCAGTATGTCGGTCACTTATCTTCATTGTACTGATTTTACCATTAGATATAGACGTACAAGAGTAAATATGATATCTGATGAAAATTGAGTAATATGGAATGTCATGTGAGGTCCTCATCTGTGTTTATGTTAGATCATGTCTAAGGTGATGGAGATGTACCAGCCGAGTGCTGTGGTCCTTCAGTGTGGTGCAGATTCCCTCTCTGGAGATCGACTAGGCTGCTTCAACCTCACCATCAAAGGTATGAACATCTCACATTCATAGGACAACTCCACCATTGGGTGTGCAGTGTGGATATTTGAATGTGTGTGTTTACTGCCCCAGGTCATGCTAAATGTGTGGAATACATCAAAAGTTTCAACCTGCCTCTGCTGATGCTGGGCGGAGGTGGCTACACTATTCGGAATGTGGCTCGATGTTGGACCTATGAAACAGCGGTTGCTTTGGACTGCTCCATCCCCAACGAGCTTCCCTACAATGACTACTTTGAGTACTTTGGACCCGACTTCAAGCTGCACATCAGTCCATCCAACATGACCAACCAGAACACCAATGAGTACCTGGAGAAGATCAAACAGCGTCTGTTTGAAAACCTACGCATGTTGCCACACGCCCCTGGGGTCCAGATGCAGGCGATACCAGAGGACGCCCCCCACCCAGACAGTGGAGACGAGGATGAGGAGGACCCCGACAAACGAGTTTCCAGTAAGAAGCGATTACTTGTGTACAGACTCTTGAAGCATTTCACCATCCTCGCCATTTTACTAATGTGATGGTAATATTCTGTTTCAGTCCGTGCCCATGACAAGAGGATAGCCTGCGAGGAGGAGTTTTCTGATTCTGAAGATGAGGCAGAGGGACAAGGAGGAGGACGCAGGAACGCAGCCAATCACAAAAAGGCAAAACGAGTGAAGAAGGAGGAGGAGAAGGAAGGAGAAGAAAAGAAAGGTGAGGACATTCAGGCCTGTTACGCTGCATTATGGAATGACGCCGCATTACGTAATAATGTAATACATTTTCATTTTATTACAAAATGCGGCAAAGTTTATTACATATTTGGTTCAAGATTTTTATTACAAAATGTGGCATTATTACATCATAAAGTGAAAATATATGACAAAGTGGAGTAACAAGGCCTTGGTGTACTTTGTAGTATTGAAGTATTTGTTAATCAAAAAGAGGAAGTGGTTTTAGAAGAAGAAATAATTTCATGCCTTTTATTCCTTACCTCATTCGTTTTAGTATCTGTCTGTAAACTTTTATCCTCAAACAGTGAAGTATCAATTATCAAGTCATTTTAAGTAGGTCTTTTGTTGGATCTACACTATGATTAGCACTAAAAAAAACCATTGTCTAGAATCCTAGTCACTTCACCTTTTCATTGTTTGCTTAATACAGGAAACGTCTACTTTGACGTTGAGTCAGATGCCTTCCACTGAGTAGAATACATTTCTCATTGTTGGGTTGTGAAACTGATGTGACTAACTTGGTGCAGCCCATGTCTTTCAACATGGTTCCTACAGGGTCTTAAATTTACAAATCTGCATTTAATACCTTATTAAATTTGATATGGTGGGTCTTGTGTTCCATTGCTGTACACTGGCATCAATATTTTTAAATGTATCTGGGAAATGTCCAAGCTGCAAAGAAAGTAACATATTCAGTTACAACCCAATAATTTATATTTAAATTAGGAACCAATTATCGCTATGATTCAGAATAGTGGGAATTAAGGTGTTGGAATAAATTCCTAAATTCCAGGAGTCACAAATTGTTGCCAGTATAGTAATAAAACAGGAATTAAATCCTGTTGTAAATAGTTTTAAAGGTCTTAAATTTAACTTGTAGGAACCCTGTTTAAAACTTAAGAATTGTATGTTTGATTCCACAGCAGAAAAATAAATAGAGTCTGACCCCGACTGCAATGTGAATTTTCTTCTTTCTTCTCCCCCTAGAAGTGAAAGAGGAAGAGAAGGAGGAGGAGAAAATGGATACAGGGTAAGAGAATTTAAGATCCACATTAATAAAACAAAACTGATGTTGTATCTGCAGTACAAACTTCAGTCTGCTTTTCCTGCAAGCATTTAAATTTTTGTATAAATCCCATATTTCTGTGTGTTTCAGACCAAAAGAAGAGGCGAAGGCAACTTGAGAGCCAATGCAGGGACAAAAAAAGATCACTGTACTGTTCTTCAATTCTTCTACTTCATCCGTAGGACTTTTTGTACTGGTTTATCACGCACTCTTATCGGCAAACCTTGTTCACACTGGATCCTTTACATTTGTTTGGAATCACCCAAGATAGGGATGGGGCCGATCCATTCCGGTATCGGGTTCTGATATCAACGTAAATCATGTATCGGAAATTTCCGATCCACACATTATTGTCTGCTGAAATGACTCTCTGAGCATGGTTCCCTGTCGACTGCTCTGCTACCTGCTTGCAAAATGTGGAATGGATTTCCTACGCGGGGGCCCATATCAGTTAGACACAGATCTTCACACATCTCCATTCAAGAATTCCATGCCATAGTTTGCAATGAGCTAGCAGGCACTATTATTGTTTCACACGGACTGTTTGAACCGACGTACTGTTTGTCTGAACACCACACTTGACTTAACCATGTCTATGTGCTCAACTGTTATGGCAGAAAGTAGCAGCATGCCTAAAAGACAAAACATGTCAGATGTTTGGGACCATTTTACACTGCGTAAGGTAGACGACAGTGTGCGCACGACAAAATGGCATTAGCCTAGCACTGCTGTATTTCATCAGTGCTACAACACCGCTTTCGCAAGGGATAATGTATTGCCCACGTGTTACTATCAGGAAAAATATTCCCCGACGAGGCCCAACAGCACCTCGAAGGCAGAGGGGTGTTGTTCCGCTCCAAAGGGGAATATTTTTCAATAGTAACGCGTGGGCAATACATTATCCCGCTTATTCTACGGGTTATTACATCTTATTACTGCTACTACTCTTAACAGACTCCATAAAATAGCCGTTACAACGTAGCGAATATTTATTTTCGAAGTGGCTGAACTACCTGCGGAGTGACATGGTACAGTGAATCTGAAGTAACAAAACCTGTTGCCATTGGCAGCAGGTGGTTATCGAAAAATATCCACCCGCTGAAGGCTTGGAACGTCCATTCGAAGTGAACGGGAGCTGCTGCAATGTTCTAGAGGGCCGTAGAATAACCACAGAGTAGTTCTAGGAAATAAATAGTTCTTAGAACTATAAAAATGACTAAATAGTTTTTAGAACTATATAGTTCCTTGGCAACCTTTGGGGTTGCATTCTGACAGGGCAGTAGGAACCATGGGGGGGCAAATGTGACACTGACGTCCATCAATAATCACACCAGGAAGTAGAAGACAGCGCTACTATAAACTAGAATAGAGAATGAGGAGGACACAGCGTTTATGTTCTGCATTGGGCACTTTCCCACTGTAGGAACCTTTGGAAGTTCCTATAACCTTCTTAGTTCCTGGAACCTTTATTTTCTCTTTTTCCCACAGCATAGGAACTACATAGTTCCCAGTAAATTTTCTGCCCCTACTTAAAGGCAGGGTCTTTTTTTAGTTCTCTAGGAACTACATGACATAGGTGTTTGGTGATGTGACCATGCCTATTTCTTCATCTTGCCGTACTTCTGTCTTAAAACAGTCTGTGTAGCGTCAGCTGTGTGTTGGGAAAAAAAATATGGAGAAAGTAATAAACGGAGCGATGACCTGGTTTTGATTTTGGACTAAAGCTATGACATTAACATCCATCGTATCAACTGCCATTGAATTCTTCGTCTCCATACTTTCCTCTCTGCATTCCTCCGTTCTTGACATTAGACGCTGTATTTGACTATAATTAACATTCCTGTGATACAGAACATAAACACTGTGTCCTCCTCATTCTCTATTCTAGTTTATATTAACACGGTCTTCTACTTCCTTGTGTAATTGTTAAATTTAGTGCTTAAAGAATATATCACTGTCATGGAGGTTAGCGTCACATCCTCCCCTCCCGTAGTTCCTACTGCCCTGTCAGAATGCAAACCCAAAAGTTCCCTAGGAACTATATAGTTCTAAGAATTATTTAGTTACTAGAACTACTCTGGGAAAGTGTCTAATATGATCAAATACAGTATCTAATGCTAACAATGGAGGAGTTTACAGAGAGACGAACAATCCAGTGACAGGTGATACTGCAATATATGGTATATTTCATAGCTCTAAACAACATCCCTATCAACCCATAAATAGAACCATGTCATTGGTCTATCACACGCTTTATCCACCCCCCACCCCAACACACAGATGGTCTTAAAGCCAGTGATACTGCAAGATGCAGAAATAGGCATGGTCTCATCTCTACCAATCACCAAACACCTAAGTCATATAGTTGCTAGAGAACTAAAAAGAACCTACCTGCGAGTAGGAATGGAAAAGCTTCAAGGAACTATATAATTCGTATGCTGTGGGAAAGGGGGAAAAAGATTCCAGGAACTAAAAAGGTTCCTACTGTAGGAAAGCGCCTTGTGTTTTGCTAACTTGTGAATACTAGCACTTGTTAGGATGTAACCTCACGTGTTGTAATTATTTTTACCAAGTGTACCAAAGTAGTGTAATTATTAGGCTACGACTCCTATCGCATATCCGCGCAGGCGCACACACAACTCGAAACACCTCCGCCTTCTCTCCTCCCCATTTATTGATTGATCTAGTTAACCTTTTAACCCAGGGGTGTCAAACTCATTTTCTTCATGGGTCACATTCAGCCTGATTGGAGCTGAACCACTGAAATGAACAATGACCTCTAAATAATGACAACTCCAAATTTTTGTCATTGTTTTAGTGCAAAAAAAAAAAATGGAAAATACTTATATAAATTATCCAAATGCAAAAAAGAGTTACATTTCATAAGGAAAATAAGGGCAATTTTAACAATATTCTGCCTCAATTTATCATTTGTCCATGTGTTCAGTTCTACAAAGACACTAAACCTTTGGTAACAAAAGCGGAAAATGGTTTAAATTTGGTCATTTTCTTTAGACATTTCAGGTTGTTCACAGTTGTTTCATATTTTGTTACAGGATAGTTTATTTTTTGCAGTGAAACAATGACAAACATTTGAAGTTGTCATTTATAGACAAAGGAAAAGCTGGGAAGAAAATATGGAGTGATTATTATTAGGTTATTATGCGCTCAATCACACGGAGCTGTTGGTGGGGCCACATTTAGCCCCCAGGCCGCATGTTTGAGACCCCTGCGTTATCTGATCGGAAGTGAAAATGTGTGGATCGGTGCATCGCTAACCCAAGATTCAGTTTTACACCCGGCCCATGTGGAGGACCTCTGCGTATAGAAAAGGAATGCCATAAACCCTCAGATGCTGCTGTGTGAACCAGGCTTGTGCATTAAGATGAAAGCCGCCCAGACCGATACTGTTCCTATCATAGTATTTCAGATTCAGGGCCAAGGCTGAAACCCCTGCAGAGTCTTAGCCACGTTGTGTAGTGTTCACATGCAAAAGGCTTTTTTTTTTTTTTTAAATGTTTTAATTTAGTCACGTTTTTAAACACCTATTTATGAAACTGTTAAAATAACCAGCACTGGGTCCCGTCTGGTTGGCTGTGTTAATTTATCAGTAAATGCATGTTGAGAGTCCTCGCCTTTAGCATGTACATATTAGTCCCTTTGCAGACAGCCCCCAACTCTGCCCTGTAACTTATTTTAAATCAATACAGTCTGTTCCCAAGCCCATCGTCTCCCTCTGAATACCCATCCTCATCCTCTCCCTGCAAAGTTTGGAAGTCGAGTATGAATGAATGTGATTTTATGTTGGGAAGCAAATGACTTGTTTTAGATATTTTGTATAATTTTACATTAAAGCTGGAGCTGCCGCTGCTAAACGACACTCCACATGTTGTTTGGAGTTCTATCCTTGTGAAATGTATTATCTTGAAATTTGTTATAAAAATAAAAAAATGTATATCCTCAGTTTTTGATTTTTCTTTTTTTTTTATACATGATTGATAGGATTTGGTTTATAGTGAGGGGAGGTAGTGTTGCATTAAATAAAAATGTAGGATTAAGATGAGTGGGGGGGTAAATCGGTGGAAATGTTTTAAAATGTGTAGTTCAGGGTTCGCACACGTCCTGGAAACCCTGAAAATTTAAAACACCCTGTTCCAGTTAGGGAAATGATCTGGAAATTGATTTAAAAAAATGGCTAAATGTCCTGGAAATAAATCTTTGTTGCCGATTAATCTAGGTGTGTCTGACCGTTGACTGAGGTCACACACACCTGGATTAATCAGTTTGTCCAATAATGTAAGACAGGAAAGAAAGGAGACACATTAACTTCAGGAAGGAGTGGATTTGAACAAAGAACCCAGAGCAGGGGTCACTGTAGGTGCCATTGAATCACCTGTTGACATGTTTTGTTTCCTTAATCCATGATATTTTAGGGTGGAAAATTGACTTTAATAAAATATACAGTTTCTCAACACTCTTGAGGAACTTTACACTAACCATGTAATGCAGAACTCAGTTGTGAATCATTAAAACATAATATGCTTTATTTTTAAGCGTGTCATCCATCCCACCCCTGGTTCAAATGCCCTGATCAAAGGAGCGTCATACAAATCAAAATGCATGTCTTTTCCAAGTCCACTATACAGTTTATTGATGTGATCTTTATTTAATTTGGATTAATATCAGAGACCTTACATAGCCCCTGCATTATCATGGAAATGGTGAAAAAGAAACTTGCGACTAAATACCAGTTTAAGACAATCTTTTCATGAATTTTCTGAAAAAGCTCCTGGAAATATCACCTTAAAAAGAGTGGGAACCCTGGTAGTTACATTTAAATTTTACAGCTACATGTTAAAGAATTTCTGCTTGACTCATTGGCTGTGAAGGAGGTAGAACACTACAGGTGAAATACTTTTTACCAAATGACCTTTTCAGTCATTTATTTGGAAAATGTTCTAAAGTGGTTCAGGAATATCAGCCAGATTTTACAACCAGCCAAAAGACATGATATATTTTGTTCCATTTCAGTATCTGCATGTTTTCAATGTGAAAGAAAAAAATTTGTTTTATCCAACACGCTGTTTCTTCACAACAGCTGACGTGTGAATTGGGTCATGGTTGTCATTTGTAGAAGTGGGTTTGAAACAAAGACACAGATGAATAAAGTAACGTGACTGACTTGTGTTGGAATGGCTCACAATAAAGAAGAACTCATTCTGTTTATTAGCAAGATCAGATTAAATAAAGTTCAACAGTAAGGGTGGTGTTAAAGTCCAGGCCAGTTGAGGAGAATGTAGATGAGTCCGATCCAGTTCAGAACAGTTGGTGCATGTTGATATACATATTAAAAAAAACAACAACCTCAGACTGTGGTGGCTACAGGCCCAGAGTCCTCTGACCTCTTTTACTCTGAACTGACATGAAGACAAAAGATGACCTGACTTCAGATCAGTTCAGGGGTAAGAAACGAGCGGCAATTCGTCCTGACTGGGATGAATCTGACGTTAGTTGAAGCTGTGGGGTCGATCAGGGAGCTCAGTGTGGTGTTTTTATGCCTCCAGCTCAAAGTCAAAGTACTGTGGGTCGAAGTAATGAATCCTGACGTATCCGTCCTCTCCTCCGCTGCTGTAACTGTAAACAAATAGCACAAGAACAATCTAAGTACAACAACCAAACCCTAAAGCATCACAGGCTGCTGTGCTTTACAGTGTCTTTTTTTTTTACCTCTTGCCATCGGGGTGGAATGCCACACAGTTGATGGGACCGAAATGACCTTTGACCCTGCCAAATTCCTCTTCATAAGCAGCATGGAAAAACCTGGAAAAAGCACAAGAGTATTAATTTAAATCCTTTCATTCCTAAAAGTTTGATAATGCAGCAGAATTTGTTTTGTTGGACAAAGGCTGGAGCTTTCACCTTCACCATAGTCTAATACATATCTGGATGAAAAGTGCAGATTTGAAAACAGCCTTTATTCTAAGGCCACACCAAACGTGAATTAATGTGTGTATGCCTGTGACACACCACGTAAACACCCGAGTCTGGACACTGGACAATTTTGCACGAGTAGCGAGTCTGCTCATTTTCAATAGATAAACAAAAATCTGGGCCGCCAGTTTAGTCTCTCCTCAACGATGGGTGACATCACTTCGACTGCTGCACCTTTTCAGACACTCCGGTATTTTGCGATGTGATTTGGAACTTCAGCCAATCCCCATGAATTCAGAACGATGTTACAATATTAACCAATTAAAAACAAATGTGACCAATCATTTGTGACGTCTTGAGCTGCTCCTTCTGCCTTTTCCTGTTTACCTGACAGTACAAAGCAACATGTGTGCGACCAGCATTTCACATTTAATGACCAAAATGATGCACTAGTACAAACAGGTGCATTTGGAAGAGTACTTTTTCTGCTTGCATTTTTATCATCCAGGTAATATTTCATTTGTCATATTTGAAAGGTTGTCTTAATATCTCAGTGTCTTTGTTTTATTTTTGTCAGAGAAACTGCCTCTACTACACAGTACTAGTAATGTTTTTTTTTGACTGGCTAAGACATTTGTATTATATTTTCTAACTTCATGTAGTGTTGTGAGGTCATATGAACTTTAACCTTTGAACCAACAGGCGCAATTGGAAAAAAAATTTTTTACTGCATTTTTGTAATCCTCGTAATAGTTTATTTGCCATCTCGGTAATGTAGTTTTGAGGACCATATCACAATGACTTTGTACAGTATGTCATCTCGTACAGCTCCAGGTACTGGCAAAATTAAATGATTAATTTGTCCTCCATGTTTTTGAGTCGGTCCTAGCGTCATACGTCATTCCATCACTGATGTTGGCATGGCGACATGCGAATTTGCCTGAAAAGTTCAATATTTTCACCTCAAGCATTTACTTGTATTTGCGGCAAAACGTGCTGCGAGAACTCTCTAATGCGCCACAGCAATGCGTCACCTGGCGCCCTTTAAAAAGACCAGACTTTACAAAACTGACTTCTCAATGAGGTGACTTACCTGGCCTCAAACTTTCCGATCCTAGTGGAGGTGGTGGTGACCTCCATGGCTTCCTGACCACCTCCCATCACCACCTGAATCACACACACACACACACACACACACACACAAAAGTCAATGGCAAAGCACAGTGTACCATGTTAGGTACATAACAAAGCTGTGTATCAGTTCTTACGTGATCCATGATGGGGGAGATGGCAGCTGAGTTGACGGGTCTCTCTGTCTTGAAGGTCTTTATGTGTTCCAGAGATGTCGAATCAAACAGCTGCAAATGGAAACAAACTAATTATAAGTTGGACTCATGTTCAACAATGACCTGTGGGTGAAAATCATGTGGTTTAGCTCTGACCTTGGCAGTATTGTCCTTTGAGGCGCTGATGAACATAGTGAGATCCACCGAGGTCTGGATGTCATTGATCTGCCTGCTGTGCTCCTTGGCCTTCTTCAGAATCTCTCCAGACTGTTCACACGCATTTGTAAAATTACTTTAAACAGCATTCAAACAGTGATAGGACATGTGCTACTTCCATACATTAAAAGAAGTGAACGTTTCCTGATCACTGGCACATAAACTTACATAATGTAGGGAGCAAATTACATGATGTTTTTATGTTGGTGTCTGACCTTGGCGCTGAACTGGTTGATCTCTCCGTTCTCGTGGCCGGCGTTGACAAATTCTCCCAGAGGTCCCCACACAGCACTGGTGATCTTTGCTTCATTGCAAGGTATTGACAGATATGGCTGGTTGTCCTCTGCAGGTGAAATTTTTAAAAGTACACTATGACCACAACATTTAAAAAAAAAAAAAGTACTTCAACTGTACTCATCTTATTACCATCTATAAAATTTATCATCTAGTCTCTTTTTTCAAACATGTTAAAGAAACAAAATTACATTTAAATTAACTGAATTTGTCTTCAAATATGAGCAAGTTGGAATTTGCACGGCCTAAATAGAGTAGGAAGATATAGGATTTTCACAAAAAAGTGCAATGTACAGATAATATTGTAATAAACAGTCAGAAATAATTTAAGAAAAGTGGCAAAGAGAAAAAAAATCCCTTGGCAACTATTGTAACTGGGTCTTGATAGGTTATAATTTACTTACTAGATTAATAAAGTAAATACTAAATGTAAACTCATTAAAAATGTAGGTTATTACGATAGAAATAACTTAAATTTTGATCCCATGTCCACATGTTGGGGCAACCTATTCACTATTAATCCAGCTGTTGAGAACACGTACTCTGATGGCACATATGTTGCAGGCACAGAGAGGTACATGCTCTGCTTCATTCGCAGCACACTTCTGTTGCATTTGCTCTATGCATTTGTGTTTTTGGTTGTGCATCTTTCTTGTGTTTGCAGCATTTTGTCGATGTGGTGGTTTTGCCCCTGTCAGCCACCGTACAATGCAAGTCAACACAGCATTTTTTCCAAGTGAAACACATTACCAGTAATACAACATTCAAAATTAGTATTCTATATTCGAGCATGTCACGAATATTCAAAAATCATGTCCCATCCCTAGTCCACATCAGCCAAACTAATATCCTTTTGATGTACCAATCTGCTGTGGATCCCTCAGGTCAAAGTAGTTCAAGTAGCACTGGTAGCCCATCTGTTTGTCTGTGGAGAACATGATGATGTTTCCACTGAAGTCGAAGCCACACGTTCTGACAGCGGAGTTGGTGTTTAGCAGAGCCAGCTGTTTACCTGAGAGACACACAATAACACAGGCAGAGGTTAATGCAGTCTGGAATGACAACATCTGCAAAGGATAATTGACATTTTCTTCCTTCTGGAAATGATCTGACCTAAAAACTCATTAACGTACCAGTCTCACAGTCCCACAGTCTGCAACTGTTATCTGCAGATCCCGTCAACACATTCTTTGTGTCCCCTGAAACAGTGAGTTATGGAAGACTACACCAACACACACTTTAGCCTGTACAATATTCAGACAAAAAAATCTTCTCATCACTTTTTAGGAGCAAGGATACAGTCACAGTCGACACACCAGACAGCTCCCGTGTGTCCATTGTAGGTTCCAAGCCTTTCACCGTTCACAGAGTACCACACGTTGGCAACCTGTAATCAACATTATAACATGTTCAGACTCACAAGGTAAAACCCAATTAAACATGACTTGTGTTAGGAACTTTATTGTAAAGTTACTAAAAGGACTAGGTTTACTTGGAATACATAAATATGCCAGTGTTTTTGTGATTTATGTGAAGAAAATTGTGACAAATTTCTAAAAATTACTTCTATACTGCAAACATGTAATTTACAGTTGTTTAAGCCTTGATACATGTAATTGGCTAAACATGTAACAGAGTGGACTAGATAATATAGATTGGACTGTTTGAAATTCAATACTAGGAAATTGAGTTTACATAGGATGCAACCCCTCGAACTCAGCACTTTATTTGTACATGGACATAAGCTATTAATTTGCCTTAATGTAACAGTGAACCTAAGTAGTGTCATTACCCTGCCACATCTATAGTTTGAAAAAAAAAATACTATTATTAAAAACTTCATTTTCCTCAATAGCTCATAAAATACGTGTTGATTTTGACTTATTTGTATGTTTAGGTGCATAAAACCTCAAAATACTTAGTAAAACAAAAAATAAATTGGAATATGTGCAAGGAAACAGTGAAATGAATGCATTACTCACAGTGTCTTTGGCGACAGAGAAGAGTAGATCTCCTTCCCTGTTGTATTTGATTTGAGTGATGGACCTCTCATGGCCCTGAAGCAAGATAGGTTTCTGTGGAACAAAGTGTGAGCATATGAGTGCTTTATAAAGAATTAATATTGACAACAGTACAGTGACACTGCATGAGCACAAGCTAAATATGACATACGCTGTCGGTTCATGGTTACGTTATCATCTTGACGTACTTATGGCGCCTTAAAAGCACGCAACAATGCTGCCTTTCTGGGTGTAGGGGAAAACATGTAACATGACTTAAAGCTAATAGCTATCATCTGTTAACGCTGACTAGCCGGAAGCTAAGCTAGCCCTTCCCGCGGTAGACTGTATAACTAAACTAGATTACAGGGCCTTTGTGAGAATAAACTGTATCTTGTACAGTAACAGTCACTGAACAAATAATATACACACCATGTCGGTGAGCTAAGCGATGCCACTTGGTCCAGGTTATGATGTACGAATCCCGTGTAGAGAGAAAAGTCGATAACTCGTGTTTCAGCCGCCGGAGCCTTACCGGAAAAGGGGCATGATGACGTAATTTCGGCGTCAAACTGAATGATACGAACCGTGACTGCGCCCCCTGTCGCCCGGAAGACCACAGTACGTAGCCTACGGTGCACACAACTGGAAATAACCACGAGATCACCTGTGGTTTTTAGATAGAAAATTAATGTAATGACTTTTCAACACTAATACTGTTTTAAATCCATAAAAGTCATGAAATAATTAGTGATTGAATTATTAGTAGGGGTGTGAATATTTCACTCACAAAACAATCCGATACAAATCTCGATATTATCTAAGTTGGATTCAATACAAATTTAAAATTTAACCACAAGGACTTATTTTACTTTATGTTATTGAGAAGAAAAAGAACAATATAATTTCAAAACTGTATCTTTTTGTTTAGTGTCACAGAGATACTAAATAAACACTCGGATCTCATACGCCACAAACCAATAACCAATTCAAATTGGTTTATCTTTAAATCGTATGTACAATAGCAATCAAAAGTTTGGATTCACTTTTTTCCTTTATTTTCATGACTATTTAAATTGTAGATTCTCACCGAAGTCATCAAAACTATGAACGAGCATATGGGAATATGTAGTAAACATAAATGTGACATAAATCAAAGCATGTTTTATACTTTAGATTCTTCAAAATAGACACATTTTGCTTTTATACTGCTTAGTGCATTGCACATTCTTTGTATTTTCTCATTGAGCTTTACTGGGTAGTCACCTGAAATGTTTTCCAACAGTTTTGAAGGAGTTATTTGTGATGCTGAGCACTTGTTGGCCATCTGCCGTCCATTTCCTGCCATTTAAATGAAAAGGTGAGTCCAAACTTTTGACTGATAGTGTATTTTACTATTACAAAGAAAATAGTGTTATCCAAATTCTCAGGGATTATGTAGAATATTTTTCCCTTCTTGCTATTATAATTATTATGGTAGATGTTTTTTAAACTATTTTAAGGACAAAATTAGTATAAATTACGACTTGTGTTGTTGCTATTGCTGTTATATTATTCTGTTGGAATGATGTGATAATGACCATATTATAAATGTATGTAATAAATTAGAAACTTAAATTATGACAGTAATAAAATATAAGTAGATGCTAAATCATTATTAAAACTAACACTATTTACACATTGATTACAATATTATAGTACATGTTTCACTTACTGAAGAAATTTATGAAACAACATGACTATAGAAAGGGGGTGGATTTATAAAACTTTAAATAAATGATCAAACAACAAAGCAATAATGTCGGACTGGTCTAATACACATTTTCAAAGTTTCACTGGTTTGATTTATGGCTCTTACTAAATGCATGTCACAAAAACTCTTATTAATGTACTAAGATTTGCTGCTAAATTAACACATATTCACAGAAACATACTTTGACACTTCACATATTGTCAATTAACAACCAAAACACACTATTACATATTTTATTTAACAAGAAACAAAATATACAGGGTCAGATAAAAGTACTGCAAAAGACAAAAACGGGAAACATCTTTGGTTCCTTCTCATGGTCAATGGACCTCCACAACTATTATGGGACAGGAGGCACAATCAATGTCCTGTGGGACAGTGGAAGAAAGCAGGTTTGTCATTTCTGTTTCACACTGACTTCACTGCTTCTATCAGGTGTCATCTGTGCTACATAAGGACTATTTCAAATGCACAAGAAGAAGTGGACATAGTTCGAGTGTGAAGATGTCATTCAAAACTCTACTGGAATTCTTTATTTTATTTTTAACAGCTCATCTCCTCTTGGCTCAGTCACTGCACTTTTTAAAAGCATCAGTTACATACATAGTATTTTCAAAATGAATATCAAGCAACATTTGTAAGAGTAGCTCAAGATAAAAAAAAACAAAAAGAGGTCTATGTGAGATATGTTGTACATCCATGCAGGACAGTGGATATGAAGATACATTCTCAGGTTAAGTGCTTGTGAGTTCAGACTGCCGCAGAATAAACACAGAGAGGCAAGCGTTGCATAGAGGTCCATGAACATTCTCTCGCCAAGACCTGATTACAAGCTACTGCGATTACCGGAGCTGGGAGGAGACAATCTTAGCCCAATAAACAAACATACGTCATACACACAAGAAGCTAAACAGACTTTAAAGTGGTCATCGTTACAATGTTAGGAGCAAAATTAAACAGGGAATGTCCATATAAAAGGGTCTAAATGACTTAAAACAAACTGATTTACTTTTAGTGCTTCACACGATACAGTGCACCAAATCAGTGTACAAATTAACAAGAGGATGTGAAGAAAATTGGTGAGAGAATTATCAGTGAACCTGAACAAATATTCAAAAACATTCTTCAATGATGTAACAATATGGATTTGTAGACTTTTATTTATATTATCATACTAAAAATAAGAACATTTTTGATATTTCTGTTAAGACTTCATCTGAAAATGTCCTTTACAATACTGCAACACGTGACTGTTTCCCAATGAGATCAGACACAAATGAACCCACACTCATACACACACACACCCACACACGCATACACAATCATTAAAACTCTTCTCGACTCCTCTCACATTCTGTTCATCTTTGTGTCATCCCAAGTAGTTGTGTCTGATGCAAGTTAAAGAGAGAATGTGAAGGAAAATGGTCAGTACATTTACATGAACACCAGTAACATTACATTAGAGATAATGTAAATAGGCAGATTGAGGACTTAGTGCAGTGTTTCCCTAACCTGGTCCTCAAGGAACACTATCCTTCATGTTAGTTTCCCTCTTTGAACACACCTGACAGTCATTATCAGTCTTCTGCAGAGCTGGATAATAGGCTGATCATTTTCATCAGGTGTGTTTGGAGAGGGCTACATCTAAAACATGTAGGATAGTGTTCCTCGAGGACCAAGGTTGGGAAACACTGAGTTAGAGGATATTTTCGCATACATTTTTTTACCTTAATTTAAAATATTTAGATTTTTTATTAATTTATAATCTGAGAATATCCAATGTTTCTGATAAAATTGAGATTTTTCCTGTTGGTAAATTTATCAGTTTAATCTTACAGAATATGCAGTTTATTTTCTTGTAAATTCCATACTTAAAACCCAGTTTAGTTTTTTCCCCTCATAATTACACAATTTTAATGTAAACTAATGGATTATTACATCACAAATCTTGCAGTTGGTTTGTACATTTAGGCTTTTTTTCTTCTTGTAAATTAATTTCCTGAAAAAAAAATCCTAATATTGTTTTGATAAAGTGGATCATATTTTTCTAATGTATTTTCCACTAAGACAATACACATATTTATTGTTGTTTTTAACTTTAATTTATTTTCTCCATGCAAATACATGTTGAAAAAAACGTTTTGTCATATGTAAATTTACAACTCCGCTCTGGAGTTTTTCTCACAAATATACGAGTGTAATGTGAGATAATCTTTCTTTGTTTTTCACATATATCTCAGTTTTTTAAAATACAGTGTTTTCTGCAAGATCTACTCAAGTTGCTGCTGTCACTGGAAATCAAACCTATATAGATGCTGCTTATGTGCATGTAAATGTACTGACACATGAAGCACACACTTCACCTCCATAACGCCTGCAAAGGACTCTGGGAAGACAACAGGTTAACTCTTGCGTTGATCACATGTTCTTCCTAAGACAGCGAACGGCATTTCTATCTGGACCAGTGTTCGGCTTCATCCAGCAGGAGGAGTGGGTTGCAGGCTGGTGGGCTTATTTTATTGTTTGGTGGTTTTACGCTGGAGGGAAGAGAGGGGAGTGTGAGCAGCGCCGTTCCCCTGTGAGGAGCTTCATTCTTGGGCGTTTTCCTCCCGTAGTAGGGTGTCCGTGTCAACTTCCTGGTCACAGTGGCAGGACTGGGAGCAGGAGCCGGTGTCGGGGAGGCTGCTGGGCTCCAGGTTCGGCTCCAGCAGAGAGTCCGTGGGTGGCGGTGAGGGGGAGTCGGTCCCTGGGTCGGAGCTGGGTCCTCCTGGGGCCCCGACGGGCTGCCCACTCAGGTTCTGGACCTTTTTATTGAGCTCATTGCGTTCCACTTTTAGTGCCCGTCGCAGCTTTTCAAGCCGCTGGACTTTACCTTGAAGTGCCTCAAAGTCCCGGTCCCGTACTGCTTTCTGTAGAGGGACACATTCACAGAGAGATGGACGTGTTTGTATGGCTCTGTCTGAACGCTTTATTGGACGGGTTTTGGTCATTTCTGCACATATTATAAGACAGTGACAGCAAATGTTGGAGTGAGGACAATGAGTCAACAATTTCTGGTCCAATGTGGTCTACAGGATCTGTAAGGTCCACCTCTGTATGGACCTGCTTTGTTAGGTGGTTGAGGACAGGGGTCTGGATCAGCACTTATGTTGTTGGAATGTTCTACAGCTACTGGTGTGAAAAAATACTCTCGTAAAAGTAGAAGTACAGATTAAACTCCTTTACTGAATTAAAAGTAAAAAAAAGTGCAACTTCGCAACTGTAATAAAGTAAAAGGTAAAACTTTTTTTTTGCTATGGATTAAATGATACTTATTTAAGCAGGAAAAAATAAGAAATGTCAAATATCCCAAAATAAAGCCTTTAAAAGTGAGTTACTGTGTAGATAATGTGTTTTATTGGGTCATGGTACTCAGTTTAGTGGATATAGACAGGACATTTAGGAAAAATTGTAAAGTCATAAATAGGAGATTAAAAATGCATAATTATCAGATTTTAAAAAAAAATCTAAATCGGGAGATAAATGTCAAAATTATTTGATAAAACGTCAAATTATGTGTCTAGTTTGAAAAAGTAATGAGAATACTCTGGGACTGTAAAGAGTATAAAGTACAGATATTTATACAAACATGTAGGGAGTAAAAGTTCAAAGTTGCCAGAAAAATAAATACTCGAGTAAAGTACAGATACCTAAAAAAATCTACTTAAGTACAGTAAAGGAAGTACTTCTACTTAGTTACTGCCACCTCTATTAACCTTATTATATGCTCCTTCCACACTGTATATGTTTTTGTAGTATTGTTTATATATATAATTTTTTATTTTATTTTGTATTTTTTTGGGGGGGGGGCATTGACCTTAATTTTGGGCAATTTAGATTAACCAATTAACCTTTCAGTGCATGTTTTTGGATGCTGGGAGGAGAAAACCCACGCAGGAGGAGGAGAACATGCAAACTCCACACAGAAAGGTCTGGTGTGGGATTTGAACCAGAGTCCTTCTGTCTGTGAGGCACGGGTGCTAACAGCTGCACCACCATGCCGCCCCCTTATATGACAGTTTGGCATGAATCCAATATTTTTACATCAGACTCAGGCCCCTTTCATATGTCGTCCTAAATCAGATGCATATCTGATGCTTTTCAATGGCACTGAATGGTCTAATTTCATCTGAATCTTTCACCACTAATGCCACAGACATGATAATTCTACCCTACAGGACGTCTCATCCCCTGAGCATGCAGGTCACTTCTCACACCAGTCTGATGGTAGCCAGAAATGATAAGGTGAACAACCATGCAAAATCATCAGAATGAAGCATTGAAGACGACAGTCTGAATGTAGCCTACATGTTGAATGCAATAAAATTATACAAAACATATATCACTGCTCAAACACATTGTTCAAGCAGCTGTCTATAATCTAACCACTGTGATTTTTTGGGAGGTGATAGAATGATTTTAGCGTGTTTACTTCCTCACCTCCTCAGACATCTCTACCAGGGCCTTGTTGCTGCTCTCCCACCTCGATCGATACATGGCCGTCTCCTTCTCTAGTTTTTTAATCTTTTTAGTCATCTAGAAATATAATGGGGACAACAGCGTTACACACCGCAACAAAAATTATGCAAATCCTATTCCTTACGTCATACATTACTGCAGATGTCTCACCTTTTCCATCTCCTGTTTGAAAGTAGTGAAGACCTCGTTGCTTTTGGACAATGTGGTCTGAAACTCTTCAAACTTCTCAGTGTATAGTGACAGCTATGAAGCAAACACAAAGAACACACTAGCATTGCAGATAGGTCTAAATTCTCTCAGTCTGGCTTTTTTTTTTTTTACTGACGAGTTGTGGAATACCTGCTGTTTGAGGTGAACTTCCTGCTGCTTCATCAGCTCACACATCCTTTGCGACTCCACTGCCTCTTTGAGTAGCTTAGGAAGAGAAAATAGAAAGGGAAGAAGATAAATACTGTTAAATTAACACCCAAGTCGGACATGTCTGTCTTCAATGTGTGCCTGCGTAGTAGACACTTACAAAGTCTTTCTCTCTGTCATGTCGTTCCTCAGACTCTTTGAGAAGTTCCTGAGCCTGATGCAGTTTGGCGTCCACCAGCTGCTGCTGAAGATCTTTGTGCTTCACCACCTTGTCTATGTGCTGGAGAGGGACATGCAAAGGTTTAGAGAACTTAACCCACTATGTAGAATAGTCGGACAGACACGGCTTTCACCAAACAATGTGAAATGGACGATCAACTTTAACATCTGTAAGTTTTCCTGATATCCCTTACCTCTTCTCTTAGTTTGTACTGTTCATAGAGCTTCTTGAGTTTCTCAGCCAGTTCAGTGTTCTCCTGTCGTAAGCTAGCATTTCTTTCGTTGTGCTGCTCCATCTGAGCCTGGATATCATTCAGCGTCACCTGGAAATGGGAGGTCACCTCCTTCCTTTTCTCCTCTTCCAGTCGAGTTCTTTGCATCCCTTCTTCCTGTGGAAATAAATTGCATCACGTGAAGTGAAGTATGACAGATGTTGGATTATTTGGACCACAGATGATCAAGATGTTGACGAATAGGAAAACCCTTATGATATACAGGCTAACCTACCTTCATCACTTAATCTACCATAACTACTTGTATCACAAAGCCATGTTTATCTACAGGTTTTTTAAGATTCTGTCAGTGCTGGTTAGAGATTTGATTCAATCCACCTACATCCTGGAATCAGGGTAAAAGACTTTCTTTGTCAGAACTTGCTATTTTCCAGTTATAATTGGGACCCTGAAGGGGTTCTAACACAGCAAGGTGAAATTTCAAAGATAGAAGGAGAATGACAATCCTGACATCGTGCAACATAAACATTAACTCTCATAATGAGTCGTAAAACAATATAACCATCTTGAATTCCCAGTATGTAATGACCTCTCGTTTGGTCACAGGGCAACACTGTAAACAGAGGTTTAAAGTTTTTTACCACAAAGGTTTGCAAATAAACATGAATATGGCCGAAATACCTCTGCCTTCACTTTTTTGTAAGAGAAGACAAAAGCCAAATGTTTCATATATACATAAAGCTCAACACTTTGCACTGTGTTTTGTTTCTGTGTGTGTTGTGTACCTTGAGCGTGCGGTTGTGTCTCTGCAGCTCTCTGCACAGACTCTCCAGTTTGCTGCGGGCCAAGATGGCCTTGCTGTGTTCGTTCCTTAGATTGTCCTTCTCTTGGACCACCTGATTCTGCTTCTTCTGCAGCACCCTCATCTGCTTCTGTGTGTTCCGATGCTCCTCCAACTATCACAAACATTCACACGGACATTTTGGTCCACTGGCACAAAAACCACATGCAATACCTTCTTCAAAACTGATGATGGTACATATGGAACCTGCAGTCAGCATCTCTGTGACAAAGGACACTATACCACAATACAATGAATACAGATTCTGGACCTTTTTTCATGAAATAAATACATGCTTTTTAGCTTATGGTATTTAGATCATAATATGCAGAACTGTTGTGTTTAGACCAGCATTATGAAATAACTTTTGTTATGATGTGAACCTTTATAAATAAAATGTAATTGATTTTGATTAATAGGGAGACCCTTAAGTAAATATCAGTTCACGCTTCTTGAAATATTAGATTAAAATTATCGAATGGCACTTACCAGTTCTGCATACTTCTTACATAGGCCTGCCAGTTTTTCCTCTGGCGTGCTTAGTGTGTTCAGAGTTTGCATGAGAAGTGTGATTTCTTTGCCTATAAAGCAGAATAACACAGTCATGACTTGAGTAAGAAGACACACCACTCATTAGTTTGCATGTGTGTGTGCATATCACTATCAGGAGCGGCTCCTTACCAAGTCCTTTCACTTTCTTTTTCTCCTGTGTCTTCTTCTGCTCTTTCTCCACCCTGCTGTCACCTCCGTTAATTTTACTTTCCTCTGGCTTGTCGTCCTCTCTCTCATTAGCCAGTCCATTGAGCTCTGGAATGTGAGACTGTCCATTGGGCACTGTGCCGCCGTCATCTGAAATGCTTTCTCTGCAGTAGGTACTGAGGATGTCCTCCAGCTGCCGACTGAGCTCCTCTGCCATGTCACACTGAGACAATGCTGCCTCTGCAACTAGACACAACACAGGAGATGATTAGTATGAAGAAAACACCCTGTACTTTTTACTTTCTGAATTACAATTTAACTGTTAAATCCAGCCAAAACCATCAACATAAGTGAGGTACCCCCCTGCATGGCTTCCATTTCTGACATTTAACTACAAACACAGTGGTGCACAGTTGTTAACAGGCAGCATTTTTCACAAACTCTGTATACAGTCAAAATGAGCTATATATATATGGTTCTAATATTCAACCAAAACATTGTTAGGAAGCATATTTCTGATTGCAGCATGATATAGTACATGGCTCTATCTATGTAGAAAGTTCTGCAAAACCTGAATATCTTTGTGCTTACTGTATCTACACTGCCAAAGTACCACAGTCAGGCAAGATGGTGTCACAATGGTGGTTATCTCATTATGTCAACCCTGGTTTTCCAGTACTAGGTATATAGAAGGGAAAGAATGGCCAGATGGCCAGTCAAACACAGGTCTAAATAAGCCTCATGAAGAAACTATAATCCTGAACTGATCTGACAAACTAATAATATGGGCAACAATGTGACTGACAGTCATAATCAGATAGGAAAGCATCAGCTGTGTACATTTTCAAGTTTGTACAGAAATCAATATCACTGCCTCAGACAGTAGATTTGGTCATAACTACAATTGTATTATCCACTTAGTTAATATGTTACTTCTATTGTTATGGTGCTGTTAATGAGTCTTGGAACACGCAAACAACAAATATAAATCTGTTAAATTGTATAAGGTCAGCAACCACAGAACTTGGTGCTACTGTCTGTTTTAGGATTCTATTGTTATACACAGGCTTAGGAATCATAGGGAAGTGGTTCTCCTTCAAATCTACATCTTTTGTCACAGAAAGTGAAAGCGTTTTTAGTCAGGGAATTGAACGCGGGTCTTCTTGCTGTGAGGCAAGAGTGCGAACCAAAATCTTCTTTGATCGGTGACAGCATTGCTCAAGATTAGAATAGAATCTTTGTTTTGTCAGTAGGTTCACACATGTTAACATGCACCACACCGACATTTGTCCTCTGCCTTTAATCCATCACTAGATCCAGTGCCTGGGGAGTGAATGGAGGGGTGGGGGTGGGGGGTTACTGTACATGCCTTGCTCAAGGGCACATCAGCCAGCAATTCTCTGTCAGTCCAGGGAATTGAACCGGCAACCCATCGATCACAAGCCATCTAGGCCATGGCTGCCTATCTTTAATGCCTGTGAAATGTGACATCTTGCTTTGTAGTACAAGTAAGATTACACATATGAAGTATAACTACACAGGGGGTGGTTAAGTCAGCTACCATATACCTAATGTGGGAAAAAGAAATAACGTACCTTCACTGGTGGCTTCCTCAGCTTGCGGAGGTGTTTGTGTGTGGGGTGTGTGTGTCTCCGACTCTTTAGGGCTGTTGCTGTCTAAACTGTATTTAGCAGCTGCGGGTGACTCAGTCCCTCCTGCGGCAGGTGGAGCATCCTCACTGCCCGGCGTCACCGACTCTTCCGTGTCCTGTTTTTTCATCTCTGCAATCTGAGGCAAATCACAAATGAACGCCTGAGTACATTCCATTTCATCTAAGGTTCCTGTTCCTGCGTCACGTAAAGCAAAGTCTACCCCGCCAAACAGACTGGATCCACTGCAGCAAACCTTGTGCTTCTTGTTGTGAGGTGTGTTATAGGAATGTTGGCATTAGCAAACCACTGTCAGGTTTGTTTGGGTAGGGCTAAACCGAAGCACGGAAGGAGATATTAAGGACTTGCAGTAACCATGCGTCTTTGATAATGAATCCGAAATATATTAAACAGCCACTTCTGTAACTACAAATAAAATCAGCGGGTTATGTGTACGTTTTGGGTGTAATTTAAAAGATCAATGTATACACTGTATTATGAAGTGCATCTTACAGTACTAGCATTAGCTCTATCTGAGGTTACTATCTAACCTAGGTTTCCCTTAGCAGCAGAAGCTAACATAAGCTAACAGACAGTACTGCTACATTAGCTTACACGACTATCAGTTTGACAGTGTTATAAAAGGTTTTTAAGATAAAAGCGAATATAAACATAAACCGACAACACGGCTCTTGAACTTTCAACTGTATCCGTTCTTTCGAAAAAAAAATAAGGTAAGGTTTACCTCTAAAGTCAAGGAGGAAACAGGTTATGTATCTACGAACTGTAGGTTCTTCAACAGCATGAGCAAAAAAAAAATACTTCCGGCCATAACTTTGCTTCTTGTTCGTTGACATTTTAACGTCGGTTTACATGTAATTCTAGGTTCGAGGCTTTGCTGCCACCTAGTGGATAAAATATGGTCAAATAAAATAAAAAATTCTAAAGAAGTATCAGTACAAATACAGGCTAAAATGATTGACTGTGCACCAACATGTTGAAGATGTTCCACCAGTCTGTGGTGGCCAGTGCCATCTTCTTTGCGGCTGTTTGTTGGGGTACCAGCATCAGAGCCAGTGACACCAACACACTGAACAAAATCCTCAGGAAATCTAGCTCTGTTATTGGTCTGAGGCTGGATAATTATCTGACTGGTGGAGAGGAGAATGTTCCAGAAACTAAAGATAATCATGTACAATTCTGAGCATCCTCTTCACCATACATTTAACAGACAGTGGAGCACTTTCTACAGCTTTACTGTTGAATGGACACATTTAGGAAATCCTTCCTCCCAAGCTACATTTAATTTTTGTTTTTCACTATACACATCTATAAATTACAAATAATACTGTAATAACATTCTTACTACTTTACTTTGCACTATTCAGTTATCTGTATTGACACTTTAATATGTCATTGCACCTTACCTTGTTTTGCACCTCACTGTTTTACTTGTATGTGAATACTGCTGTTGTCACAAAGCAATTTCCTAATTGTGGTATCAATAAAGTATTTATTTTCTATTCTATTCTAACATAGGCTAACAGGAACTGATGACTCGTGGTCAAGTTATATCCACACTTATGTGGGTGATTTTTTTCCAATGGGAACACCAATGCTGAAGAAATTCATCCATGCCCATTATTTTTAATGGATATCTTTAGTGAAAAACTTACACTTATATGTCATATGTCTCATAAACTACTATGAACTACAACTCAGTATTGAATTCAGTTTTTTGGTATTTCTGACCCAAATAGTAATTTTGAGCACATTTGTTTATGTCCAAAACATAGGTGACAAGGTGCAAGTTCTTCATAGTATTCAGCATATATCTATGATGCAAAACCCAAGAATAATTTTTTTGCCCAATATATCCAAATGTATGACTTCCAGAAAAGGCATTTCGATAAACATTTCTTGTTTTTTCTCATCTGCTTTCTCTTAATATGTCAATTTTTCACTGTTTGTGTTTTCTATCCTTCGTTTGGAAAAAAGTCTGAAGGCACCGTATTACTGTAATTCTGTTTGGTCATATATTACATATGGATCTCTATGAATTTATGATAATTCTGTAACAATAAAAACATTTAAACATGATATATATATATATATATATATATATATATATATATATATATATATATATATATATATATATATATATATCATATAGATCATACACACTTTATCCAATACTTTTCAGCAAATTTCCATGACTACAACCCTCAGAGGTTTAACAATAAATGAATGACAATGTGTGGTTCCAGATTAAATTAACATTTATGTACACATCCAAGTGAAGCCAGACATTGTTAAATCCACACTTTCCTGGTATTTAAATTTAATTTGGGCTAGATTTGAGTCCATACCCACTTAACATGTGGCATGCTACATCCCAAGAAGTGAGTGAACAGAAAAAGGAACTGGAAGTTCATTTCCTGTTCACTGAATAGAACATTAAGGTTAAGACGATGTGAAATAAACTTTTTATTCACTCAGCCTTTTTCTTTTTTTAAATTAATCACACATTATGCTGTGTAAAAAAATCCATGACTTTTCCAAAACCTTTCCAGGCCTGGAATTAGCTTTTTTTCAAATTCCAAAACATCCTTTTTTTTCCCACAATATGCATGTGATAGAGAAAAAAAAACCAACTAGCATTAAAGGGTTGCAACATAACTTTATTTGTTTGTACAGTATTTGCACTGGACAATTTCAATATACTTTCTTTACAGTTTTTAATATTGTTGCTGTTTCTTGAATGTACTTTTCTTTTCATGTTCATGTTTGTGTGTCATGTTCAGTTGAAGTGTATTTGTTTCTCGTCACTCATTCATACCGTCGGTTAAAGTCAAGTCAAGTCACAGTATAGGATGGGTAAATTAGAGCAAATGAAACCTCAAAAACAAGAATAGAGAAAATAAATACACATAAAAGAAATGAGAGGACCAAAGCAGAGAATACATAAGGACTAGTCAGTGATGGCATATGAAAGGTATTTTACAAACATGTAGCATTGTAAACATTTGTATAGCGTAGACATTACTTGACCGAGCCAAGCGTGGCTTCAGTTTTTCAATATAGACAAACAGTTTCTAGGACGGAAGACAAGTCAGATTGGAGATATTTAATAACGTCTGTTCAATCCCCTAATGTTAACAAGGTTCCTGATCATGCAGCCTGACAAACTTTTACTCTAAACACAATTATCCAAAAATATAGTCCAGAATATTCTGATCGAGAAAAAGATCAAGAATAGCAGAAAAGGCTTGTATCCTCACCTCTTATTTCATTGTATTTTATTCTTTTTTTTTCCTGTGACGGTACATGTTCTAATGAGGCTTTTTTTTTTCTCCACTTCTCAGAAGTGATTAGAATTGCATCTGAATCCCTGTCAATGTATCAGAACATACATATAGTTTAACTTAAAATACTTTTTAATGTAAATCACTGCAATTTCTGAATCCCAGATTTTATCTTAGAAAAAAAAAAAAAGGTCAAGTAAGTTGCCTCTTCCAGCTCCTGCCAGTCAGAGGGCGGGGGGAGCCGAGGGTCACCTGTCAGAGCAGCTCATGAAGGTGGGTGTTTGCCTCTGGGGTTGCCTGATTCGGGACAATGTTTATTGCGATTTTCTGAGATAATTTACGGATTCTCAAACATTCTAACTTTTAAGGCTATGTTCAGACTGCAAGTAAATCAAGTTGGTTTCTCCAATCAGACCATTTGAGACAAATAGAGCAGATTACAGTTATGTCCATCCTGTTGATTTTCTATCAAGACTGTAATGAGACTGAGACCAGAGTTTATCAAACCCAGACAAGACCAAGCAGTTACACGACAATGTGTCTGATGTGGGAGGATGTGATTAAACCAGTTACTCTGTACCAAAAGCTTCCATGTAATTCTACCGTATTTTCTGGACTATAAGCTTCTACTTTTTTCCCCCTTTTGAACCATGAGGCTTTTACAAAGGTGCGGCTATTCTGTGGATATCTTTTCCACCGCTAGGGGTGCACTAAATGGAATTAGAAACAAAACTATTGAGAAAAATCAATGCAAAAAAACAAAAAAGCAACTTTTTCTTTAGCAGATAGAACACGGAGAGCAAATTACCAACTGTTAATTATTTTCAAATTCTCACCACGTCATCATGGAACCCACACGAAGAAGTTCATATGATGCAAGGTTTAAGTTGAGGGCTATCGATCTTACTATCCAGGAAGGAAACCGTGCTGCTGTACGCAAGCTTAGCATCAATGAATGTATGGTGAAACGTTGGAGGGTGTAGGAAGAACTCGTACAACGCCAAAAGTAAAAAAAAAAACAAAATAAAGCTTTCAGAGGACATGAAAGCAAGTGGGTTGAACTTACTGGAAAATAATGGTTATTTTTTTTTCCTGTTGGTTCTGTTCTGTTTTAATCAGCAAAGTTGTGGCCGTATTAAAAGGCACCGTTAGGAAAAAAATCTGTTCATGTAACTACATTTAGTTCAAAATCCATTTGTACATGCAGTGAATATATGATTTTTCAACATAGATATCTGCAACTTATAACCCAGTGCAGCTTGTATTTTCTTTTTTTTCTTTTTTTTTTTTTTAAATACAGCGCATGCTACTTGTACACAGGTGCAGCTTATAGTCCAGAAAATACAGTAGTCATGTTCTGGTAATAGGTGTTATAGACTGACTCGTGATTTCCAAAATATGAAATGAGTTAAGTTATTGGGTGCAATTGAAGCTGAAGTTTTTCATGAAAATCACAGTAATGACATTAACAACAGACTTCTCAGATTGGATATTCCTGCAGTTGTGGTCTTGACTGGCCTTGATATAAAATCCTCTTCATCTCAGACCCAGAAAAGAAAGGAATAGAAAAAAAAAATAAAAAAATCAATAATGAACAGTCATGACCTGTGTGGAATCCTATGTTAATTTTTTTTTAAAAATCATCCAGACTTTGATGAATCAATCTGGAGGTTATGTATTTTGAGCAGGTAGTCTGAACAGGGCCTTATTTGAGAGAAAAGGAATCAGAAAAGAAGGACTGAGCTATCGCGGCTTCTAATGAAAAGAAGCAAGTTTTATACGGCCTGAAGCAATCTCTCAGTCATACTGACTGGGTCACCAACACAAGCCAATTATACAGAAACTACTGCAAAATTAAATCAAGTATAGAATTCCAACCAGCCTTCAAGAAGACAAACTTTGGTAACCTAACTTTGAAAATAAGGTTAGTACCTGCAATTGTCTGCTATGATAGTCACTTAAAGTTTCAACAATTTGCATCATTAGCCGCACTGTGATATTTTCATCAGGGGGGTGTCACTGCAAGCCTCGAAATAATGCTAAATATGACATGAAATCAGTTACTTGACTCCAAAACATCTGCAGCTTAGCTATGCACAGTGAAACCATTTAAAAGACTGTCAGAGTGGGAACCATCACACCTGGACAACACGTAGCTGGAGACACCAGTTTGATGTAGTTAAATCCTTTCCTACTGGACATTTTCTACATCACCTTCTTTTTTTTTTTTTTTCTTCTTTCTTTTTGGTGCCCACAGTAAAGAATGCCACATTTCCAGAGGAACTGTGGTTAATAATGTAACTTTAAAGATAAGGAAAATAGAGCAGCAATGTTTTGCACAAAATGTGTGCACATTCAAGTAAATAAAAGATAAAAAGAAAAGAATCTAAAGTCAAAGACAGATACATAAGAACCTCCAGTCTTTGTTGGTCGGATTGGCACTTTTGTGAATAGGAGTGCATTTTCTTTCTTTTTTTTCTCCTTAGAAACATAAATATTTTTCTTTGCAAATGCACTGGTTTTTTTTTTTTGTTTGTTTGGTTTGTTTTTTTTAAACATTGCAACTCTGGCATTATTTTCAGGTCCACGCACTGAGCTGGCTGTGAAACCCAAAGCTTCAGTTACGTAAATGCTGCTCTACACACAGTCCGTCATGTATAGAGATAAGTTCTGGATGTGCAATTATTTATAGTTAGACCTCTTATGTCTGGTGGGAGCACTAGTGTTCTGTGGATAACCTGGATGGTACACAGCTTTCACTGCTGGATACAAGCGCGTCAGAATATTCTGCATGGAAAAACACCCTCTGCCAAATGAAAGGAAATGTGCTTTTGAATTGTCTGAGTAAAACATATTTAAAGGTGGTGTGGGAGATCTTTTTCGGATTTTTTTTTTTTTTTACCGTATTGCTTGAAACCCTCTTCACGAACCCATATCACGCACTGCAAAAAACAAAACAAAACAAAAAAAACCCTAAATGTTTTGATCATCTTTACAATGATTGATTTGCTGATACATCCATCAAATATCAGTCCACCCCTCCCAACACTCTCCCCCCACCCCTCCTTCAACAACACAACAAGCGGCGCCAAAACCAAAGTAAAAACTGTGTTTGAAAAAGATATTGCCATGAGGAAGCCGAGCGAACAAGGGTGGTAATCACTACGGCTTTCCAGCACTGGCGTCAACTGAAAAAGGAAAAGAGGCTCAAAACTGATGCTAAGGTGACCGTGTTTCTAGTCAATAGGTAAGATACCTTTACGATTATATAATATTTCAACATACTAATCACTTATGGTTATCGTATTCACCCTGTCAGTGAGAAAATGTCAGATATTGACCAAACAGAATGTTCCAGCAGGTTTTGTTAAGTTTCCAACACTGTGTGTAAACTGCTGCTGTAACACCATAAACTATTGACCTTATCCATTAGTTTTCATGGTGTTTATTTCATGCTTCTAAACCTTTTGTTAGCTAAGCTTCATGTGACACAAACTGATAAATGCTGATTATTGTTTTGTTATTTAGGATGATAAGTGACGTTGAGTTTTCGTGAATGCTTCAGGCAGCATGTGCGTTGATGTATTTTTCAAGGCGTGATTTCGAGGGGTGCGCTGACGAAGAGGCATGGGTGTGTATACTTTCAAAATATAACTGCAGGAACCGTTTTCCCAGATCTCCTACCCTACCTTTAACTGATGGTTTTGTAAAGCATAATTTGGTGCAGTTACATGATTAAATGCTAGGGTTAGCGTAGCAATCCACAGAACAGGTACTCCCAGACTCTGATGGGGACATAGTCTATAGAGTCAATCAACCTCTTCCTCACACAGTGCCGTCAGTCAAAACATCACACAATCACAGTTTGGCTCCATCCACAAATGCCTCCAAACGCTGCTCCAAGATCAGCTTCTGCATGAGACGCTGATCTGAAGTCAGGCTTTAAAAGGCTTTTAAAGCCCAGTTCAGACCACAGTGTGTAATGTTCCAATTAATACAGTTCAACGAAAAGGTGGAATCGACACGGCGTTTACTTTTTTAGTCTTGGTTTTGGTGCCAGGACATAATTTGTGTTATGGGCTAATGTGTGTGCTAAATATTTAAATACTAAGTTGAGTTATGTCCTGTAGTTTAATTTTTTTGCATTCATGAAATTCTGGAGAAAAAAAAAAAAAACTGGACCAAATCAGTTGTTTAGAAAACATCGACTATGAAGAGAGGATTTAATAAAATAAGTAGAACAGAAGATAACTCTGTGCTTTGTGCTAAGAGAGAAGTTATCATCCATAAATACTGAGAAAAATACACGACATCATGTTCTGAGATTTGACAAACAGTCGAGTTCCTACAGGCCGGTTCACACTGAGGTTACCTTCCCCTGAAATATTAGTCTGAACTGGGCTTTGCACATCATAAGTCACATGGCTAAAAACAAATAAAAAGCTTTCCAGATTATCTATGTGCATGTTTTCAAATTATTTACATCGTTTCCTTTGATTAATTCAACTGAAAATGGTCTCATTTAAAACCCGGCAATGGTCAGCAATTTTACAAAAGAAACTAAAAATAATTTAATAAAATAAAACTTGAGAGCAACACAAAAAAAATTCAAAATTAGATTTTCATTTAAACACTCTGGAAACCGTTTAATTGTTCTTAGCCACTCATCTGTGTGAGGTGTGTATACAGTGTCTGCTGGTGTTGTATGCAAGTGTGCATGAAGTGTGTGCAAATATATATATATATTTATATATATATAAATGCAAACATGTAAAAATTCAGGTTTATACACTTGAATTTTTGTTGCAGTTAGATTTATCATTTGTCCCAGATATATCCCTAGCCAAACTCTGGCTGTTAATAAACAAATAAGCAGTGGAGACTTCCGAGGCAGAGGATAGGCTATATACATTAATACCCAAACATCATCACAAAGGACCCATGCAACAACCATTATCTGGTGTCATTCCTCAAAAATATAGTGAAACAGAATGCCATGGTTATTATATCAACTCTACCACTATACAAACACCACCACTGTCACTTCACTATCACCATTAACATCACCAAACCTATTAGCCATGGCCCAGTTCTTCCTCTTTGGTTCTGTCCAGACCTGGCTTTAACACACAATTTCTGGGATTCAATCAAAAGCAGGCAGCTCTTAGTGTTAACACGACGTTCTCCCACTTCCCTGCACTGTATGAAAATAAACATGCTCCTGGAAAGTAACGGGACATTGTTTCTTTGAAAACTCAATCCACTGTGTATAAACAGATGGAATACTTGGCCTCCAAGTCACTACCTAAGACAACTCTATGAGACAAGACATTTTAAAGGGATAGTTCACTGTTTTTTCACATGAATTTGTATAGAATCAGCATCTTTACTCTGGTGCACCCACAGTGACTCACCCCTGAGTGTGTCCTGGAAGCAGAGTTCTGGTCAAAGCTAAAGTAGTCCCAGCAGGTTTCCTGGAGTCACGACAATAAAACCTGTTTCTTCTCAAAACAATGTGTTTGAATGAGTAATTTACATAAAAAAAACCCATCATAGAACAGAAACTCACACCTTGTAATTGCTTGGAGCTACTTTCTCTCAATACCGATCAATGTGCGTTGTCACTGCTAACAGCTGTGTAACAGCACGTAGCATCTGGCGTTTAATTTTTCAGAAAATACCAAATAAGAAAAAAAAAAACTAACAAGCAAGCAAAAATAAATCAAATGAAAAATATTACACAAGATCGTGTAAAATATTTGCCTTCACATCTTTCTCAGTTGTGGTTGTTACCCTTTTCCTTTATTATGACTTCAGCCTTTTTAGTTTACACTACCTGACTTTTTGCTGGCACTTTTAAAAATCTTCTTTGAACTTATTGACACCAATTAAACACCATCGTAGCAGCTGCAAACACACACGAACAACTGATGTAAGTAGTTTGCTAAGAGCTGTTAGCAGTGACAACACGCTATTGAAAGTAGCTCCAAGCAATTACGAGGCGTGAGTTTTTGTTCCGTGACCATTTTCTTATGCAAATAAAACAATGTTTTGAGAAGAAACACGTATTTGGTTGACCCCAGGAAACCTGCCGGGACTACTTTTGCTTTGACCAAAACCGGACCAGAACTCACAGTACACTGTCGGGGGTAAGTCACTATGGGTGCACCAGAGTAAAGACGCTGACTCTATACAAATTCATGTGAAAAATAGTGAACTATCTGTTTAATGTGAAAGGACAAGTTTAATGATTTAATTTATTTGACTGGTTGTCTTGCACTGTTCAATACTGAACTTAAATACTTTACAATATCAATTCAATTTAAATAATAAAAGTAAATATAGATTTCTAATAAGTCATTGTGTGTGTTTTTTGGAAAAATTGAAAGTCAGCAGAAAAAAAAGTGCAGATAGGGAGGCAGTAGAGAAGCAATGGTAGAATTTATATTATAATAAACATCCCTATAGTTCTTTTTTCTTTTGTCATTAGGGAATATTTTTTCTTTTACATTTTCAGTTGCGTTTTATTTGATTTTCCAGGCACACATTATGATGTCCATTTCTACACTTAACTTGGTCGGCCACTAATTGGATCCTAATGGAAATCCTAATCCTCATACTTTACATTAGGGCTGCCCCCTTTGTTCAGATCCCTGAAGACTGGTGTTAATGCAGGTCTGGCCCAGTCCTTTGTCCAAATGCTGTTAACCAGTAGTGCTCAACAGTGTCTTAAGAGTGTGCCTTCACACTCTCCTCTGTCTCTGTGACCAACCGTATGTTTAGCCAGGGATAGTCTATGACTGAAGGCAGGGTAATAGAACACCATGCAAAAAAATCCCTACCATGTACAACTGGGGAGTCGAAGCATGGGGCTGAGCTAACCAGCAGCAACTCAATGTATTAGAATGCATTGCAAACTTCCATGGCATGTCTGCACTCTAAGAAACATTTGGTTCCATATAATTAATCTGAATAGGAAAATAAATTTAGTGTGCTGCTATTGCTGCTAGCTCTTTTCCACACTGGCACCCCAGTTATGCCTTTTTTAATAAGTTAGATCACTTCATAATTCAAATGTTTTGTTATTAATAACACAGCACACAACGAACATTGGATCTCTAACTATACCACCCACCAAACCTGAATATTTTTTATAGATCCTCTAAACCCAACCCCTTTTCCAACATCCAATTCAACGCCCTTCCTATAGTAATTTCCCATTTTTCCATTTCATTTATTTTTCTTTTTTACATTTATTTCCACCTTAACTCTCCCCCAGAATTTCGTCTCGATTAAAATGATCTTGATAGAAGGAGAAGGGGGAAAATTCATCTGTTGTAGCTTGGCCATCAGACTCAGGGCAACAAAAAGCCCTTGGTTTTAAGTGGACATTTGTGTATTTGACAGAAACTCCACCAATGTTAATGTAGCTTCTAACTTCTATATATAGTTTCTTTCAGTTAGATATGATATGTAAAGGCCAGCCCTGAGCCTAATGATCAGGTAGCCTCTTGGTACCAAATCAACTTATTAATGTTGGAAAAAAACAACAACAAAAAAACTCACAATCATAACAAAGGGGCTGATAAATAAGGGATTGAAAAAAAAAACTAAAATAAAAGAGGGGATAAGGTTGCAAGTTTTTGTTTTAATTGCACTACGTCAGACTGACATCAAGAGATGGGCATATTTCACCTGGTGCACTCCAGAGGTCTGTAGACTTCTCATGGAGATGCATGGGTAATCCTGAAAATTGGAATGTCCCATTGAATAAAGTGTATATAAAGATATTATTCAACAAATCATCCTTACTGCCAGTGAAAGAATCTAATTATCAGATAGCAGGTAGATGTATGTGCGTTTTAAGCCAGGGCAGACTCACACTTTGAGCTGTGAGGTGATTCCTTCCTCTTGTGGCGTTTCTGTTCTTGGCCAGAAAACACCTGAGTCTGCCCCCTGTGAACCCTCAGGGAGAACAGGGGTTGCTTTTAGGCTGGAGAGCAGGACAGTAAAGAAAAAAAACCTTCCTCCATATGCTCTGTGTATGTGTTGGTACAAGTAGGGGTTAGTGGCAAACCAGTAAAGGGGAAGGGATGAGGGAGGAGAGCTTTGACTCAGGCATCACTGGGCCTGAGAGGAATGGAAGGGGTAAATGGTGTATTTTAGAAGAGAGGGATGGGAGTGGAAAGCTAACTTATAGCTGGAAGCCCTCCATGGGAGCCTCCTGTTGGGGGAAAAGGAACTGCTGGTTGGCCTGGTCCACCTGCGGAGCAAGACTGCTGTCCTCGTCCTCCACCCCGAAGTAGTGTTCGATGAGGTCGAAGGCCTTCTGGTAGATCTCCTGGTTGTCATGGCTCTGAAGGAACTCAATCTTGTCCAGACCTGCACACCAACAGATGTCAAATGAGATCATGGAATGGATTTGACGTGACTTCTGAAAATTACACAGTAATTAGGTCTGAAAAGAAAACAAAAACCAGCTGAATCATTTCACTAAGTGTTTAGACCAGGGTTATGAGCCACAATAATGAGGAGATGAAAATGCTGTTCAATATGCTATGTTCAATAGTTTCTTTAGCGCACTTAAAATTGCAAGATTACCTCCAATCATATTTTAATTCAAGTTCTATTTCTGCATCTATTCCTTGTCCTTGTTTGCATGCTACCCCATGATACAGATTGTAGTTAATTACAGGCATTCTCTGACATGTAGGAGGATTAAATATATGAGTAACAGCAAACATGACTACTGCCCTACTCCTCGTCTCAAACTGGAAAAATAGGTCCAATGTCCCTGTGCTCCTCTGGTCTTGCTATCAACAAAAGGGAGTAATTCAACAGATCATAAAATCAATACAGCTGTGTGTTTTTATCAACAAATGCCAAAAACAGTGCGAATGGTATACAAAGCCCCTAAAGATCTTCTGGGGTAACATCTGACTGAACAAAAGTAGGTAACTGGGTAATGACATATTACTGTGGTTAAAGCTGTTAAATGCTACGCCGGAGGTTGTTGGTTCCGACTAATATTGGGACAATTACTTTCTTTGATCTGGATTGAAATTGAACTCAGTGAATCCATCAGAAATGCAATCTGTTGAGAACTGAAGGAAGAGTAGTGATTTTAGCGACAGACTGGAAAAATAAACAAAGTTGTAAACAAATTGTTAACAAAGGCAAATTTTGACAAACAAGGTGATAAGTGTTGTGCCCAGTGCTGAGATCTAAAATGAATCAATCAGATTTGAAATCGATTAAGAAATGAGGGAGGAGAAGCAATTTTAGTGAATTGTGGACGACGACGCACGAAGCCCGACAGCAATAGCTCATCCTCAGATGAGCTAATAATAATAATAATAATAAAAATGGCTTACATTTTTCATTGAATATTTTAAGTCAACTTTATGTTTGATCGTTTGATTTGGATAAAGGGAAGAGAGCTTCAGATTCCAGCTCTTAAAATATGTTTTCTTTGTATAAAATACCAAGAAGCTGTAAAAGTAAACCAAATCAAGTTGATTTCATGAAATTGGTGTGGAAAGCGATTAATAGTTGGTATCAGCTAAGATGATGAACATCTCTGAACGTCTTAACTTTACTAAGTATATTATATCTGATATACTTCTGTTATGCTGCTTTCAACCAGATGAATATGGAATATATTTTTTAGTATATGCGCACTGTCCTTTCCAAACACATATTTTTAGATCGGTGTGTGTATATGCCGACCCATACCATAGGCTTCCTCAATCAGACTGCAGTACGGATTAACTCCAGTGCCATTATTCTCCTGTTTGGCCTCCTGCTCGCCCAGCCTCAGGATGTTTTCCAGTCCGTTTAGAGCCACTTGCACGATCTTTGAGTCCATCACAGTGAGCAGATCACACAAGGGTTTAATACAGCCCAGGTTCACTAGATACCTACATGTAAAACACACACCACAATCATGACTTAGAGCTGGAATTCCAATCATTTATCTATCACCTCATTCGTTCAGGTCAGCAATTAAGAAATCCGTTTCTGATCTTTTCATAGTGAGAAAATGATAAAAACAAATGAATCTGTTCTTTCTGTGAACTGGTCTGTATTTTATCCCTCTGTGTCTGACCTGATCTGCTCCGGTGTCCCTCCAGATGTAGCATTGGTGATAGCCCAGGCTGCCTCTTTCCTGGTTCTGAACTCAGCTTTTTGTAGAATGTCAATAAGCACTGGGAAGATGTTGGCATCTATTACTGTCTGTAGGGAAGCACATCATAACAGACTGGTGTGAGCTGCTGAGAACAACTTCACCAAAGTTTGAGATACAAAGATGACAAACTATGGACCAAAGTTACTGATATATTTACAAAGGAAAAAAAAAAAAATACATACAGAAAATACTCATTTATTGTCGTTTGAGCCAGTGTTAGATTTTGATGACATGACAAGTATTTGATGAGGTACATTCCCTGTCATGTACAGTACAGTTTAAATAAAAGATAAACTTAGTGCAGTACTATTCTGATTCAGAAAATTAAAGACGAATAGAACATGAATGACTGAGGTGGATAAAATTAAAAGATGATGGAATAAAACCACACAGACATTTTCAAAGCATCACATTCTAGAGTAAAGAATATATCACGGACATCCTTATGCGCATGAAGCTACCTATGAAAATGCTATTTATTTTGGCATTATGTTAGAATTACTAAAAGCAGTAGTTTCTGCTCCATTGGAATAAATCCCTCATGGAAGATGATGAGAAATATGTAGGCAAACAAAAGCATAAATAATTATATTACTTACACTGTACAACAATATGACTTACATTCAGGTTAGGTGTAGGTTAAATACACAACTGTAACAGGAGGGACACAATACAAGCTACGATTTGTTCCGAATTCAAAAATGGACTGTGTGTGTGTGTGTGTGACCTGTATTTGTGCTCGGTTTCCTGCTGTGATATTTGAGATAGTCCAGCAGGCCTCTTTTCGAATGGACTCTTTAGCACTGCTCAGAAGGTGCAACAGACAGGGCAGAGCTGAGCAGTTCAACACCACCTACACACAATGGGCAAAAAAAAGTAGTAAGAAAAAGCGGTGAACATTTCTCTGCACATTATTTTAATGACAATTTTTGCCCATCAGCCTCACTGCAAAAATAAAAATCTTACAGAGTGTATTTTCTTATTTCTAGTCAAAATATCTAAGACTTAAAATAAGACAATCACCAAAAGAGTATCTTTTCAGTGAGACATAAAGAACCCCATTGTTAGACAATAGATCTTGACAATTATTTCAAGAAATCTTACTAAGATATTTTTCACTTGTTCAATTCTCAGAATTTTTTCCCCTTCAATTAAGCAAAAAAAAGGAAACAAACAAACTTGAAATAAACAAGTGTGATATTTTGGCTAAAAATCAGAAAAATACACTTGGTAAGATTTAAATTTTTGCAGTGCTGACTAAAGATGGACAGTTGAACTGTGCACTGTGGACCAGGTGGATGATGTGACAAAAAGTAATATTTTAATAAAATTCAGGTGGGTCTCAAAAAACGTCCTAATAGTCAAGGCATCTTCATTAGATCTAAAAACTAATTGGCAGATGGCGGGCAGGTTCAGTTCTGAAAATGGATGAAAAAACATTCATGCAAATGGATAGCGGGCAGAAAGAGATTTTAAGAAGCTGCTGTGGATGAAAATATACGTCATCTGCGCATCTCTGGTGCTAACGCGTCGAACACCGATATCAGATCTGTAGTCGCTTAGTTTCTTCGCATCACTCATCACAAAATGAAATTTCAGTTTCACCTGTGTTTGGATGTCATCTCCTGTGACAATGTTTCCTACGGCTCTCAAAGCAGGAGAAGCCACTTTATAGTCTGTGTGCCTGTGGTCAATAAAAAGACAGTGTAATTAATTTACAGGACACGTGTACTGTGACAAGCAGCACCGAGAAAGGTCTGGACTTACATGAGTAGTTCTACAAGTCGCCGGCAGACGCCAGAGTCGATCACAGCCTGGATCTTGTCATTGGGGCCATCAGAGAGGTAGGACAGAGCCCAACAGGCATCTGCCAGCAAGTCTGGGTCACTGCTAAATAAAAGCCTAGACAGCACTGGCAGACAGGGTGACACCTAGAAAACACAGACGGAATGCATACTTATGATCTCAGCATCAATCAAAGCAGCATAAACAACATATGTAGATCAAGATATTAATGGCACCGTTGGGAAAAGAAGTACCTGTTCAAAAGGGGGTGGAGGGTTTTTTCCTCTACAGAGATTAGACAAAGCCCACACTGCATTCCTAGTCATGGTCAATCTAGTTGATTTGGTCAGAAGCCTGAAATGAAACAAATGACCAAAATTAGGTTAGAAAGTAAAAATAAAAATAGGCCCAATGTCCCTGTACTCATCTGGACCTCACAGCTGTGATGTCTTGCTATCAACAAAAGGGAGTCATTCAATAGATCATAAAATCAATTCCACTGTGTGGCTGTGTTTTTATCAACAAATGCCAAAGACAGTGTGAATGGTATACGAAGCCCCTGAAGATCTTCTGGGGTAACATCTGACTGAACAAAAGTAGGTAACGGGGTAATGACATATTACTGAGGTTAAAGCTGTTAAATGCTACGCAGGAGGTTGTTGGTGGAAACTAATATTGGGACAATTACTTTATTTGATCTGGATTGAAATTGAATTCAGTGAATCAATCGGAAATGCAATCTGTTGAGAACTGACGGAAGAGTAGTGATTTTAGTGAGCAACTGGAAAAATAAAGTTGTAAACAAATTGTTTACAAAGGCAAATTTTGACAAAGTGATAAATTTCGAGGCCTAGTGCTGAGATCTATCTAAGGAATCAATCACAATTGAAATCTGTTGAGAAGTGATTTTAGTGAATTGTGGATGACGGACAATGACGGATGAACTGCGATGGCAATAGCTCATGCCCAGACGAGCCAATAATGAAAAGTAGTCTGGCTTGTGCCTCTTCTAAATGTCCCACTTTTGTTTCCTTCATGACTGTTCTGCTCTGGGTGAAACCACTTAGGCTTAGAAGCTGAAGTAAACAGTGACTGACAACAGCCCCATTCAGAGCTTGATTCAACATCTGTCCTGGCAAATGTGATCACATGTGCACAGCTTTAATTCAAAATGTGAATACTCTAGAGATGCAATTTAAGAAACAATCCTGTCCACTCACTCAGGATGAATGCAGAGCTGATCTGGGACGCATTAGTCCACTTTCTGACCAAATATGTGTCCTGATATGCGCCAAAGGACCACCTACACATGCTCTGTTCATCTTGTCAGGGGTGTCATATGAAAGTGTTTTAAAGATGCCTGTAAATCCTAGAAACCCCACATTTGTATTAATGCTGCTTACGTGCCATTATAAAATGCTATTGTCTAAGCAGAGAACACTCCAGCTTAAAAGTTGCTACTGGTAACTAAGCAACATACTGAAATCAATTTGCAAAGAAACATACCAAGCCAAACTAATGAAATAAAATGGTGTGTTTTGTTTTCTACAGAAATCAGACCTGATCATAAGTGTTAACAGAAGACATACCTGACAATATAGTCTAATGCCAGGTGTAAATAGAAAAGTTACAGCCATTTTTATTGGGATATCTCAAGACAGATGTTAATGCAAGATCAGCACAGAGCCGATGAGAAAACTGAATGGGCACTCAAATCACATGCGAGGTGTAAATAGGTTTGGGGCTGCAATGATTAGTTGATGTTGTCGACTAAAATCGATAATAGAAATAGTCGACAATGAATTCCATTGTCGACTATTGTCTCCAGTCACATTTTTCCAACACAGTGAGACATCTCACTTGATTATAAACTGCCGAGAGTTGCTCGTGTGCAATAGCGTCTGTGAGTGGTAACATATGGGTACGAGTACCAAAACTTCTAAAGTTTGGGAGCATTTTGGCCTGGATACGGTGAATAAAAAGTCTGGTTCAAGTCAGTACTGTTTTTATGATATACATTGTACATTTTATAAGTGTATTTTCATTATAAAAGAGAGCTTGAGCATTATGTCAGACTGTGCCTATTGTTCTTATTTGCCTTGGCAGAGTTCTGCCCTCTCAGAGTGCTTTTCTAGTTTGCTACTTTGCTAGCACAAATTGTCACACAGCTGAGTGTTCTTAGTTATTTTAAAAAGCCCAGTAAATGTCAATAAACACAATGAAAAAATGATGATAGAATTTTTACAACCCTGTCCATCAAAATGACGGACAATAAAAATTTCTAACCCAACCTATAAACAGCACAGGTAGTCAGCAAGATCTGAGTATTGATCATGTATAGTGAGACGTAAGTAAGCATATTTCTGACCTATGTAAACATCATATGCTGAATAGGATCAATAGAAATAATGATGAATAAGTAAACACAGTCCTTCACAATGTCACATGACAGTCTTAAGATGTTTGTGAGACTTAAGTTGCAGAAATATACTTGCATTAATAGAGGTGGAAGGATGCTGCAGTTCAGAACGTAGTCTCTGCATACAGCACTGTCTCCTGCAATATTACCCAAGGCCCACACAGCCTACAGGGGAAAAGAGTTGACTGATGACCAATGCAAGAAAATGGAACAATGCAAAAAAAAAAAAAAACTTGATACACCAATCAGACTGAGATACCACGTTACCTGTTCTTGGACATCCTCAAAGTCTGAGTTAAGTAATTCTATAAAGATTGGCACTGCTCCGGCCTCAATCACTGTCTTTGTCTGCAAGGATGTGCCTGATGCTATGTTGGTCAGCGCCCATGCAGCTTCAAACTGGAAAGATTACAAATGATCATATAAAAAAATGACATTTTTACAACAGAACCCACTGTGCAAATTATAAGAGTCCTAAAAATATTTCATTTCAACCTGAAGAACACTGGGTTATATGAGAAAAGGATCATTTAGGTTTTAACTCGTATGCTCATCACATCACTTACAGACTTCACAAATTTGTGCTGTGCAGCAAACATGACAGTCAATAACAAACACATACTAAGTAGAAAGTATACATTGTCCTGTAAAGTCAAATAATATACACTTGGACAGACTGCATCAGAAATTTTTTGACAAGAACATGGGTTCTGGTGAGCAGTAAGTCAGTGGAAGTGAGCTGACCTGTAATGTACAGTTGACACTCTTCTTCAGGAACTCCACAAACTGCTCCACAACTCCAGGTGTGTTTATAACTTCATCGATTGGTGGGTTGGGCTCTAAAATTAATTAAATATAGCTTGATTTAAGCAATTTTGGTATGGTCTGTATTTGTTACCAATTATATGCAAAGTCACAATAAGTACCTTTGGAAAGTAATTTTCTGAACTTCTGTGTTGTGCTGAGCTGAAGCTCTGGGTCCTCTGAGAATAGCATCTCAACCATGTCTTTTGTAATGACTCCTTCCTGCAACAACATATGTGCAAGCATTTAATATAGTGCATCCAATCAGCAGTTTTCACTAAACCCGCAGGTGTCTTTGTGAAAAAAAGCTGTTAGAAAAATATCTGAACTGCATTAAAAAAAAAATGTATGAGTGCATCTCTAGCTTGTATACGTTGGCATTTGGAAACAGGTCTCTTACGGTTACAGGTGAACTGAGGTAAGAGTCCACCAGTGGACTTTCAAACATGGCCTCCTCTTCATTGAGAATGTCCACATTCCTCCTCTTGAATAGCTGTGATCAAAACAGTCAAAAGACAGTTTTAAAAAAAAAAAAGTTTCATTATTATTATTACCACTATAACAGGAACTTAAAGCATCCTCTTCTCCAAAGTACTTTAAAATGTTTTCATAGTGACAATAATATGATGAATATATCAATCAAAATGACAAGTAAAGAATTCTGTTAAAAGCTGCTCAAATACTTTGCTTATAATAAAGTTGTGTTTAATTACCTCCGCGAAAGAGGTTATGTTTTACCTCCTGTTTGTCAACAAGATAACTCAAAAGGTTATAGACGGATTTTGATAATGGTCAAAGTCACAGTGAAGTTCAACAGCTAAAACACACAAGTCTATCTCAGAATCTTAGAATCCAGACAAGATAGTATCAGGCATTTTTTTTATTCACTTCGTCTTACCTTCGGACATCAGATGAGATAACACAGATTGTCTCAATAGCGTCATGTGACGTCAAGTGAATAGTATATTTACAAAATGTATGACCTTTATCTTAAATCAGGGTTGACATATTTTGTTAAATCCAACAATATCGTGTGCTTCATATTTAACATTAGATCTAACATGTGAAATTTAGTCATCGTGCAACGTCGCATAATGTCAGAGTGACTTCACACATGGTCCAATATTGAAATAGCCATATCTCAAAAACGGGATTGAGGATTTCTTTGAAATGTTTAAAATCCTCTAAGGGATTACTAATGACTGATAAAATAAATCATTAGTGAACACTAGTTTACAAATACGTTACGAACATCCAGATCTAAACCTGGGCAGAGCTGCGCTGCTTCACAGACGTCTGTGCTCTCAGAATGCTCTAATTTTGTCTATTATCATACTAGAGGCTGATGCTGTCAAATGAGTGTTTTGTTTTTTTAGATGTAAAATGAAGAAAAATTCCTTTGTAAAGTAGGGGACACAAATACTGGCCATCGAGGGCTGTTATTTTAGAAGTTTTCCACATGTACTCTTCCAGCACACATGGAAGTCATTACATTATTATCAGGCTTCTGCAGAGCATGATGAGCTGATCATTAAATGAACCAGGTGTATGGAAGAGGAAAATATCTTAAACATGCAGGACACCAACCCTCGAGGGCTGGATTTGAATATCCATTTTAAATGTTTCCCTTTTCGAGCACACCTGACAGTTGTTATCAGCCTTCTGCAGAGTTTCATGATAGGCTTATCATTTGAATCAGGTGTGTTTGAAAAGGGAAATGTCTAAAATATGCAAGATAGTAGCTCAAGGACCAGGTTGGGTGACGCCTGGTATACAGGAAGGCACCAGATTAAAGCTGACCTCAATAAGATGATCAATAAATTGCAGATATAATGTTGAGAGGAAAAAAGAAAAAGAATTGGAGGCAAATGTAGGGGACAACAATTCTAAAATTTATACCAGCAAGTTTGTGTTTGAGAAAGTACAAGGAGGTGGCTGAGGAATAAGTGACTGGAAAAACCTGCGTTACTTGTAACGTCCAAGATGTAGATATGTTTTTCTAACTGTTAAAACAAACTACAAGTGTATCAACATATATTAGGAACAACTATCAATCCTAAAAGTTTAAGGTAAAAAAATCCCATTGAAACAAATAAAATGGAGGATAAGAGATTTTCATTTGTTTTCATGACTCCAGAGGTGCACTCTAATCACTGTTAGTTTTCTTCAGCATTAGTCTTATTAATGTCAGAATTAGCCATTGTTGGTTTTAGCATTTGTGCCATGTACATTTCTCTTCCTTTTGTAACTTACATGAACTGAAGATAAAGTGGATGGGGGGGAAAGGTCATGTCAATCACTCATTCTTTAAAATACATACTGAGGATTTATAAATTCTAACTTGTTTTGGATTCTTCTTGAGAACGTATTTCTATTCAAACTACATCAGACACAAATTATTTGGAAACACTGAGTTTTAACATCTCTCATTTTCAACATGCGTAATACAATTGTACTCCATACCTGTTGTTCTCGTTTCTGTTTCCTGAGTTGGATGCCTTCCTCCTCTCTCCGGCGCCTCATCTCTTCAGGGTTCAGTGCTTTGTTCTTATAGCGGTTCATCCTGTAGTTATCCTTGGCCGGACTGGCTGACGGCTCTATTTGACCACAGACAGAAAGAACAAAAGAGTCAAAATGCAAATAGACAACAAGGTCTGCAGAAATTTTTGTACAGTACAAATCCATCTCCAAACAAGTAGGCATGAAAGCAGAAGGTTCAGTGGTTGTTCCTACAAGATCACTATTAATAGGTCATGATGATGAAACACCATGTACACAGGTATAAGGTAAAAACAGACCTTGAGTAAACAAGCTCATATACACATCTGCTAAAAATAAATAACCTCACAAGCGCACATACAGAGTTAAGCTATTCATCATGCAGTCAGCTGGCGGGCAATACAACCGTATTTATTCAGCAGAGTTAAATCGCAGGGTTAGCATAAATTGGTGCCCACACAGTACAAACTGCCCATTCTCAGCATTGTGCTGTCATGCCACCAGAACAGGGCACAGGGCAGATCCCAGAGTCACCCAGGGCAACGAGAGAGAGCAGTGGGGACAATTCTGAAACCTGCCACCAGAGCAAAAATGGTGCCGTCCTCCTGTGCCAAAAGCCCAGAGTTGTAACAGCGGGTGTTTCTAAGGTTAAATATCATAACAAGTGGCGCAAATTGAGGTCATGTTATGGTTAGAGGACATAAGACAACTGACTTAATTAAAAGCCTATGCATGTGTGTAAGGGGTCCAGATGGTAGAGCCACAGGCATGGACAGCAAACAAGTACGGGTTTGGCCTGATGCTCGCTCTCTCATTTGTTTTTTTTTTAAACAGTGGCTATATATATTAGCTAGTATGTGAATGCATTTACAAGATTAGTACAGACATGGCCCTACTTACATACATTGTACATAGATGTTAAACATCTTCATCATTGTTACAGCATTAAACTGACTCCAATAGCTAAATTAATCCCGATTACTGCCTGTGTGAATAACTTAAACATTACCTACAGAATTAACAATGGGTCTGGCAAAAAAAAAAAAAAAATATGCATAAATACCGATCTGATGAGCCCCTCACAGTAAGGGCCAATCCCATTTCTATTTTGTACCCCTACCCCTGATGCTCACACTATCACAGACGGTTCAAGAGACAGATTCATTTCTATAGGTCTATTGAACATTAACATCCTGACTTAAGTAGACAGAACAGAGCATTTAGTACTCATTCCCTTTCGTCATTTCATTCCATTGCTTCTCTGGATGAAGAAACTATGTAATATAGGGGAACTATCTGGAAAACGTGGGGACCCACTGTCACACATGGTCATGGCTATAACGTCAGGTGTACCAACATTGCTCATTGTAAGGAAACTGTCAGTGTTATATTATTTTCACGTAAACATGTGGATATACTGCCACATTAATACACGTGAATCACAGCTTCAGTATTTTTACGTGTAAAGAGTAAGGCTGACTCACAGCTTGTGCTAGCTATGCTAAAATTAACCTGAGCCACTATCCGAAAAACAAGTGTATATTTCAGAAGAGGGTAAAATATTACAATAATGACAACTTACAGGTAAACTATTTACAAAGACGTTGAGGGCCTATTGCCACGTTAAAGTATCAAATGTCCAAAATTACCCCGAAAAAAGTTGCTATTAGTTACTGTACAACGGTAGCGCAATGCATGGGCCTCGTTTACTTGCTAACAGTGCGAATATCAATAAATGTACTAAACTAAATACACGTGAATATAAAGTTGACTGTTTTAGGTAAGCTTTCTGAGAAAATCAAAAATACAACATACAAGCTCTAAGTACTGTGGCTGTCCCCACAGGTTATCTAGATTAGATAGTATTTAGTTGTATGCTAACGCTATTAGCTTAGACTGGCTGACAAAAAAACTTTGTATAAAATGTCACTTTGGACAATTAGCGAGTGTTATAAAATACATAACATATGACACACAGTCAAACATCGTTGTGAGATGATTAACTTAGTTATAAAAGTGCATAAATAACACCAAATAACTCTTGTAGTGCTACTACATAACAAGGTTAAGCTATCAAGCTAAAGCTTCAGCTAACATGCGTTAGCTAAACACCAACTGACGATTTCATAATCACTAGTGAAACCACGAACCTCAGCATTTCACCACTTCACACATCCACAAACCCCTTTAGTGAGCGCCTTACCCATCGTCTCCTATGCAATTTAAGCGTCTGTAGTCGCGAAGAAACAAGTGAATTTTAATCCGTTCTGTCTTGTAGCTTTCCAGAATTTGCTCCTGTAAGCAATATGTCTACCGGAGACGGAAACGTCAGAATATAGATGACTTCCTGCCACCAGAGGGCGTACTTGCACCACCATTCACAGCTGCGCTTTTAATTTGCTGCATCAGAATACAACACTCCCTGTGTATTCATTATGTGTTGAGGACTGTATTTGTTGAATTACATTTCCATGGATATATTTGTCAGAAGTGCACAGGATGCATGAATTAAGAACCACATTTGGGAAAAAGAGGCATGATATTTATTTTCAACCTCTGCCCAAAGTCACAGTTGCATTACTCTGCCCCGTTTGCATGCCCTCCGGCAGTTCCTCTGGTATGACTGTGTGGAATCTGCATATGTCCCTGTAGTCTAGAAATGATATGTGCATGAACACCCGAGTGCTCTTCTCAAATTGAATGTGACAGAGTAATACAGTGAGGTGCGTCCATGGTCAATTTGCTGGGAGCCAGTAGTGGTAAATTACAGCACTATATTGCATTGCAGTATTGTCCTCTGACATGGGCCCCTGAGGGAGCCTGAGAGATACACCACAAAAACTTTAGGGGGCAATGTTGTACAGATAAAGTGGAAGTAATGGGGCGTTCAGTGCTGCCAGCCTGCCTCTCTCCACTATTAGAAAGAATGTGGGAGGTCAAGTCAACTGTATCACAAGCAAGATACTTTCTCATGATTACAATTTCTTAGCAGACAAGGAAAAATATTGTTCAAAGATCCAGCCTCTCATAGAGTAGCCATAGGCTCTAGATTGAGCTTCAGTCAGGCGAACCAGGAGGGCTGAGAATTCACAGCCTCCAGCAGGTGTTCTGGCGTAAAGATGAATCAAAAGACACTGTTTGCTGGATGGCATCCCTCCTCTAGTATCAAATAACACAAACACACAAGACCAATCTACGCTTTGGAGGCAGCATTCAAATGCTCTCAGATCTAGTCTGCAGAGCTGTATCTGGGGCTCACAGAGTCTGATTTCACAGGGGCTCCTTTGTGATTTCCTTACCTTTCTCATTTCTAGGCCTGTTGAAGCACATCATACAGCAGCCAACACTGCAGAGAAGCAAAGGCTATCCATTAGTCAATGCCATACAGCAAAGACCGCCTGCGTAATGGAATCATAAAAGCAAAGCAGGGCATCGAGCCAGAGGGGTTTAAATTTAAGTACACAAGGCATGGTTACTGTTACTGAAGAATCCAACACATCATCTGCCTCTAATCAAAATATGATAAACATTACATTCAATTGTTGGGTTTCTATACACATTCACATGTTGTTTGTGATTGATATGTTTCTATCTACAAGAGGAATTGAAGGAGTTAGGTTATTGAGGTAAGTGGTAGACACTTTTTAGTAGTAGCTGTATTTTTTAACAACAGATTTGAGCAAAAAGGCCAAGGCTAGGACCTGAAAGCTTTACCTTAATGTGCTAAAATAATGTTATTGCAGCCTATGGTAAGATTAAAGTACAATTTCAGACCTTTTCCAGGAAATGAAATGATTGATTGATGTTTTATACAGTAACTGATACTGTACTGAAATTTGTCATAGTTTTCTGTTGGTCTAAACAAACGGTGATATTTCAATATTTAATTAATGTCTTTTGTGTTTGCTTCTTGTTGGTTCACACATGCCTGGATGTCCTTTTCCATCACACTTCGTAGCATCTTCTTTTCACAACTATACCAACTTGTCCAGTTTTTTGCATGTTTTTTGGTGTTTCCTCTCAAGTTTTTTTTTAATCCACTCAAAAATGCACAAACAGCATTAATGTAAAACAGTCTTCACCTATGCAAACTTAAATTGCTCCCTTATTAAAGAGAAAAAAGATAGTTTCACAAACAGGCGGAGGTGTCCTGATGACCTCATTAGTGGCCATTCATTGTCCGTCCTGGCAGTGTCAGCACTATTGAGACACTCTACTGCATTTTCAACAAGCAAATTAATAACACTGCATGACAAGACTATGAGTGGGTTGATGAGAGAATTTTGAATCAAAATAAGTTTTGTTTTAGTGTCATATAAACCATTTCTTAAATGTATTCTATGATCTGAGTTGGTTTCTTACTTTGCATCGAAATGATCCAATCATTGTTTTACTATTTTATATAATACCATTACTTATTATCAGTCATATCAAAGCAGGAATTTCGGTTTGTGTCTGGTGAAGCTCATCTTGTTTTGTATAGAACTGAAAAGCATAATTAATGTGATAAATTTCTACATTACTCACTGGTTTGTAAAGATTCTGGAGATGAAAATAAAGCCAAGATGAGCTCTGTAGAAAGAGAGAGACAGTGTCATACCTACACAATGTTTGTTTTGTTCAATTGTCCAATTTTAAATGATGAAAACAACACATAGAAAATTGTTTAAAAAGATCAGCTTTAAATGAGAGGCTAATTAATTTCATTCTAATCAAGTCATTAAATAATTTAACTCAATGCAGGTAATTATCATGCATCAGCATAAAATGAAAGAAAAGACACAGAATACCATTAGAATATAAAACATGTGTATGTGTGCACTTCTGTTTTTATATAGGATTTGTGTTTAAATCTGTCTACAACCATTTGTTGATTCCTTTTTAAAGTCAATGGCATCTATTTATGTGCTTGTAAGAGGAACAGAAGGCCGAGCTGGAAGAACTTGGAATGAAGACAAGTCATTGGTTTAGAGGTAAAGTTCAGAAACATCAGCAAATGACCAGCTCACAATACAAAATCAGAGGTGGTAAAAGTACTCACATTCTGTACTTAAGTAGTAGTACAGCTACTTGTGTGAAAAAATACTCTGTTAAAAGTAGAAGTACTGATTCAACTACTTTACTGAAGTAAACGTAAAACAGTCAAACTTTTAAATTATAATAAAGTAAATAATAAAGTACTTTTTTTTTTGCTATGGATATTGAATACTTATTTAAGCAGGAAAAAACAGAAAAATATCCAAAAATAAAGCCTTTAAAAGTGACTTACTGTGTAGATGATGTGTTTTATTGGGTCATGGTACTCAGTTTAGTGGTTATGGACAGGATATTTAGGAAAAATTCAAACGTCTTAAATAGGAGATTAAAAAACCCAAAAAAACCAAAACATAATTATGAGATTTAAAAAAAAAAAGGAGATAAATAGTTAAATTATGATGTATTAAGTCACAATTTTTGCTTTACGACTTATTTTTCATACCGTCACTTTTGTCTAGTTTCAAAAAGTAATGAGTCTATTCTGAGAATGTAAAGAGTGTAAAGTACAGATATTTATACAAAAATGTAGCGATAAATACTCAAGTAAAGTATAGATATCTAAAAACTGTACTTAAGCACAGTAAAGGAAGTACTTATACTTTCACCTCTGCACAAAATGGAACTGCAATGGAATTTCCTAAAACTCATTATGTAAACTGTTACATTAACCTATTTTTGAGTATAAGTGTATGTAATTACATTCCATAATTGCACATCTCTGTATTTTATTTTATATTAAATTATATAATAATTGACAGACATAATTTCACTTCAGTGTAACCCATATGGCCTATATTTAATTACATTTTAATCAACTGCAATTCATATTTTGCTGGGCAGAAATAAATACAATGCAACGTGAAATGAAATGAAGCTGAATCATTTGCAGAAATATTTGAAAGCTGCAGTGCTTGATAGCAAATAATCCATGATTACATTTTAACATATTGTAATTCATATGGTATGAGAGGATAGAAAACTTGATACAGGTTTTTGTTTAATGTCAGATGTTTCCAGGCAGGTAGGAAGGTTAAATATATGAATGATGGCTTTAATTACAATCACTGATTTTGTCAGATGTGATCCTATTTCTGTATTTGACACAAGTTTTTTGTTGTTAAAAAAACATACAAATATGGGGGTTATCAATTGAGAATATTTCTAACAATTTAGAATTGTTAGAAAAGTTAATACAGTCAGAAGGGCTTCCCCCCACTCCTTTTGAAAATGCTTGTGTTGTTTTTTTTTTTTACTATATGTTTTATTTTTTCCCCCCATTTTTTAATGTTCAAATAAATCAAATAAATAATAAAAAAAATCAAATCAAATTAATCCTTTCTTTTGGACTGAGAGGAAAGAAAAGGAAAATGTCATTTCAGCTTCTGCAGCTTCAAAATGGGAATTATATAAATATGTAATATTATTCTCAAATTAAACAGGTTTTCATTATTAATTGAGTTGAAATTGTAGAAAATGTGTGCTGCAAACATTTAACAATAAACTTTATGGCATTTTATACAAAGGGGTTATTACTGTGTATTGTCAAAAATAGAGAATTTCAATTTGTTAAATAAATTGAATTTCAAAATTACTTGTTTATTCTGTAAACACCTATTCTGATAGAAGTATTTTATATTTAATTTTGGTGCATATTTTAATCATATTTTGCTCATTTGTAGAAACTTCATTACCAAGGAAAGTCATTTTATTGCCTTGGTTTTCACTCTTCACAATACAATGATAAAACATGCAAACAATGTCAACAATAAAATCACACACATGCTGCTCAGACAAATATAGGAAGATGAATAACATCGCAGCGCATGTTTATTGATGAAAAATTCAATTACAAAGTATCAAAAGCAGTTCAGTTTTGATTGTTCCAATTTGATTGCACAAATACACCCAGTTTAAAAAGCTCCTTAATTCAATTACACCCAATATGATAATAAGACGAGTTTGCAGAAATGTGAGAATGTGATCGGGCTGCCTGTGGGAGAGGGAACATCTGCAGGGCTCTGTGCTCAAAGCTTTGTGCCAGAGTAATAAAGGGTGAGAGAGATAACGCCACAGGGAGGATAGTGTGTGGAGAGAGCCATGTGTCAGCGCGTGTGAGCCGTGAATGGAAAAGAGCAGATATGTCTTCATAATATAGTGTTAAAAATCCATTCAGTCTGTCCATTTCTTACTTTTTTTTTATCAGACAACTGGGGCCCTCTCTCTCTCTCTCTCTCTCTTTCTCTCTCTGTCTCTCTCTGTCTCTCTCTGTCTCTCTGTCTCCCTCTCACTTCCTGACATCTACCAGGTGGCGGGGCCGATAAGTAAGATGCTGAGTAGGTGATTTTAGAATATTCTTGTGGATCATTCGATCATTCCTGGAGTCTGAAAAGAGGGAGATTTGTGGGAACCATTTGAATACTAATGTGTAATTTTCACCTTGTAAGATAAAAGATTCAGGGAGACGCGCTCAGAATCTGAAGAGACTGAAGGCAGCGACTAAACATGATTTTGTCATTGAACAAATAATGCAACTCTTCTTCATTTGAGATGAGCAAGGCTGTGAGGAATTGAATTATAGACTTAGACTGCTTTATTGTTCATTAAACTTGAAATAAAATGATAATTTCTCTTTGGTAGTGGCATAAAAACACACAGATAAAAAAAAAGTTAGCTTGGGGGTCCTTGCAGCTATGCTACCAGGACGTGTGGAAAGGGTAACTAGCCCCTCCACCCCGGTGCAGTCTTTCCTGCCGTCAGCCAGACTTCCCTGGCAGCCCTCCAGTCTTTCCTGGATGTCAACTGCTCTTTCTCATTGGTCACTGGCAAGCCAGATTAGCTACTTGTAAGCACAGGTGAGTACACCTGCTAGGTATTGCTGCCTGGCGCACCTCCGATGGTGCCATTTGGGCTGGCTGCAGGGTCGTCAGCCGGGAGCCACCTTTCACTGATGTTTCGCTCCTTTAATCCCGGAACATCTCCGGGTGGTGGAGCAGCGGCAGGGACGTCTCCCTTTCACTCCCTGCAGCCAGCCTTAGGATCCTCTCTTTCCCCACAACTTGTCTTTCCTCCTCAGCCAGAGCCAGAAGCTCCCTTTTTCAGCCTCCTCCGCTAGTTCTTTCAGCGCCTTTCTCTGCTTAGCTCCTGAGATCCCCAAAGACCTCAGCAGCTGCTGTGTAGATGTTCCAGCATAGCCTCTGCATCCCACTTCCACTGGATAGGTGAAAGCCTTCCATCCTGCTTGGGAGCACTCAGCTGCTAGGTCAGCATGCTTTGCCTTCTTTCTCTCAAAAGCAGCCTCCATCCCCTCTTCCCATGGGACCGTCAGTTCCACCATGATGGCTGTCCTCATCGGGATGGACCAGAGAACGATGTCTGGTCTAAGGGAGGTTGAAGTGATTTCTTGAGGGAACTTCAGCTGCCTATCGAGGTCAACTTCCATGTCCCACTTTCCTCCGGGAGACAGGAGGGACCACTGCTTATCGCTGCTGTTTTTGGTTTCTCCCCCTTGCCGGACAAACCGGATCAGCCGCTTTGATGCATTTATGCTGGCCTTGTTTGTTGCAAGCCTGTGAGCCTCCAGGATTTCGGCTAGCTTCCGCAGCACCTGATCGTGGCGCCACCTGAACCGGCCCTGCGTCAATGCCACCTTGCATCCAGATAGGATGTGCTGCAAACTTGGGGTGTTGGCGTTGCAGAGATGGCATGTCTCCTCTGTGCCGTACCAGGTGTGCAATCCCCGGGCATACCTGAATGGGTCACGAAGAAAATTTGCCCTTGCTTTCTCCTTCCGGCCTCTGCGTTTTCTGATCTGTTCAGCCCGCCTCAGGTGGGTGAGCTTGTTTCTGACCTGGTTCCACAGCTCCTTCACGCCCTCTTTCTCCCCTTTCTTGGCTCTCCTCCATGCCTTACGCAACCCTCGTCGCTCCTTCACCAGCTGGAGGATTTCTCTCTCCCGTCTCCCGCTCTGTCTGGGAGTGGTCTTCCTCTGAGGCATCCCTCCAGATCTTTCCTTACTCTCCTCGTAAATGATGTGGCCGAAAAGGTTCAGTTTGGCTGATGTGCTGCCTCTTAGAGTGCTCTGGAGGATGGTATGTAGGCTCTCATCGAAGCTTCTCCATGCATCCTTGTTGTTTGCTTTCGGCCACTTGATCTTTGGCTTCCTCTCTGGCTTCTCCAGGGTTACTGTGGGGTGTTCTCTGCTTAATGTTCTACTTTGGCGCTCCTGTTGTGGGCTGTGCTGCTGCTGTTGTTGCTGACCCTGCTGGGAAGGCTGTTGTTGCCCTTTCTCACCAGATGCAATGGTGGGATCAGTAGCACTGTGGTGCTCAACCTGGCTCTGATCCCTCCTCGTCTGACCTGCTGCCGTAGTGCGAGCTTGCATCTGGCTCCCGCTGCATTTTGCCTTCCCCTGGTGGATCCGCAGGCCCAAGTAGGTTGTTACTTTGGACCACCCACAGCTGCATTCTCTCAGGATCCTTTGTTCATTGGTCGTTGCTGTTCCATTTGTTGCCATGTTATCCGTCCTAATTGGTCCATCTTCCATCCCGCCTCTCGGTGGACCGCCGGGCTGTTTCTTCTTTACTTTGCTTGTAGTTAGCTTGGGGGTCCTTGCAGCTATGCTACCAGGATGTGTGGAAAGGGTAACTAGCCCCTCCACCCCGGTGCAGTCTTTCCTGCCGTCAGCCAGACTTCCCTGGCAGCCCTCCAGTCTTTCCTGGATGTCAACTGCTCTTTCTCAGTGGTCACTGGCAAGCCAGATTAGCTACTTGTAAGCACAGGTGAGTACACCTGCTAGGCATTGCTGCCTGGCGCACCTCCGACGGTGCCATTTGGGCTGGCTGCAGGGTCGTCGAATAAAGAACAATACATAATTATAGGATAAAAACTGTAATTGTAAAACCTATAATTCAGTCTGTTTGGGTGTTCAGAGCAGTTAAAAGATGTTATGACACCGTACTCTTACTATTGGTTTATATCTTACTTTTTAAGTGCTGTGTCCTGTTGTGATAATCCATCTGTTTTAAAGTACAATCAAATCAGAGTTTTAAGGAAGTTCTGCTGCTGTTTATAGTTGTGACCGGAAACATTTTGTTGTCCAATTTGCCCAAAATTGACAATTTAAACAAGCTTGTCCAGTTCACTCTGTGATTTGCTGGAGAAGAAAATGTACAGCCTCTTATTTAACCCATAAGGACCTAGTGTTACCTTTGTGGCAGCTACCAGGTGTTTTTTTTTTTTTTTTTTTTCTGTGTATTTAATGTTCCTTAAATTATTTGTCATGGTTTATCTTCTGTATTTTCCATTGACAATTAGGCACTTTCCTCCATTTAATTTACTGATCATGTAGATGTTCATTAAAGCTCAGAATACAGTTGTGAGTTGTTATAACAGAGAGAGATAAAACAGAAGAAAAAGTGACTATTTCAGTAAATCTATCATTAACTGAACATAAAAACAAACATCTCGATTCATTTTCACTGAACTGGCTTTGACTGGTGGTTCACTGTGGAGCTCTGAAAAATCCAAATGGGTCATATTTGTGGACATTGAAAAGATGACAAACTGTATTTTGTCATCATTATTTACATTTATTGATAGGATTAGTGGATTGACACATATTAAATATTTAAAATCAATTATGATTTTGGTCGCTATGAGTTGTTTGGGTCTTGTAATCTTCATTACAATAAATCATGTAATATGCCCCAATTTCTGATAACATGATCGGATCAAGACATCCCTAATACAGATATTAGGTATCTCCATTCTGTGTTCATATATGATAATGTAGAGGCCGGATGTTGTTTACTACATCATTACAATGACTATGGGTTCTACACACTTTGCAGCACTATATTTGTAATGGAGTCAGCTGATGTCAGTATGACCACTTCCTGATACAATACAGATACAATACATTATTTGACCAATACAATACAGTTTGAACCATTAAAAAAAAAAACAAATAAGCTGTTTATCCCTGCTACCTCAAAATGATAGGTCTAGCTAGACCTTCCTCTACACTGTAAACCCAAATAAGTTATCTTAAGTTGATGAACATACACTTTTCCAGAACTTAAAATTTAGATGCTTATTAAAGTATACTTAAATTAAAATTTATTATACTTATTAACAATAAAATAGTTATTACCTTAGTATTCTAAGGTTCTGTCAGATCTACTGGGAGACTAAGTCAAGGTTCAGTGTCTTTGCCCAAGGACACTTGGACATGTGGACAGACAGAGCCGGGATGTCATTCAGTCAGTCATTGGATGACCCGCTCTACCAACTGAACCACAGCCACCCCTGAAGAAAATTACTGTTTTGTGGATTATAATTTTTTGGTGTGATAGATATTGGTGGTTATTTGGAGTGCTCTGAAAATGTATTCTCAGCATTTAGTGATTTAATTCCACTAAGTTGTACCTCATATGTTTTTAAGTTATGTTCACTTATATCCTGAATGCGATTTGCTGGGGGGGATGGGGGGGGGTTCCACTCCTGGTTTTGGACATCACCATAGGGTCCTGTGGTCTACAAGTCTTTCTGATGGTGTGAACACAACATGTCTGAAAGACGAACCTCACATGCAGTGAAGTCTGGGCAGAGGGGGGGCTGTAAAGCTTGCAGACGGACCCACAAGCCACCTTCCCACTGACCATTCCTGGCCCACTTTGAGCTGGTTGCAGTGCACCACTTAAGAGGAAATGTGCCCGGTGGAGGCAAAAGCCAGACCAGGGGGGAGGTCCAGGGTCATAATGAGGGCCATAACATCCGTTGCAAACTTTTTTCTGTGAACCCCCCCCCCCCCTCTGTTTTTTTGATAAATCGCACCCTGCTTATATCCACAATAGTTCCCCTTAATAAAAAATAATAGCTGGAAGTACTTAAAAAGAAGAACATGTTACAGCAACTTAATACATTTGAGTTAGTTTAGTTATTGAGTATATTTAATTTGGGTTTCCTCTGTGAACTAGCACAGCTCTGGCTATGCAAGACTAGCTGCTGGAGAGTTTATCAACTGAGACAAATTACCTTGTGGTACTGCACAGCAACATCCCAGGCCTTCTACAGGGCAGACAGAGGAGGACATGCACAAGGGGGGGGGGGGGGGGGTGCTGGGCAGTCTTGCTTCAGAAAACACTCAGGGATGCCAGCAAAGTAGATCAAGTGAAGAGATCAATATGGCACAATTATTGTACTCTAACTGTAATTGATGAACACGTGGCTTGAGAAGACTTCCTCTTGACTAAACCTTACAAGCCAATTTCGGTCCAATCGAAGCAGCTCAATATGGCCGATTAACACAAAGTGCTTTTATTTAGTTGCGATAAGGCTTGCTATTGGTAGGACGTTTGTGTCTTTATATTTAGAGCCTTTGGAAGTAGCACACACCAGAGGATCACTTTAAAGTCCTTGAGTTCTACCATAGCTCCTTCTTTTCTATTTACAATACAACATATTCATCTCTTTCAGATTAACATTAGACTCTGCTGCCGTGTATAATCCCTGAAATACCAGCTCCCTGGACTCAATTTCTTTTCATGCTTCCACTGCAGAAAACGTAACGCAGACATAAAAATAGTCTTCAAATTATTGAGCTCTGACTCCGGCTGGGACTTTAATTAAAGCCGTTTGATGTTTGCTCTTGAGCATTGGAGTCTCTGTGTGGTTTTCTCTGATGTAAGAACAGGACGAGTGACCATAAAGGTGATGTGTAATGCTGTGGATGTGTTAGGGTACCTAACTACCTCACTACGGGGATTTCACAGCCTCCCTGCGGTAGCTATAAATCCACCCTGTGATTGGAAAGAGAGGAGGTAATGAGGGGGCCTGGTGCTCTATGCAGCCACACACATACATCCTAATGCACATACACACATTTCTCCGTAAATAACACCGCCGCTGACCCTGAGAGCAGTCTGATCATGTCACTGTGCCACAATCACCTTCCTCCAGTAAATCTATCTAATTAACTCTGCGGCTGAAACCAAAGAGTCACTTGTCCAGTCAATCTGTGGTTCGTGCAACATAATAGTTTCTGACAGGACAGAAAATTAACCAAACAAAATGTTCCAGGCTTTTTACTTGGTACTCTTGGTTTTCTCTAAACTATTAATTGTTGTTTTGAAAAGTATTGGACAGTTTGAATTTATGGTCATAGAAAACAATTTTATCCAAGGCAGACAATGGCTTTTAACTTCAGAAAGCAAGGTCTGAATGTTCCCTGGCAGCATGTCACTTAACTGGATGTACTTCAGTGCTGTGCATAACGCCGCTCTGCTTGTTTTTCAGGCCATCCATTATTGATGTTACAGGGAGATTGAGTGGAAAATGGGAAAAACAGCTCGACATAATGATAAGTGGATTAGCAAATTGCCTCCATGGCCTTTCACAGGCCTGAAAAGTGGCTTTCTTGCTCTTTACTTTTGACTTCTACCGAACTAAACTCAACCTCTGCTAACCTTTGGTGTGTAGCATCTAAGTAATTGAATGAGAACCTGAATCTGAATCTGGATAGAGTTAATTGGCTGTTTCCATATAATCTGAAAGCTTCTGATAATTACTTAGAGACAACAAAAGCCGCTACATCACCGTCTAATTATGGGCGAGCACTTGGCATTCTCGACACACAGCATCCTCCTCAGTGGGTTTTTGCTCAGTGTCTGAGCGCACGTCTGTGTATCATGTGAACATTTGTTACCTGTGTTTCAGCCTCATTACATTCTTAACAATACACTTTGATTGCAACAGGAAAAACATTCTTTTAACATGCACCAGATATTTTAAATCATTACTCAAAATTCTAATTAGCCAGCAATTACAGAGTGTCAGCAAAAACTGTAAACTGGCATTTGATGGATTAAGAAAAATAAACCTCTGCTTGTATCAGCCATTAGGAATAACAGGTTAGTTGAAGGGCAGGATTAATTTATACATGCTAATCTATTTATTCAAGAGTTTTAAACAAAATAATTGTGGACATAAAAGACGCATTTGGCTATTACAGCATTTGACAGTTATTAATCTCATCTAACATTGGTTGGGAGAGATTATTGTAATCACTGTGTGTGTGTGTGTGTGTGTGTGTGCGTGTGTGAGCCGATAAAAGCAAGTGTTTTCTAATTCTCAGTGACCGACTTCAACGAGTTAATGAGGCTCAGTAAGATTTTTTTTAGTGCATTTCGTCACCCCTAGTCTACAGGGCCGTACAGAGACCTTTGGTGGGCCAGGGGCTCAATTTTTTTATTTTTTTTAAAAAGGGCACGTAAAAGTAAATTTTCAAACAAGTGAACAAGTGAAACTACATTTCAATAACAACTCAATAATGTCTGTGTGTATACATGTGTGTGTGTGTGTGATGTCTCTCTCTTGATGGTGCATATTGGTCTTCAAAGCAGCAGTTTTTGGCTAGCCATGTTCTTAAGAATGTCTACGCACACACTTTGGAAGGGTTCACTGAACATGTGACTCATGAATTGTGGCCACAAGGTATTTACTAGGGCTGTGACAATATGCTTCTATGCCGATTCAATTCTTTTACGATTTTTAGTTGCGGATTCGATTTAAACTGCGATTCTTATATATTCCCAATTTTTTTGATTTTTCATGCATTTTTTTCCCCCAGTGTGGTCATTGAAACATTATTATAGTACGTATTTGTTATTTATCATGAGCCCAAAGAAAGTGATTCCCAGTGCGAATGAAAAGAAGGAGCAGGCTACATAGATAGATAGATAGATAGATAGATAGAAGTGAAACAGGAGATGATGAAAAAAACAAAAGGAGGAGGAGGCAGCCATTATTCCATCAGCACCAATAAAAGACATGCTGGACAAATTTCATCAAATTTCCGAATTCGTAGAAAAAAAAAAAACATCCCGAAAAAACGTTCACGAGTCATGCTATTGGCCACTTTAACGACATATGCCTTGCGTATTTTAGGAAGATTATGAAAAGTCATCAAAAGGCAATCATCTTTGGATCGATATTTCACTAAACATCTGTCAACAAACATTGCTGAATGTGAAAGTGACAATTAAAACAACCATAATGGTATGGAAATGATTTGCATGTCTGGTTCATTTTAATGGTTTAATGTTTAATGTTCAGTCAGTGAAGACACATTTCTCCACTGAGATAAATTACAGATAAAATCTAAATAATCTTTTACTTTTAATACATATTTCATACAAAATGTGGATACTTTTATCATTTTTAAAGAGTTTAGGGGGTAGTATTGGGGGCCTTGTAACAAATCAGGCCTTTTACATGTAAAATGTGACTCTATTTACGAACAATTCACTATACGAAACCACTTCTGCGACAAATTAATTTTGGTATTACAGTGAGTAAGAACTATCTATTTTGCTTGGTATTAAAGCTGTATGTAGAATAGAATCATCTGTCAGTGATGGAGAAAACGGTATCTTACTCCAATTACAATAGTCTGACAATTGAAAGACATGCATTTTAAAAGGTGAATGGTTTGAAACTGCCCATAGATGTGAATGTGAGGGTGAATGGCTATTCATCTGTTTAAGTCAGCCCTGTGATGAGCTGATGATAGATCCAGGGTGTACTCTGCCTTCACCCACTGGTAGGTCTTGAGGATTAAATGGGTTGGAAAATGAATGAACGAACCATCCTGATACTATTTAATGTAGAGGTGTCAAAGATGCCTGGGGGCCAAATCTGGCTCAACAAAGGTTTTAATTCAGCCTGCGGTATGAAAGTGCAAAAATGACACTGAAGATTCGAACAGTCAAGGTTGTCAAAATCCAGAGCATTGTAATCTCAAGTGAAAAAAATTTAAATAAAATAACATAATAACCTGTAAAAATGGCAACTCCAAATGTTTTTGAGAATAAAATATAAGTGAAAAAATAACATGACACTATTTAGAGTTACAAACTACTTTCACAATAAAATGCAAATAATTACAGAAATACAAACTGTAATGTGTAATATGTAATTTTACCAATATTCTGCCTGTTACTAAATATTTTGTGCATATGTAAGTAATTAAGTAATTTTTTTGTATTATTTATAGAGAACCTTTCACAGACAAGGGGTCACAAAGTGCTTTACTGTGCAAAACAATCAAAAACACTTTATAATACAGTAAATTATGATAAAATACAGTTAAAATGCAATAAATATATCAAGTGCAGTCGGTTTGTAGCAGCCCTGAGTCACTTTGAGTTTAAAATGTTGTTGAAACAATGTCTTAAGATTGGTAGATCCACTGTGATCTATAAGTTGTTGTTGTAGATATTGTTCTTATTTTAGTTCCAACCTCCAAAACTGTAACAGTATTCTTTCTGTTACCAGATGTTTGTGTAACACTATGGGCAATGTATATGTATAAAAAAATTATAAGTTGAGGCTAAATGTGGCCCCTCAAATAAAATTTGTTTAACAGCCCTGGTTATTATATTAATAATTGGGGAAAAATAGCATCCCTGAATGTACAATGCTGATGATTAGAATAACTGTTTTACCTGTTAATAAGCCTAAGGATGAAAATTCACCAGATCCTACATTTTAATATTCTGAAAGCAGTAGACTTAAAACAAAAACTTGTTCCAATTAAAGTTCTACCAATAGACTAATTTGCTGTATTTAATTTGATTAATCTTTTTTCTTCTCTACAGCTTGAACTGTAAACATGCTAAAAGATAAATTATCTTATGTTATATATTATTGTATATATTACAGTTGTAGACGTTGGTAAGTTTTGTGTTGTTAATGATTAAAAAATCTATTAATGCATACACTTACACATTCAAGTGTCTAAGAACACCTGAGAATTTTAACCTCTTGGAAAAATGTCTTGTTTTCCACAGTGACATGAAATAGTATCAGGTTCATCAATATTTATGGGATTTGGACCCAGAGGAGACAGCTGCAGAGGGAAGGTGTTTATTTTACATTATGTATTCAGTTTTTCCCAGCAATTTCAGTTTCTACAGCTTTAATATATACTCCAATTATATTGTTTTGAATGCCAATTATTTCCTGTAGGCTACATATATCCAATAAAACCATCAAAGCAATTGACTTTATCAGCTTGAAAGATACATTTACTCTACGCACTGAAAGACACCCAACAAAACCCCAGGCCCTATATGCTAAAGTTATCTTATAATTATATTTTCAGAGCCACCGAGGCTGTCACCTTACAGGGAAATAATTTATTGTGCATTAATATAAATGCTAATTAACAACTACAATGTGTTTCATCACTGATGGTCCACAGTAGTCCCAAAAAATAAATAAAAGAGACACTTATAGACTAAACAGGCTCTATGAGAAAAGAACAAGGACAGCTTTGGCAGAGAATTCAGTCTTGAAACAATTCAGCGGTTATTGGGACCAGTCTGTTTATGTTGCCAGACAACTAACAACTGCATGTCACCGTCACACACAAGAGTTTCAGCATATGCTGCTGTCAGATGCATATACAGTACATCAGTGTGGCAGTGGATTCATCATTTGGTGTATTTCAGTCCTACTGAAGAAATGTTGTGTGAATGTGACTCCAATAAAGATCTTCATTACAAAGGCATTTGATTCAGAAATGACCAAGATGCATTTTCTGAACCATCAAGTCCTCATGAGGGTGGTGGTGGTCTACCTTGGTGATAAGATAAGATAAGATAAGATAAGATAAGATAAGATAAGATAAGATAAGATAAGATAAGATAAGATAAGATAAGATAAGATAAGATAAGATAAGATAAGATAAGATAAGATACGGTAAAGTAAGGTAAGGTAAGGTAAGGTAAGGTAAGGTAAGGTAAGGTAAGATAAGATAAGATAAGATAAGATAAGATAAGATAAGATAAGATAAGATAAGATAAGATAAGATAAGATAAGATAAGATAAGATAAGATAAGATAAGATAAGATAAGATAAGATAAGATAAGATACGGTAAAGTAAGGTAAGGTAAGGTAAGGTAAGGTAAGGTAAGGTAAGGTAAGGTAAGGTAAGGTAAGGTAAGATAAGATAAGATAAGATAAGATAAGATAAGATAAGATAAGATAAGATAAGATAAGATAAGATAAGATAAGATAAGATAAGATAAGATAAGATAAGATAAGATACGGTAAAGTAAGGTAAGGTAAGGTAAGGTAAGGTAAGGTAAGGTAAGGTAAGGTAAGGTAAGGTAAGGTAAGGTAAGGTAAGGTAAGATAAGATAAGATAAGATAAGATAAGATAAGATAAGATAAGATAAGATAAGATACGGTAAAGTAAGGTAAGGTAAGGTAAGGTAAGGTAAGATAAGGTAAGGTAAGGTAAGGTAAGGTAAGGTAAGGTAAGGTAAGGTAAGGTAAGGTAAGATAAGGTAAGGTAAGGTAAGGTAAGGTAAGGTAAGGTAAGGTAAGGTAAGGTAAGATAAGGTAAGGTAAGGTAATGTAAGATAAGGTAAGATAACACAAGACAAGATAAGATAAAACTTCATTAATCCCATAGGAAATTGATTTGCCAGATCGCTTGAAACATTACAGTAAATATAGACAATAGAGCATCAAAAGAAATAGTGTCTAAGTGTCTAGAAAAATAAGTGTCATTAAAATAACTGTGTGTACATATTGCACCTGGCATGGAGCTTAAAGTGGCCTATGGTATCGAGGTATAATAATAATAATAATAATAATAATAATAATAATAATAATAATAATAATAATAATAATAATAATAATAATAATAATAATAATAATAATAATAATAATAATAATAATAATAATAATAATAATAATAATTTAACATGATGTTGAAGGCACAGCGCATCTCATGGATGACATACTTTATAAGACAAACAACCAGTTATTAAAATTGAGAAGTAGTACTTTTTTACTTTTACTTTAGTAAAGGAATTGAATGAGTACTTCTACTTTTACCAGAGTATTTTTCCACATAAGTAGCTGTACTTCTACTTAAGTACAGAATGTGAGTACTTGGACCACCTCTTTTCATACACCCCACTCTTTATCTTCTTTGACCTTCACTACACTGTATCTGGTTTTAACACATGACTGTGGTGAAAGTAATGACTGGTGGGTTTTTTTTTTTTTTTACTAACAACAGTTGTAGGAAACCAACTGGTCCAAGGTGATGGAACATTATTGCATTAAAAAAGCCACTTTATTTGGTACCCTTCTGAATTCTATTTCAGTCCACTTTGAATCCAATGCGAAGTTTAGAAAATCACTGATAATTATCTTTATCTCTAAAAACACCAATGCATTTCCCCCCTCTAGCATTCATTCTGGTCTCATCCATTTTATTTGGACACTCTAAAAATTGATCTGGTGTTCCATCTGTGAAATTTTACTCCAATTAAAAGTGACTTTTATTCCTTGGCATTTAACCCAATATGAAATATTGTGTGGTGTTGGCACTGTGTTTTACTGTCTGTCTTTTTGTTTTTTTTTCCTATGTTTTTGATGTTTTAGAATGTGCTATATGAATAAAGTGAATAGGATTAATATGGTTTCATGTCTAGTGGAAGAAGGTTTAGTGACTGCACTGTCAGGCTTTGATTGACAAGACTTATGACAGCTTGCTTGGCTGACAAGTTTTTATTTTCTTTAATAAAATACACATTTTTTCTGACTTCTTGACAGTGATTGTGGTTAATACTAGCACTAGCAAGACATAGTATGACTTTGTTGTAAAATCCTTGTTCAAATGTATGGTTTTACTGAGTTTGTAAGGTAGTATTTAGCAGTAGTTCATGTCTGACCTTTGAAGCTCCTATCTATAGTTCTGTTGTTTTTGTCTAAATATGGACACTTCTAACACCTAAAAGCCAACATGGTGTTCCATAAACCCCATACTGCTGGGTTCAAAACAGCAATTCAGAAATCAATCAATCCATCTTTGAAGCCAGTAGTGACCATATTTGGACAAAAAAGTGGAGTTGGTTAATTGTCATAGAGTGATAGGTAAGTTCCTGTTGATGCTTTCTGAACTTCCTGAATATATGAGTCACAAAATTATTTGATGCTCACTTATAAACCATAACTAGAGTAAGTCATATTAGAGAAAAATGGTGTATTTAATGACATTACAGTCATTTCAGTCCAGTCACAACATTCATGCCAAAAACGCATTTAAACATTCCCAGTGTGAGGGTTGAAAGAAAGTGAATGAGATCAGAATACTCTCTTTAAACTATCATTAATCTTGCCCATCATTGTTTGGGGGAGATTATTGTAATCATAGTGTGTATCTGTGTGTGTGTCCGCAGAGACATATCATGCTATAACTCAATTAATACTTGAGATATCACCAAGAAATTATGTGGGCATATATATATATATATAGCTATTGTGTTTCATTTGAGTAAAGGTCAAAGGTCAAGGTCACAATTAACTAAAAAGTTACAATCACATTACTGGTCATAACTCAAGAACGGAGGGTCACAAAACTTTCAGATTGGTACCAAATGATGCGGAACGAAGATTTCCACAATTCTCATACTTGGTTTTATTGCCTATGACCAATAGTTTTGGAGATCTCTGGAGGTCAAAGGTGACATGTCGGAAAATTAACTTGTGTAACACTGTTTGTGTGTGGTCAAGCCTAGACATATCACGCAATAACTTAATCAATACTGGATATATTATCATAATATTACACACACTGACACATATATACATATAATAAAATTATCAATATTGCAAAAGGTCAAAGGTCAAGGTCACATTTAGCAGAAAGGCCAAAATCACATTATTGGCTCTAATTGAAGAACAGGTCGTCATAGAAACTTGAGATTGGCACAAAATAGTGGCAAGATTAGGCTTTAATGTAAGTGTTTTATTGGCACATCTTTTTTTTCAACGTTATATCTGATTGCAGACAAAGTCATTCTAAAAGTGAAGAATATTTGCTTCTGTCTTTATCTCCTCCTGTGTTTCCTCTATCATTTTCTGTCAAGTCTCTCCATGCCTGTGGCATCAGCCTTTTATTAAGGGATGTAATATCCACCATACCATAAGGCCAATATTCCTCAGGGTCTCTGTCTCCCTTTTTGCACACATACACTCACACTCACAGCAAGGCAGGAGCTCCATCTTAAAGAAATGAGGGGAGCTGGGGAGCAATTAGATTCAGCTGGAGACTTTTTAATGTGAAATCCTCTCCATTGCAGTGCTGCATTCCTCTGGAGGAATGTCAAAGTCAAATATAGGATCTTTGATCGTTTACAGCCATATGGCATAGTCAAGCATGAACCAACATGCTGTGTGCTCTGGCACTATCTGCAAGGTCAAATAACACTAAACTTCTTCAACTGGTATAAACACAGATCCAACAAAAAAGTCAAAAATAAGTTTCAACCCCCGGGTTGTTTCCAAATGAACTTTGTTGAGGTATTCCAGTAGTAGATTTTTTCACCGTATGATTAATCTGTGGGGGATATGGATGAGATGGAGAAACCCTGAGCCAGAGTTGGCTGAGGTTGTGGAAATGGATTTTGTCTCACTTCCAGCACAAGAAATAGGTAGTGCCAAAAGCTTTACTCATCTTTGAGAAAGTCAATTCTGATGTAAGCTTTGAGAGCAAGGAGTGAGTGAGCAGCACAGTTGACATGGGTGGGGTGGGGCCAGACGGATTGTGTAATTAGGACCAGAGAGGTTCAGCAATTAAGGTCAACATAATTTCCTGAATGAATCTGTCTATGGGCAGCTAAAGAGGAAAGGCACATCAATTGTGAAGATGAGATAGAGAAGGAGGAGAGCATGGACAGTTATTGACACATTACACATTACAGCTGTTGACTGTATAGAGTTGGACATAGTGAAATCTTTGCAGATTTGAAACTAAAACATTCCCATCTCCCTCTGGTGGTTGGATGTAGTATAGGCTGTAAACCAAGTCTCATTGTACATATTCAGTAATGTTTCCAATATGTGATGTCAGATGTTCTGTGTTGATTCAATTGGTTTGCATCACAAATCAATGTGACACGGTTGAGAGGCACTCCAGTGGCCTGTGTGTGCAGTGCCCAATCATCTGGACTGAACAGACTCAGTCAGTAAGAAATCTTCTGAAGAAATCTCAGAAAACTTCATTCCACATCGTTTGGTACCACTCTGAAAGTTCTGAGTTTTGACCTTTTAGTTAATTGTGACATTGACCTTTGACCTTTACTCAAATGGATCATTGCATCTGATGTGCATTAGCTATATGTATATGCCCATTTAATTTCATGGTGATATATCAAGTATTCATTGAGTTATAACATGATATGTCTCTGCGGACACACACACACAGACACACATACAGTGATTACAATAATCTCTCCCAATCAATGTAGGGAGAGGTTAATGACTTCTGGCATGCAAATGGTTGAACATTGCTAAATACAAATCAAAGACTTTTGATAAAAAAAAATACTAGTTTCTGACACCAGCATGAAACAAACTCCAACACAAAGCTGTAATAATCTCAAATATTACACATTTAAGATTTATAAAAAGTGGTAAAATTATTTGAAAAAACAAAACAAAACAAAACAAAACAAAACAAAACAAAACAAAACAAAACAAAACAAAACAAAACAAAACAAAACAAAACAAAACAAAAAAGCCTACTATTGTGATGGAAAATGGCTGAATACACCACTTAATAACAAAGAAAAAGTTGTAAATATAAAGCAGCCTGCACCAAAAGTGGTTGATTTATCTTGTTTGGTGGAGTGCTGTTGCACTCCCCTCTGTCAGCACTCGACCTATCATGCACTCATAATGTATCTCTGTAGTACTTGGCCAATTTTCAAACATTTTTAAAACACTTCAATATGATGCTGGTGGAGTGAAAATGATAACGCAGTGGGAATTATGCAGAGGATCACAGCTAAGACAGGTTTTTAATGTGGCCTCAGCACATGCACCTCACACTGGGGACACACAACAATTGACAACACAACTGACAAAATTACAAAAAAAAAAACATGTGCACAAGGTCTCAACAGGGCCTGTGATAACAAATTAGATTACTAATTAACTTTGCACAGTATGCAAGTTTCCAAGTGTTTCTGGCAAGTAACCTCAAGCTAAGCAGTGGAAAATGTGTCCTGTTTTCATATTCTGCCTACATTACTTTACCTTTTCATGTTCTATAGTCACTTGACTCCAGTATAATTGTACCTGCTGCAAATTATGCATAGAGATGGGTGCACCTTTTAACTGGGCTGTTTCATTCTTAAGTTCTTAAATTCTTTCAAGTAGTCACTGACTGAAACTCTCCACAGGGCGGTCTGCTCTCCTGGTTCCTCAAGTATACTTGTCTTTATTTGACGCTCGCTTAGAAGAGCAGCATTTAACTTTTTTGCTTCAAGAAAGTGATCATTTCATTAATCATCATTGTTACACCCCATGGGCTAGGGGAACCAGGGCATACCATAAAAAGGCCCCCCTACTTCTTCCAGCCTCAAAAAATAAATAATGCAACTAAAGTAAATCCAATTCAATAATTTTATTTCTTAATAACAAAAAGTGTCAGGGAGGGTGAGGCCAAAACAACAAACAAAAAGTTTAACTCTTGAACAGAAAACTCTTATCTAAATAAACAAAAGCACAATTGCTAAACTTCCTAACAAAAAACAGGAGAAAACTGTAAAAACAAAAATGGCTTCCCTCCCCTACAAAATTGGTCTCTTACCATATATCAATATTACAAAAGTTACAATATTACACATTTCAATCGAAGCGACACAAGGTCCGCACACACTGGATGGAGAAGGAGTGAGAGAGTGGATATCATTATCTTCTTCCTTTTATCAGCAGCAGCAGCCAATCACCATCAGCCACCTGGACACAGGAAATGGAGGCACACACACACACACACACATACAGAACTCCACCCTGTGACCAGGAGGATACATCACATCTTACAAAACAATAAAATGACTGAGGGTCATAACAATCATATTCAACCACTAGTAATAATGGATTACATTTCTATAGCATTTTTCAAGTTACCCAAAGCACTTTACATTATTAATTTCACCCAACATTGGTTGGGAGAGATTATTGTAATCACTCTGCGTGTGTGTGTGTGTCTGTCTGTGTATATGTGTATGTCCCCGCAGAGACATATGCTATAACTCAATGAATACTTGAGATATCACTATAAAATTACATATAGCTAATGCACTTCAGATGCAATGATCCATCTGAGTTAGTTTATATTATTATTGGTTATAACTCAAGAACTGAGGGTCACAGAACTTTCAGATTGGTACCAAACAATGTACAATGAAGATTTCTACAATTGGTGTCATCACTTACAACCAATAGTTTTTTGAGATCTCTGGAGGTCAAAGGTGACATGTGGCAAAATGAACTTGTATAACACTGTTTGTGTGTCAAGCATAGACATATCACACTATAACTTAATCAATACTGGATATATTATTATTATATTACACACACTGATGCATATATACATATAACAAAATTAGCAATATTGAAAAAGGTCAAAAGTTAAGGTCGCAGTTAGCAGAAAGGTCAAAATCACATTATTGGCTGTAATTCAAGAACAGGTTGTCATAGAAACTTGAGATTAGCACAAAATAGGGTCAAGATTAGGCATTCTCTGAATACTTGTTTTTCCGTTATTCATTCGCTCTCACTTTCTCACTCTGTTGGAGGTTAACTACTTCTGATGGAAGCGTGGGTGCCCCTCTGACCACCACCAGAGATTCATATACATTCATATACTAGTGTGAGTGGTACAAGAGACAAAGCAGGTGAAGTATTTTGCACAAGGATACAACAGACTGACAAGGACAGAGTGGGATTCAAACCTCTAACCCTTTGGTTATTGGACAACACGCTTTACCTCCTGAAGCATGGCTCCCCATAGTATTAAACAAGGACAGGATCATTCAGAGGAGACAACTAATACAACAAACAAACAAACAAAAGTTCAAATAGATAGAACATATGTATTGTTCTAAGCAAATACCAAAAAGTGTGGGTATTTTTCACTATTGTGTATTTCTAAAAGTGACACGGATAGGTTTCCTGCTGCCTAACAGCATGTATTGACTTCAGCAATGTATTCTCTAGATGCCCTGTGAAAAAACCAGAGCAATAGCAAGATCAATTGTCCTTCTACTCCTGTGCCTGATTGGAAAGAAGTAGAAAAAAATCTTTGTACTTCCCCATGTCAGAAAAAGTGCCTCCGTGGGCATTAGCACAGTGAAGCCAAGTTTGCCTCACTGGAACATAAGCTTCATCAAACAAGACAAAAAGTAAAGCAAATACAATGAAATGATTTCACAGAAACAGTCCCACATGGAATTACTTGTGCCATGTTTCATGTCAGATTTATTCCCTCTGTATGAAGACGCAATACAAAAATAAACGGCTCGTCAAGATGGAATTGCAATGCAAACAATAGAAATATGAAAGAAAGCTGTGATTGTCAGTACAAAGAACAGTTTGTAACAGAAATGAAAGAACAACTTGAAAGTAATGACAGGGATCCATGTGAAATGTGCACACTTTGGAAATCACTTCAAGACACTCCTCAACTTGGCTTTCTTATCTTTATTTGTTACTCTCAAAACATTTAAAGAAACCTCCTCAATGGGCGTCAACTTCATTATGTATATTTGTATTAAGTGTTATTCTTATGTCATAAAATAAAGATAAAGGCAAATATTCCAACTCTTAGTTAATGTTTTTATTCTCTCTCTGTGTTTTGAAACTATTTTTAGTAGCACTGTGATTACTGAAAATCAGAGGTGGTAAAATTACTCCCATTTTGTACTTAAGAAGAAGTACAGGTACGTGTGTGAAAAAATAATCTAGTAATAGTATGAGTACTGATTCAACTCCTTTACTGAAGTAAAAGTAAAAAAAAAAAACAATTTTTTTTCGCTATGGATGAAATAATACTTATTTAAGCAGGAAAAAAACAGAAAAATGTAAAAAAAATAATAACATAAAGCCTTTAGACGTGAGTTACTGTGTAGATTATGTGTTTTATTGGTAGTCAGTTTTGTAGGTAATATGAAAAAATCAAGTCATAAATAGGAGAAAACAAAGCATAATTATAAAATTTAAAAAAAAAATCTAAATCTTGAGATAAAAAGTCAAAATTATCAGAAAAAATTACAAATTATGAGATAAGACCTGATAATTATGAGAGAAAAAGTCCAAATTATAATAAGTCACAATTTCTGATATATCTTTTGTATATTTTGCGTGGCATTTGATTTTAATAATAATTAAAAATCAAATAATTTAAAATAATAATTAACTGATAATTACACAAAAAGTGTGTCGTTTTCAAGTGCCAGTCATACTTTGATAATTGGGAGATTTTCAGTCCCTCTAGGAAATACAGAGGACAGCTTGGCACTCTGGTGGGTTTTTACCCATAAAACCAATTATCAAACTGCCCATAAACACTTGATGATTTACTGATTTTTCATGCTTAAACTTAGTATAATTATCTTCATGGCAAAAAAAACACCTGTTTTACTTTTTACTTTTGTACTTTATTACAGTTGAGAAGCTGCACTTTTTACTTTTACAAGAGTATTTTTTCACACAAGTTGCTGTACTTCTACTGAGGTATAGAATATCAGTACTTTGACCACCTCTGATGTAAGCAACAGGTCATTAGTTGTTTTTTCCTATCCAATAGAGCACCTCTAATTATTGTTACTTATTTTGAGTCCAGGTAGCGCTCCTTAAGCAAACTTTTTTTTAGGACATTAGAATAGTTGAAGTTAAGTCCAAGCAAAGAATAGACTCTAACACAAACTTCACAGCTCATCATCACATACATGTCTGACAAACGGACCCTGTCTTTCAAATTAACTGTAAAGATTTGAGTATTAATATTGAGAACACTCTGAAAACTTGTACCACTTTAGCATCTACTTCTCATTTGATTCCTTTTCCCTTTAAATACATAGAGTTTGTGTTCATCCAGTCATATAACCAAGGCCTGCACTGGTGCATTTTTAAATTTGCTGACATTGTGTATTTTGAAGCACGAAGAAGATAAAGGTATTAGAAAAATACTCTTCACAGTCTCTTTACTCTGTGGGGATTTAAACTAAATTTACTATTTTCTGTACCTGCCTTGGAGCTATAGTACCCCCCCCCATAAGTAAAGAGAAGGGTAGAGAGGAAGATAAGATAGATGAGAGAGAGTCCCATCGTAGTCCAACCTAAACAACAAGAGTTCAGGCTTTTTTTTTTTTTTTTTCATCACGGTTGCTCTTGTTTTTGTGCAGTACATGGAATTGTGGTCGTCCTTCTGTCGTGCCTTGTTCCGTGGCAGTTTTAGTGAGATTGTCAGACTCATAGTGCACAGCTTTGGCCCAGATAAACCAATGCAGGAAAAGGTCTCACCTCCAGTTAGTCTCAGCAGGGCAGAGTCTAGTAGTTTGGTGACAGAACGACTACCGCTGCTGCGCCTGTAGAATTGTTCATTGTGTCAGTGATTTTGTTGTGTGTGCACATTGAGTCTGCTACTGATACATACACACAGGGTGCAATTTGTTGGGAAAAGAAAGGTGAGGGGGAGGGTGTCAGGTCAACCCCCCTTTAGTTTTTAAATCCCTACTTCTACTTGATGAATTTCTTCCTCACATTGAAGTAACAGGTAGTTTGTGATTGAGGTTTATTACAACTATATCCTAAATTACTGACATTAACACTCACCAACTGCTGCCAAACAGTCTTGGAATTCTCCAATATCTCCATCGGAGGTGGAAAAGGTACTGAAAAAAAATGTAATTGGGTAAAAGTATCTTTACTTTGTTTAAATTCTACTCAGAGTAAACGTCAAAGTACACATCTAAAAGTGTACTCGAGTAAAAGTACAAAATTACTTCATTTAAAATGTAACTTGAGTACAAGTTACTTCATTACTTTTATTTATTTAATGCAAAAAAACAGGACGAGTCATGAATAAAGTACAGCACAAAGTTGTTCTTGAGGTGTATTAAATTAAAGTGCGTATCCACAAAACAACTGAACACATGGAAAACAAGGACAGTCGCAATCTGAACTGTATGGTACAAACTTTTTTCAGTCCCATTGTCCAGCCGACAACATTATAAGAATAAAGACACTGCTGATGTTTTAAGCAGTTCCAAGTGATTCTATAACATGTCATGTAAACAGACACTGATGAGTGGAGGTGTCTCTGCATCATAGTGTTATCACCGTGTAACCCACCATTTTTATAAAAATAGATTCAGAGTTACAGAAAACAGACGTTAAATTCAGTCTGCAACACAGTGATAACATTCTACAAAACTACACCATGGACAGTCATGGAGGTTGACACATTTCTATCATTGATGTCTGATGAAAGAAATCAGCACAAGCCTGATGGCACCTCATGATGACATTCAGGTATGATAGTATCTGTGATGGAAACACAAGGAATAGTATGTGATCCTTGAGCTGACTGAGTACAATCAAGTAGAGCCAATACCATGTAGTGGAAACACGGCTTTAGATTAAAACATCGCCATAACCACAACGGTCCTAAACAATAGACTGTATATAAAAATGGATGCTCTGACACATCTAAGACATACTGAACCTTCACCTGTTGGTGTCCAGTGCCCCATGAGCCTCCAGAGGACTACGTAGTTAAATGAATGAATAAAGAAATTAATGAATATGTTCATTAACTTACAGTCATTTCCTCAAGATTAAAACCAATATATAGGCTTTGTTTTGGCACGTGTTGTACTTGCATGATGTTAGAATAGGTAGCTGGTAGTGCACCACTGCAACTGTATGTAATACAACCTGGGTGCGATTTGCTGGGGAGGATGGGGGGGTTCACGCATGCCGGCCACCACTTTCATTACAATGTGGGGTTTCTGGGAGACCCTCTGGCTCGCATGTGCTTCTGTGTTTCAAGATGGGTATGGTGGGTTGCCGACATCGCAGCTGACTCCTGGTGCCTGTTGTATGTGGGCCAGTCCCCACCCTCGCGACACGATGCAGTTGGCGTGTGGGGGTAAAAGGGGTCCCGTCCCATTCCAAGGCATTGCGTCCGAGTGAGAGAAGGCGTAGTGACTCTGGGAAGTGGTGAAGTCCAGGCAGAGGGTGCTGTAAAGCTCGCCACTGGAGCTGCCAGCCACCTTTGTCCTTGGACCCTTCCTGGACAACCCGGAGGTGGTCGTGTTGCACCGCCACAGAGGAAATGCGCCCTTCGGGTACTTGTTGACTATCGTTCTGGTGTCAGTATTTAGCCTCAGATCTAGTTTGCCACCCAAGTCTGAGAAGACCGAACAGTGGACACGACTACAACCGAGCACGTGGTCTTCCATATGTCACGTTTCCAACGGTTAGTAATATGTTTACAATTGGTCATAACATCGAACTCAAGCTTTTTTCTGTGGGAAAGAAAAGACCCTCCCCCTCAGTTTTTTTGATAAATAGCTCCCTGAATACAACACATGAGAGACATGAAAGACCTTGGGATTAAATGTACGTAAGTATTGTAATAATCCTTCAGAGATTATTGTTAAAATGTTGCTGAAGAGCTAAGCAGAGGTGCTAGTTATTAGTTACCAACTGACCAAAACACAGGGAAAGAGTTGTGGTGTTTTCATGCAAATGTTTTGGGTTTTTTTTTTATGTCAAAAGTGTATGTACAGGGTGCTGTATGTGTGTGTGTTAACAAATGTTAATTGTGTGATAAATTGTACTAACCGTGACCTAAAAAGGGGTTGGGGATTGGTATGTGTGTAAAGCTGGTTTTCTTGGATTAGTTTTAGTTGTGATATTAAATCAGTAGTCACAAAAATAACCAGGGAAGATAGGAAAAAGCTGAAGCAACATAGGTAGATTAGGCAGTTAAAGTGTAAAATGGAGTGAATATTTGGGGCTAATGATAAGGGGAACTTGTGTGGGATTTTTTATGCTCATAACGGTTGTTATAACTGCGAATGAATGCTGTGTGTATGTATATGTGTGGGAGAAATTATTTAGAAATTTCATGTGTCTTATTTTAATTGTCGTTTAATGCATTTTAATCACTTCAATTTTCTTATATGTTTTATGTAAAGCACCTTGAACTGTCCTGTACACAAAATGTGATATACAAATAAATTTGCCTTGCCTTAAAATGTTGTTCGTCTTTAGTTTTGAACTGTTCCTTTAATTGTTGCATCAGCAAGAGAAGGCCTGAAGTGCTGAGAGTGTTGTCTAAAGAGCAGAAGTTAATGTTGGCTTAGTTTTCAGCCAGAAACAGTAACACTGGTGTCAATAGTTCTATTTGGCTTGGTATTGAAATACATAATTCCTCATCTGATACTTCATAATTTCTATCAATATTACAGTATTATTTTCTTTAACACAACTGACAAATCTTCAACAATCCAATAATAATTATGGATGTAGACACTGGAGACAGTTTACAAATGGAGTTAGTTAATGACTGACTGCCTGTACAAAACAACTTTAAAACTGGTGAAATTATGAAGATATGATGCACACATTTCCTTCCAAATAACTCTGCAGCCTAATGTTTGTTTGTTTTGGTTTCTTGTTCAAAATTCTCTGAATTGACATTCCAGGAAGAGGATGGATTTTGAAAGTCTAAACCACATATTTAATGATTTATATTACAGGAACTTTGGCCCTGTAACTACACTGCACATATTATCTATCCTGTGTAAAGTGCATTGTGACTTTTATCTGTAATGCAAGATCATGCTACAATCACAAACTGTACATGCACACTAACACCGACGGGTACTCACACACACCTACTCACAAACACACACACAGTTGTAGTAGCAGAGTATTTCGGAACAGCAGGGCAAACTACACCACTGGGAGACACACAAAGCAGTCAAAGTACAGGGCAGCTAGCCTGTAGAAACCCTCCCTGCTGGAGAACACTGAGAAAAAATAACCCAGAGCCATTTCAACAGAACCTCCACTGTTATTATCACAGCGTCTTCACCAAAATGTACGTCCATTTCTACAGGAGAGGACAGTGTGGACTGGGGGAGGACACACAGCTGAGTAGAGCCCCCAACCCCCAAATAAAGCCTAAAGGCCTGCACATACATACTGATGCTCACAGATACAGACAAGCTGCTGAAAGCTTCCATGCATGAATTCATCCCAGTGCACACACTTCCTTTTTCACCTCATACAGGAAAAGAATGCTGGCTATCTCCCGGAGGGAAATAATCAGCTTTCTGGCTTTTATCACCCCAACAGAGCTCATCCTTTTCACAGATAGACAAGATGGCTTAGATACACTCAGTGTTTCTCACACTGAGATAAAGACACATACTCAGATTAGTCTGTGACATGATATGAATTTATTGACTTACTTGGCCAATTACTACACATGCGGATTAGAATGCATTACCTTTTCCTCCTTCTATCATTATATCAACCTTCCTCACCTACTATAATGCCACCATCCCCTTTGGTCTTCTGTGTTTGTAAGCGGTTTTAGTCTCTTCCCTGTAACATAATCCTATTGTCAAACCTTCCATCTCCTACCACCCCTCTTTACTGTTACCACAACCCATCATGTGCCTTCATCCTCTACAGTTGTGACAAGTATTATCTCCACAAAGAAGAGGAAAAAAACTGACCCTTGAAAGCATCAAATTATCAAATTTTGGGAAATCATTAAAAATGTTATTAGAATAGTGTAATATATATATATATTTTTTAAAATCAATTGTCTAATGTTGCGCGCTCAGACACAGATGGAGGTTCAGGTGTGTGTGTGACTTTCATCAGAAAGTTTACTTTTTCCATACTGCAGTTCAGAACCACATGCACTAGGCCCCCGCACAGGACCACTGCCCTCACAATGCCTGTATCAAACTGTATTAGCGTGCTCAAAAATGTGTCTAAAATACCTGCAATGATTGTGAATACAGAGAGGACCTAAATCAGACCCTCCAGGATTTTCGCAATATTGCAATTTGCAACTTCAATGCAAATTCAGCCAAACCCCGTGAATTCAGCACGATGTTACAAATGTGACCCATCATTTGCGATGTCTTGAGCTGCTCCTTCCTCCTTTTCCTGTTTAGCTGACAGTACAAAGCAACATGTGCACGGCCAGCAGTTCCATAGTTGCATGCATTTTTAGCACCACTGAGGAGCAGAATCAGTCTCAAGTCATTGGAACACAATGCAATTTACATCGTCTTTGATATGAGCTTTTCTCAAGGATACACAGCTGTTTAGTCCCTGCATTTCCCTACAATGTACATGTAGAATTGTTCTTACTTTCGATATTAAGTATAGTTTTGTGTTTCATTGCTCATTTTTCACCATTTAACCCATTGATGCATGAATTACCACAATTTAAAATTTCAAAGTGATCCAGAATCCAGTATCTCTTCTGGATCACCACCAAAATCTATTCATTTGTTCCTTGTGACACTCCCAATACATCCTGAAAATGTTGTCATAATCCATACAGAAGTTTTTGCGTATTCCTACTGACAGAAAGAAAAACAAACAAACTGACTGGAATATAATACCTCCTTGGTGGATCTTTCTTCACTTGAAAGGGGGGGGGGGGGGTCTGAGGTTTGCACTCTCAGAGTGCTTTTATAGTTTTTGATGAAACTCATTATTAAAAAAACTGGACATTCTATGATGCTTGCTTAGTGAGAAAATGGATTAAACATTGCTTAAATGGGATTTTTCATGTTGAATCCAAAGCAGGATATTATTTATCATTATATAATTTACATGTTTCCTCGCAATTTTATTTTATGGATCAATAGAAGTACCTTAGAAGGTATGAAAAAAAATTGGAGAAATAAATCCTCCGTTCAGTTTATGTGATATGGTCATTTCAATATTCAATTACTTATGACATCACTGTGACATCATACGACATCGCTTAGCAACCATATTGCATATTTTTGATCTGATATTTAATATGAAGCACAATCTAATGTCGAATTTGATCAAATGTGTCAATAACCCTGATTTAAGGTCAAGGTCACAAAGTTTGCAAATTATTATTATTATTATTATTATTATTATTATTATTATTATTATTATTATTATTATTATTATTATTATTATTATTATTATTATTATTATTATTATTAATAATGTAAGTAGTAGAGTAAGGTCTAAATGTCTGTAGAAAAAAGTCATAATACTACATGGACAATATTTGAAGTCCCCCATAAACAGCCCCACAATGTGCCTTTGCATTTGAAGCTGCGCAGACTCTTATCCTCTGTGACTCAAGCAGAAAACAAGATTTCATTCTTGTAATAGAGTCATAGTATTCTGACTTTTTCCTCAAAATATTCTGCTTTTAGTCTCCTGATATGATTGCATTCCTCCATGGATTTCACTCATTGCTGGTTTTGCTCGTATCATTATATCAATCTTCCTCCTCTACTAACCCCGTCCTCCCCTTTGGGAACTGCCTCACCCCCTTCTCCATCTCCTCCCCTCACTTTGTAATCCCGCTGTCTAACCTTCCACCTCTTTCCTATCTTTTCCCATCTCTCTTTTCTTTGCCTATGACCCATGGTGCCCCCTGTTGTATCATCCCCTCCATGCTCCCATCGTCATCTCATTTCCCTAAATCTCTTCCCCATCTCTCCATGTCTGTGTCGCATCCCCACTGTGATCCGGGTGACATTTCAACAGACACGCCTGTCATGATACACAGAGGGGGGCATTGCCCTCCACGTTCACCCGGGGAAGAGAATGTCCCATTAATGTGTGAGTGTAATGCTGGTACAAATGGAGAGGAGGGGGATCTCATTAATGTACAGCCTTTTATTTGAAAATACAGCTTTGTAGGGTGCACTTGTGTGTTTCATCGAGTATGCAAGAGCAGAGGAAAAAAGATGAGACAGAGGGAAGAGAGAATGAAAGAGCATCTAATTACATGACAGGCTTAGCCTCTGGATCTGTGTGATTGAACAGGGTACCCTTTCCTCATATTACTCCACAGACCTTTCATAATATCCTCCTTCGTCTGTGGAGCTAGTTTCCTGCCAAAACAAGACAGCAGGTCTCTCAAAAGCAAAGGTTCACCAGTAATTATCAAACACGTGGGTTTTGTGTTGCAAATACAAAACTCATCAAATAGACATTTTACACAATTCTGTGCATCTTTCATCTTGGTGCCAAGGAACTGGGTACGATTTCCTGGGGGAGTTTCATCCCCACCGTGTGGTTTTGGACATCACTGTTAGGGTATATACAAAGAAAAGAGCGAGTACGCTGCCACATGGTTCGGTGACCCCAAAATTTGGAGGTTTGGAACTTTGCCCAAGGGCACTTTAGCCCCGTTTCCACTATGCTGTTTGGTACGAAACATTTATCTGAGTGTTTCCATTTTGACAAAAACGTACTGGTCCCATGGTACCCATTACTATTTTGGTCACCCTTCTGCTTGGGGTCCCAAGTGCACTGCACCGCTCCTATTTGGGAGGAGCCAAGTACTGCCAGGTGGTGATTGATTGAGGAAAAGTGTCATCGCACAGCGCAGTGGAATTGTAAGAACAACAAACTGCACCATTTTTAAAGTCCTTCTGCATCAGAAAAGAAGAGAAGATGTCCGACAATGGAGTTTGGAGTAGTGATGAGGTACTAGTTTTATTGTGCATTATTGGTGAGGAGGCGGTGCAGCAGGAGTTGGACAGAGCTGTTTGCAATGAAAAAGTGTTCCAGCTGGTTTGGGCTAAAATGGCAGAGAGGGCTTTATTCGGCCCAGTGCCGGAATAAACTGAAAAAACTGCACAGCATATATTGGTGGGTGAAGGGCCATAACAGTGGGAGTGGCTCAGAAAGAAAAGCCTGGAAATGACTCTGTGTTATTCCAGTCTGTTCATATTTCCAGTTCCACTTCATACAATGTGATGAAACAGTACACCTCCTTCTGAAGGTACTGAAGGACAATGGAAACCAAGCTGTCCATAAGAGACCCCACAGTACCCGACCAGACCTGACCCGTACCGTACTGCATAGTGGAAACATGGCTCTTGGCAGTGCCCAAGCAGTGAACTGGCATCTCTCCAGCTACCAGTCCACCTGTACTAACTAGACTGAGATGGGGCTTGAACTGGCGACAGATTGAGCCACTGCCACCTCAAAGGCAGTCTGAAACACAGACAGTTAATCTGTTTATTTATAGAGGTTTTATTAATGCTAGTCCTATACTAGAGTGAAAAAGGATTAACACACATTAAGAATATAATCTACTTCAGATACTACTCCTCAAACTTTTTCAAAATAATTAAAAAAATTACCAATTTTGTATGAAATATATGTTAAAAGTAAAAGAAAATTTTTAATTTAGATTTTAGATGTCATTTATTAGTCTCAGTGGGTAAATGTGTCTTCACTGACTGAACATTAAACATTAAATGATTAAAATGAAGCAGACATGCAGGTAATTTTCATACCATTGTGGTTGTTTTACCAATTTTTGCCACTCGCCTTCAGTGGTGTTTGTTGATGGCATGTAGAATCTGAGCCACTGAGCTCAAATGGAAGTTTATCCATAATCCAATTCAGAAGAATACACTTTCTAACAGTGAAAGCAAGCGTTTCATGAACATTATTTTTTAAAATTTGTCAATGATGGCAAATCTGGTGTGCCAGCTATAAATGGTTGTTATTTCTATTAGCAGATAGTATCTTATAATATGTTGTTTTTGTTTGATAGGTGCAAAACAAGGTTTTTTGATTAGGTTTTGTATTTGCAAATCTGAACTGTGGACATTTTTAAACGAGTTTTAGCAGGAAATGAGTTCCACATATATATATATGAATATGAGGGGCCTATCTTACTGTCTATAGCTGTTGAATTAATCTCAGTATAGCATGTGTGTGTGTGTTCAGCTACTTCAGCCCCACCAGGACTGCCAATTCTGGGACATGTTTGTCGCCCCAGCCCCCAGCCTTCCGTGGGCTGTCTGCCTGGGTTATATTAGACCCCGATATATTGACCCAGCGAATGAAATGAGACTGGTGTGTTTGTGTCTTTCTCTTCTGTTTTTTCAGCACGAGTCCTCAGGGGGATAACTAGATGTTACTCGCCTGCTGCTGCCGCTTTGCAGTGGATCTTCCTTTTTTTCGGCCACTGGATAACAAGGTTGACTTTCTGCTGGAGGAACTTTTCAGCTTTCTGCTCCGCCTGGCTAAAACAGACAGCGACTCTGCTAGCAGACTCTGTGGGCGTTCAACTGCACTCTGCTGCTTGTCTCTGGAGAGATCCTTGTGTCGGCGGATTGGTCTAGTGGGTGTGTGTGCAGAAAAGGCCTCTACATACATACATATGCATGTGTCAGTTCTTGGCCCCAGAGGAGAACGAGATCGCAATTATTACAGAATTATAGCCTGAGGGAAACAGGTACTTTGAAATGTAAAATATTAACTTACATAAGGACATTATATATTCCAGAAGCAAAGTTTTATTCATTGACAGATGGATTATTTCCTCAGAAAATGGACTTGTGCTTACATAATTGACAGCTTCTCAGTTTGATCTTGTTCCTACCTGTCCCCTGGTGTAAAGAATCCAAACATCTGGTGCATTTGGAAATTGGGACACCAAGGAATGTGGAATCTATACTCTGGTGCTTAACTGGGTCAATTCAGAGCACTTGCAGAATTCTAATTTATATTTTCAGAGCATTAAGTTCTCGTGGAATTGAACAGGAATACTGGTCATCCTGGCAACTGGCCTGATGCTCTTACAAATAAATAGGAACCCTGTGCACTTCAACATTTGCATGTTGAGAATTTAGTACTGTTTGATCTTCCACTTGGTAAAAATACTCACATTCTGTACTTAAGTAGAAGTACAGGTACTTGTGTGAAAAAATACTCTGGTAAAAGTAGAAGTACTGATTCTACTGCTTTACTGAAGTAAAAGTAAAAAAGTTCAATTTCTAAATTGTAATAAAGTAAAAAGTAAAACCGCATTTTTTATTTTATTTTTTACGATGGAGGAAATAATACTTATTTAGGCAGGAAAAAACTGGAAAAAAATATCCAAAAATAAGTTACTGTGTAGATGATATGTTTTACTGGGTCATAGTACTCAGTTTAGTGGACATGGACAGGACATTTAGGAAAAATTCAAAAGTCATAAATAGGAGCCAAAAAAAAACCTAATTATGAGATTTAAAAAATCGAAATTGTGAGATAAAAAGTCAAAATGATGAGAAAAAAAGTCATAATTTTGCTCAATGAAATGGATAATTATGAGATAAACAGTTAAAATTATGATATAGTCAATTTCAGATTCATGACTTATTTTTCATAATGTCACATTTGTCTAGTTTGAAAAAGTAATGAGTCTATTCTGAGAATGTAACGAGTATAAAGTACAGATATTTATACAAAGATGTAGGGAGTAAAAGTAAAAAGTTGGCAAAAAAAAATAAATACAGATACAGAAAAGTACAGATACCTAAAAAGTTTACTTAAGTACAGTAAAGGAAGTACTTTTACTTAGTTACTTTGATTTATTTCTGTCAAACTGGAACCTTTCTTTTAACAACAGAACAGTCAAATTCGACATGAGTTTGACTGTGAAAATGATCGTGGTGACCCCAGTGGTGTTAAGATCACAGGCCATTTTTCAGGAACCTGTTTAGAATTAATTTTCCCATTTAACTCTGTGTCACTCATGCGTCATCAGACTCCAGTGTTATTTTCTGTCAAGCTTTAGCTCTTTATTTCCCAGCAAGACATGACATTTTCCAAACAGACAGGTTTTAATAAAACATTTTGTATCTGCCACAGAACGGGGGCCACTAAGCCCAGAAAACAGCTAACCTTGTTTTTGTGACAGGCGAGCAAAGCTTTGCAGAATATGACAGGGACAATTGCATGAAGAGCCTCAGAGGAAAGCTCTTTATATTTTCTCCTCCATACAGTTTTTTTTTTTATGCTATTCACAGATTTTTCTGTCTGCATTTCTTGCCCTCTTGCCATCTCTCTAGGCTTTTCTCTCTTTGTCTCCATCACATTTTCTCATTTTTCTTGCCTTGCTCTAAGAGTCCTCTGGTTTACTGCCAGAGTCACCCTGTCTGGTCTCAGATGAATGCTCTATATACATATTCTGTATGTATGCAACAACACCACAGGTTTTGCCCTTAGAAAAACATCAATGTACTCTCATCTTGATTTCTCAGTAATGGTCCAAGCTGACGACCTATGAAAGAAAATGTCGTGCACTGAAAAAATAAATTAAAGTCTGGTGTCTGCGCTTTCGTTTTGAAAAGCTATACCCAATACATGAAGAAAAGGTAAGACACCAACACGTGTCATGAATTTCCTTCAAAAAATGAGTTAAGTGTCAGTGTTGCAATGAATTTTTTTGGTGTGCAAAACAAACAAACAAACAAACAAACAAACAAACAAAAGGAAGAGAAGTTGTAATGACATCTGTTCTGTGATCACTTAGGGTCACCTGGGGACATAATTGTAGACCAGAGGTGGTTAAAGTACTCACATTCCGTACTTAAGTAGAAGTACAGCTACTGGTGTGAAAAAATACTCTGGTGAAAGTAGAAGTACTGATTCAAGTCCTTTACTGAAGTAAAAGTAAAAATTAAAACTTCATTTTTGTCATGGAAGAAATACTTATTTAACCAGGAAAAATCATAAAATAACTAAAAATTAAAGCTTTTAAAAGTGAGTTACTGTGTTGATAATGTGTTATTGTTATGGGCAGGGCATTTCGGGGAAAAAAATGGGCAAAATAGTCACATTTGAGATTAATAGAAAAAAAGTCATCATTATGTGATTTAAAAATGATAGTAATACATTTGAGATTAAGAAATGCATAATTATGAGATGAAAAGTCAAAATTATGAATTAAGAAATGCATAATTATGACCAAAAAAAGTCATAATTATCACACAGAAAGTCACAGTTTCTCTTCTTATTTTTCATACTGTCACATTTGTCTAGTTTGAAAAAGTAATGAGTCTATTCTGAGAATGTAAAGAGTGTAAAGTACAGATATTTATATAAATGTAAAAAGTATAAAGTGCAGATATTTATACAAAAATGTAGGGAGTAAAAGTAAAAAGTTGCCAGAAAAATAAATACCCAATTAAAGTACAGATAGAGAAAATCTACTTAAGTACAGTAATGAAGTACTTTTACTTAGTTACTTTCCACCTCTGTTGTAGGTTCGTCAAAGGTCTGTTTCTTATGGTCAAGTATTTTGGTGTAATTATGCATGGGATCTCTAGATTACATTGCATATTCATCCACTTTAAGTCATCATGCTTAAATATTTGAATTAAGATATTAAAGTATCAGGATGAAATGTTGTATTAATTACAAGTTAAGGTTTTAACACTGAATTCATTCATTCATTCATTTTCTGAACCCGCTTTAAGCTAACACAGGATGGTTTAGCTCAATAATGTCAGTGATGATTTCTTTGGGATGAGATTTATGGTTTTCCCCATTTTAGTTTAAATAGTTGCTCAGTTTGTTAAGATTAAAATAGAAAATATATGATAAGAAATATGTGATAAGATATTAAAATATTGTTGTACTAATTTTATTTCAAGTTAAGGCCCCATTTCTGTTTGATCTAGTTCGATAAAGCCAAGTTACAGACCCACCTATTCATATGGGTTAACCCCCTCATTGGGAAATAAATGTACAATTGATATCATATTTGGGGCTCATTGTTCTTTATGTCTCAACACTGAATATCTATCTTCTATATGATCTGAATAAACTTCATCAGGTTTAATACTGAGATAAAACCAGAGTCATTCCTGCAGCTTGTTAACAATACTGTGATGTTTCCCAGCTCATAAATGAAAAATAAATAAAAAGAGACCTAAATTTAACAAACCAAGTACTTCATAACCTTCCATTGGATAATTATTATAATGATTAACTTTCAACTGCAACAAGTTACTTAACCCTACAGTGAGTCACTTTTCATTTCTTAAACAACTATTATTTCATGGATTTATCTGCTTCAAATTGTGACTGTGGTTCAGCATAAATAAAACCTCATTTTCACACATGGTTTGGCCACCAGAGTCCAGACGTGAACTCACTGAGATGTGCCAGAGAAAACTTTACACAGTGGACCAACACTCCCATCGTCAATAGAAAAATATAATTGGCCAAAACATTTATGTAACAATAGATTTAAATAACTGTCATATGACGTGAATGGTGGCCTTGTATAAACACAGTTCAAATGCATATTGTAAGGTCATGTGATAGACTGTATACTACATGAAAAACTCCATTAAAATCATTAAATATTTTTGTTACAGTGTTAACAATATGCCACAAGCGACTGAAACTCTAAAACAATCACATATACATATTTTAAAATGCATGGTAGAAATGTAAAATAGCATCATTTTATTTTGGAAATTGGCACCAATTAATGGCAATTATAGCTTAAAATAGAAAAGCGCAAAACCTCCGCCAAGCAGACCTCCCCCATTTTTGCCGGAGTTTGTCTGTCTGTCTGTCTGTTTGTTAGCAAGATAACTCAAAAAGTTATGGATAGATCTTGATGAAAATTTCATGACGTGTTAGGGGTGTCACAAGGAACAAATGATTAGATTTTGTTGATGATCCAGAAGAGATCCTGAATTCTGGATCGCTTTGAAATTCTACATTGCTGTAAATGGAGAATAAATTTCAAATTTCCAATATTGGTTCACTGTAAAAAATCTATTTGTTATCGTTACTCAGAAAAAACGTGCAAATCGATTATACTTACGAAAACACAGAAAGAGAACTAAATATTTTAAGTTGTGTTTTAGGAGAATGGAACCAGTTTTTAATTTTTTGCTGAAGGGACACTACTGGTTCTTTAAGTGCAATCGGTTTGCATAGTTTTAACAAGTAAGCCCAATTGCTGTCCAACTTAATGTAACTTAGGGAAAGTCTAAGTTGGTCTAACTTAGTTTGGGTTAGTTTATTTAATAATAATAATGGATTAGATTTATATAGCACTTTTCAAGGCACCCAAAGCGCTTCACATTAGTGTTCCATTATTCATTCACTCTCACATGCCCACTCTGGTGGTGGTAAACTACATATGTAGTCACAGTTGCCCTGGGGCAGACTGACAGGAGCATGGCTGCCACTTTGCGCCTACGGCCCCTCCGACCACATTCATACTCATTCATACACTGGGTGACACTGGAGGCAAGGAGGGTGAAGTGTCTTGCCCAAGGACACAACAGAGTGACTAGGACAGAGTGGGAATCAAACCGCCAACCCTATGGTTAATGGACAACCTGCTCTACCAAGTGAGCCATGGCTTCAGTCATATATATTTACTTCAAAGCAGCAAAAAAAGAGAGAGAACAACAGAGTTCGACTGACAAAGGCTCAGGCAGAAGCAAAGCTTATTAATGCCCACCTACCATACATCTTAAGCTACACAAGTCATGATATCAAACAGGTAGAGAAAAGGGAAAAAAATACATAAATATATATATATATATATATATATATATATATATATATATATATATATATATATATATATATATATATATATATATATATATATATACATATGTACTCATGCACATACATGACTCTTTTCCTTCCTTCCTTCCTTTTTTTTTTAGGTAAGTGTGTTATAGGCACTAAAGACAGAGTAAGTTTCACATGAAAAGATTGAGTAAATTAAAATAATAATTCTACAAAGGAAGCAGTAGTTAATACAGCTTAAGATATTTTGTTCTCTTTACTTGTTTTTATAAGTGCAGTCGGTTTGCATGCCTTTTCTGAGTAATGATGGTTAGTGTAAAAGGCTCCAGCACCCCCTACAACTATGACAAGAACTAAACAGTTAAGATAATGAGTGAATTTTAATTGTACTCTTATAAGGTGTAACATAACTACACAGAACACACCTCTAAAAGCCTATGTATGATAGTCCATCATTTTTATTTGGATGAAGTTAGTACTCAGAACCATCATGTGTACGTCTGGTCCACAGTGGTTTAAAGGTCAGGAAATGCACAACAATCTAGATCATCTTATTATATCAGCTGTCATTTTAAGAGGACAAAAAGGTCAGTGTGTGAAAGGTATGAAAAGTTGTCTGATCATAGAAGATACAACTAAACATTTTAAATCAATAGCTCAGTTTTTTGGTAAACAGATAAACAAATGTAATCCAAAGGTGATCAAGTGACCAGCCTGTGTATTTATGTACAAAATGTCTGGTAAAAAAAGAAGACTTTTCTGTAGCACTTGCAGTTATGGCTTTTACAAACTGGCTGGATCAGATACAGCCACATTTAGAATGAATGAGAGAAATGTCAAGTCTGGATCTGGAATAGCAATGGGGCTCAGAGAGGAGGCTACGTTATCCCAGATGAAGCAGCAAAGATCAGGTAGGATAACTTGGAGCATTGGACAACCTTTACAGAACTTAACCCTTCGACTACTTCACA